>QEPC01000046.1:283996-346853 GCA_003113815.1 Sphenodon punctatus | reverse complement strand
CACACACCCCAAGGCTGTTTCCCAGTGGGAAACAGCCTGGGGGGGTGCGGGGTGGGAAACAGCCTTGGGGGTGTGTGTGCGGGAGGAGGATAGGAAGGAATCTTACCTAGTGCTGGCTCCGAGTCTGGCGGTCTTTGTCAGGGCTGCGGTGCAGGCGGGGGGACTTAGGTTTTTTAAAAAAATTTAAATTGCCCGCGTGTTCTGCTCTCCTCCGCTGAGGCAGGACTCACGGGCAATTTAAAATAAAATAAAATTAAAAGTCACACAACAACGTTCCCCCTGACTCCCTGCCTTGCTGCTCCCCACCCCCGGCCGCTCTGAGCAGCATATTGGGGGGGGGGGCGGAGCGGCAAGGAACTGGCTGCAGCGCGCCGCCGGCAGCCATGTTCTTCTTTGTGCATGTGAGGCAGGGAGCAGTGCGCATGCGCACTGCTCCCTGCCTCAGGCACCCGGTCCAAGGCATCTCGCCAGGGCACTTTCAACAAGCACCCTGGTGAGAGATTTCCTTGTGCCCATTGAGCGCAATGGAAGCCCTAGCTCCTCCCTCCACAGCACGTCCTATGCGTGCTGTGTAGACGGATGAGCTCAGCCGGGCTGAGCGCTCAGCCACCCAAACCGCGTTTTCCATTGGAAAACACGGTTGGGCTTAGCATTTTTGAGCCTTCTGGGACCCACTCCTCTGAAGTGGATCCCAGAAGTCAACTACAGCGCCGCAGCAGCCTCTGCCTTGCCTTTGCTTCAGAGCGGAGGCTGCTGCAGCGCTATTGTCAGTTTCAGAAACTGACAACAGCGCTGCAGCAGCCTCCGCTCTGAAGCAAAGGCAAGGCAGAGGCTGCTGCGGTGCTGTGGGAAGCGGCGGCGGTGAGGTTTTTTTGTTTGTTTGTTTGTTTGTTTTTAAATGAGCGGCGGCACCTGCCGGGCCCTCGGCGCTTGGGGGGTCAGCGCCCCAAACGCCCTGGGAGGCCAGTCGCGCCTGGGTTTTCATCAGGCGGGAATGGTGGGGCATGGAGGAGGACAGTTTACAAGGGAGGAGGCAAGCGCGATGACGGTCACTAACTTTTCCCTCCCCGACCTCCCCCTCGCACTGATTGGCGGGGGATACTCCGAACTTTCCTCCCCCATAGGTGAACACCTAACATATGCTACCCGCGAAAAGATCTGGAGGGGCAAGTACATCGATATCTTCGCATTATTATTCAGCGATCCCATAATGGATCCAGCAGAAAAATATGATCACAAGGATAGGGAAAGTTTCCGCTGGCCAAAGGTGGATAGAAATTGGGCAAATTGGTCCTCTGCATTCTCTGTTTATTTGGGGGTAATCCTGGAGGTCTTCCCAGAAAGGGCCAATGAGCTACTTAAGTATGCATTAAAAGAGTTAAATGTAGTTAAAAGAGCATACGGCATTGGGCCCCCTGTGGCCTGGCTGAGGTACGATGAAGCCTTCCGCCACAGGGCTTCTTTTACCCCAGGGCTCCGCTGGGATCGTCATGCTCAGGACCTGTGGCTAGACTGTATGACTGACACAACCAATGCCCCCAAGAGAGATAGTGGGCATATCTTGGTCCGAGGTGGAGTTGCCCCAGCCAATGACCCCAATAGGTTTGACGCTCGATGGGGGGGGGGTGGCGGGCCTACCTGTTGGGATACAACAGGAATGGTAGGTGCACAAGAGGTACTTGTAAATTCCGCCACGCTTGCTTAGTATGTGGAGGTGCACATACGTCTTCAACATGTTACAGGGGCAAAACCCTCAAACAGTAGGAGAAACTCGCAAGGAGCCGGATCGGGCCCAAACAATCAAGGTGGTCAACAAGGAAGCAGAAAGGGAAAGGGGACCAACCCCAATTAATGTCAGGGGTCTGGCGCTGTCCCTGTCCCACCACCCGGATAAGAGAGAAGTTGAATACGTTTTAAGGGGTTTTAAGTTTGGTTTTCATATCCCGGCGGGAGAGGTCCCACAAGGCAGGGAGCCCAGCAATCTCAAATCAGTAAAGGGTATGGAGGAGGTGGTAAGGATTAGATCGGGAAAGAAGTAGAGGAAGGGCGAATAGCAGGTCCGTTTCCCGAGCCCCCCTTCGAGAAGATGGTGATATCACCGTTGGGTATCGTACCAAAAAAGACACCTGGCGAGTTCCTCCTAATTCATTACCCGCGGGGGCGGTCAGTGAATGATGCCATTCCGAAGGAATTGTCGACGGTCTGATACACTTCTTTCGACCAGGCAATAGAAAGGGTTAGGAACCAGGGCAGAGGGAGCCCGCCTGGCCAAGTGTGACGTGAAGTCCGCCTTCCGTCTTCTACCAGTACATCCCGATAGTTTTCACCTGTTAGGGATGAAGTTTGGGGGAGCATACTATTACAATAGGGCCATGCCCATGGGCTGCTCGATCTCCTGCTCTGCATTCGAATGTTTTAGCTAGCTCACAGAGTGGGTCTTTCAGCAGAGCATGGTCAAGGGAGACATCTCGAAATATCTAGACGATTTTTTAATAACTGCCTCCCCGGAGCATGGTGAATGCTAACACCTCTTAAAGAACTTTGAGCTCTTGGCAACACATTTAGGCCTTCCTTTAACCCCGGAAAAAACAGAGGGCCCCACCACCAGATTAACGTACTTAGGAATTGAGATAGATACCATCCACATGTTGTCACGTTTACCCGAAGACAAGTTGGAAGTACTCCGAGAAAAGATCCAAGTTTGTTTGGGGGCTAAGAAAGTCACAGTACGTGTACTTCAGTCGCTTCTTGGCAGCTTAAATTTTGCGTGTAGAGTAGTTGCCCCAGGAAGGGCTTTTTTGGCTAGGTTGTACCCACCGTTATGGGGAAGTCCACTGCAGAATAGGGCTGATGTGGCAGCAGCTTTTACCGCGCCGCGATTCCGTTCCGCCATTTCGGAACTGCCCGCGCCACACCGCGACTTTTCTGTGGATATTCCGCTAATTCCACCGGAATTCTGCAAATCGCGGAATTGCGGAAAAATCATGGAAAAATTGCGGAAATCGCGGAAAACCGCTATTCCGCTATTTTTTGGCGCTGGCGGAATTGCGGAAATCGCGAAAATGTCATGTTTCCACGATTCCACTAAGTTGCGGAATTAAATAAGCGGAACCGCGGAACCGCGGAATGAAACCGCGGAATGAAAGCCTCTGCCATGCCGTTCCACTAATTGCGGAAACACTGTTTCCGCCGGAAATAGCTACCGCTGCGATATTCCACTACAGCCCTACTGCAGAAGCAGCATCATGTAGGAGTCACCCAAGAGATGAAAAGGGATTTAGGAGTATGGGCAACCTTCCTCAAAAAATGTAACGGGGTTAGTTTCTGGCGCGAGCTATTACAATTGGCGGCTCAGCTCCAGGTTCACTCTGACGCAGCAGGGGGTGCTGGTTTCGGTGTTTATTTCCAAGGACGTTGGTGTGTGGCTTCATGGCTGGTACATTGGGAGAAAGAAGGGGTGACACGAGACTTAACATTTCTTGAGCTTTCCCCCATGGCTGGGGAGATCGAAAACAGAGCAGTACTTTTTTGGTGTGACAACATGGCGGTGGTACACGTGCTCAATACAATGTCTTCACAGTCAAGTAGGGTTATGAAGCTGGTGAGGTCAATGGTACTAAAATGCCTGGAACATAACATACTGTTCACGGCACGCCATGTCCCTGGGGTGGATAACAGCATAGCTGATGCACTTTCTTGGTTGCAGATTGCGCGATTTCGGGAATTGGCACCGACAGTTGCACCCAACCCAGAGCCACTTCCCCAGGGGATATGGAACCTTGGAGACTAGCGCTCCGGAGGATTGTCCAGGGATCATTGCCCCCCCACCCGTACGCAAGTAGCGTACCAGCGAGCATTTGGGGAATTTCAGGAATTTAGGCAAGGCCGGGGCTGGGTGCTTGGCTTCCCTATACCAGAGGATGAGATGTTACAATTTATGTTGCATTTACGCAGCAAGGGTTTGGCAGGGAGAACAGTCGCAGTTAAGGTGGCAGTCCTATCATTTGTGAGTAAGCTGGAAGGCCAACCTCCCCTGGATAAAGGTTTTTTTCACAAGGCGGATGGTTGAGAGTTGGGCACGAGAAAGGGAACACCAGGTCAACCCTAGGGCCCCAATATCTATTTCCATACTAAGGGCCCTATGTGGGGCACTCCCAGGAATTTGTTTTAACAACTATGAAAAGGTTTTGTTTGATACAGTTTTTAAAGTGATGTTTTTCGGTGCCTTTAGAGTAAGTGAGGTAGTTTCTGAAGGAAAACATGACCGGTCGGGGAGGGCTATTATGTTGCAGGACCTTAGGCTATACCCCCAGGCTTTACAGATAGTATTACAGTGCTCAAAAATGGATCAAAAAAGAAGGGGTCAGATAGTTAACTTGAATCAGATTGACATACGAGAACTATGCCCAGTACAGACGATCAAAGAATATTTGACCTTACGCCCACGGGATGTAGGCAACTTGTTCATGCATGAGAACATGGCCCCGGTGACACGTTACCAACTTAATGGGGTTTTCAAAAAGGCTCTGAGTGTAGTAGGTTTGCCAGTTGGTAAATATGGTACTCATTCCTTCAGAATAGGGGCAGCAACCACAGCAGCAACTGTAGGCATGCCAGAGAGAGACATCAGGGCCATAGGTAGATGGCATTCACAGGCTTTCCAGGGATATATTCGACCTGAAAAATTGTATTGACACAAGAATTGCATTTCCTCCAGGCCACGGAACTTACCAGGCAAGCAAGACACTCGGTCACAGTTTCATTCGGAGGGCTGGAGAAGCTGCAAAACATACGGATCGGGGAACACAACTGGGCATGGCATCTCGGGCAAAAATAGAATGGATAGGTCTTGGAGGGATGAAATGGGAAGAATTGGTACCAACCTTAGCCAGGAAGCAATGCCAGCCACATCCGGGGATACTGGTCATACACCTGGGCGAAAACAATCTGGGAAAAATTACTAGCCTTCGGTTGATTATTAGGATAAAAAGTGAGTTGCCAGTAATAAAAGTGCTATCCCAGGAGTAAGGATACTGTGGACACAGTTAGTTCCACGTATTAAGTGGGGAGAATTAGTCCACCCCAAGAAAATTGACAAGGCCAGAAAAAATGTTAACAGGGAAATTGCTAAACGGTGGACTAACTTAGGAGGGAGATGCGTGGCACATAGTCAACTGTCGTACAAACGGCCTGAGTTGTTCTTATGGGATGGTGTCCACTTGTCAATGATGGGGAATACCTTATACCTGGACAAAATGACAGAGGAATTGGCCAACTTGGTGTGAGAAAGAGTTGGTGGGGGGATCGGGACAGGTTTCGGATTGTCCCTCTCCAGTGGCCGGGGTCCAGTATGGTTAATAGGGTTTGTTAGGTAGTTGTAGCATAGAAAAAAAGAGTCATCTCCATAAGAGATGGGGGGGGGGGGGTGATACCTGGTGACAAGCAGGGCATAGCTGACACCAGAATCGTCCCTCTGGGAGGGGTGTCAAGCGGGGGCAAGGGCAAGCACGACCCTCGAACCAAATGGCACCAGTCTCCTTACTCGAACCTGCTTGGGTGTTACTCCCCCTTCGGCCTTTGCCAGAGAGCTGTTCGAAGGGGAATGTGTTACAAGTTTTGAGGGCAGACATTGGAGGGCATATCCAAGTCTGCTACCTGTTGTTATAAATAGAATTAAGAAATAGAAAATACTGGACCCTTGGATTGCTTAGTAGCAATCTCACCAACGTTTCTTGTTCTGTTTGTTATATTAAAGAGTGCGGCCAGTTTAATCCCAATTGTTATGCCTCCATGTCTCATTTCTGGGGGGTGCGCCGGCAAGGATATGGGGGTTAGAGTGGGTCACAAATTTGACAAGAGTCAACAGTGTGATGCTGCTACAAAAAAGTCCAATGCTATTTTTGGTTTATATAAGCAGAAGTATCCTATCCAAGTGGTGGATAGATCATTATTGTAACAGGGCAGAGTCTGTGTGGGCCATGGGCCCTTTAAGAGGCAGCTAGCGCCGGCCAGGGGACTGGGCTAGCTGTGCTGCAGGTGCTGCCGGTGACTGTGGACAGCAGTGAAGTGGAGGCATCTGTGAAGGGCGTGGCTAGGCCAGCCCAGAGAGGCTGAAAAGCCAGAAAGGGCTCAGTAGCAGAGAGAATTCCAAGGAAGACCAAACTGAGTGGAAGCTCTGCAAGTAAGCTCAGAGTACCATGCCCGAGCCAGAAGGTAAAGAGACCGTGAAAGCTAGAGGATTGTCGCCTGGCTAAACGGATACTAAGGGCAGCTAAGCAGAGGGTGGTGCCTGGCGGGGCTAAGATGGAGCTGTAAGTAGGAAGCCAGAGGTCTGTGTGCCTGGCTTAGAGACTGGGGGTATAGACTGCATTGAGACAATAAAAGAGACCTGAGCTCAATTCCCTTAAAGAGACATTGCTTGTGAGCTGACGTCCTAGAGGATTTGGTAGTCCTGGGGCTGATCCTGCCAAGACTCACCCTAGGTGAGCCTGTCCCTGCCACAATCATAATTAGGTCTAGCTGGACCTCACTTGGCATATTGTGCTCAGCTTTGGGCTCCTTGTTTCAAGAAGGATGGTGACAAATGTGAAATGACTGAGAGGAGAGCAACAAAGATGGTTGGGGGCTGGAAAACAAGCCCTATGAAGAAAGGCCGATGGCCACTGGGCAGGTTTAGCCAAAGAGGAGAAGGCGGTGGAGAGACAGGTTGACAGGCTTCATACATTTCAAAGGATGCCATAAAAAAAAAAAGAATTTGGGAGTATTGCGTCTCCAGTTTCCTGCGGCCAACGGTCAGGCTCGTATCCTGCCAGGAAGCCAACCAAGAAGTTGGGAGGCAAGACAGGGGTGGAGACGGACAAGAGGCAGAGCATGGGAAGGGCAGATTGGGGAGGCCTCTTCTGGAGACTGGTTGGGCCTCAGATAGGCGGAGGCAACCGCACGAGAGGGCCTGCCACTGCTGCAGGAACCTAGGGAGTGAAGGCTCAAGACTGGAAGCTTGACACTTATTTTCCATCTTTCTAATGGCTCCTTGCCCTGGCACCCCGACTGGAATTGAGGCTCCTGCCTGATCCTGGAAACTCTAGGCCCAAACCTACAGTCTCTGGATCAAATCCAAAGGGGTGGCCACCTTAAGCAGATAGGTAAGTGGCTGAGGCCCCCGGGCTGTATGGAGCCGCCAACCTCCCACCCGAGTATTGGGCTTCTTCTATCTTCTCTGGAAGAGCAGAAGGAATTGAGTATGAGGGTGGGATGGGGGACAGCCTGCTGAGGGCTGTGTACCGTCTCAGCAAGGTGGAACAGGGCCCGTCAAGTATATGGTTATTAGCAGCCATCTTGCCTGCCTTGTCTAGAACCAGTCTTGACTACCCATCTAAAGGACCCTTGTTCCCTGAAGGCTGAGGGGGTTTGACTTGGGATACATCTGTGACTGATAATCCCACTGCAAAACGCTCAGTTTGGCAAACCTTCCTTATCTCTTGACCAACCGTGCTTGGATGGAGACAGGGATCGGTTTCCTCATCTCGCACGCAGACCAAACAAATGCCCCGACTCCCAGTGTTGCAATACTCCCCTTGATTATTCCAGTTGCTCAACTGCAAAGGGCTGTGTGGATAATGTGCTGAACTTTGAAACTGATACCCCAGTCTCGTGGCAGCAATTTACGTCAAGAAAAACTGGATGCATCACAGAAGTAGAGGATGTTTTCTGGCACAGGAATAAAGTAGCTAGAGTTGAACCAAATTCTTGTGTCTCAAACCTGGATTTGAGAGGGAGAGACAAAATGTGCAATTCTAGCCTTGTCGAGGTCATTGGGACTTTCCTTGTTGACTTGGTAGGGTTAGGATTACACTCAAAATAGTTCCAAGGATCTCTTTTATTGGACCAACTACGGTTGGCGCGAGTGTGCAAGATTTCAGGTCACGTAGGACTCTTCCCTCAGGCATGCACATTATGGTGTGGCCATGTTGGAAAGGAGGAGGAGGGAATGCTTTAGCCACACCCCCTGCTGGTTGTAGCTCCTCTCCTTACAGAGTGCCGTGATGCCACAGTGCTTCTTGTAGTGGTGGCGGGGCTACTCAGACGCAGGGGGCCTGGCCACAGAAGAACCCAACCGCACTGGGCCCCAGGCTCAGGCCTAGCTTGGCCCCAGGTTTCTGGCCTGATTAGGGCTCTAGTGGCACCGGAAGGACTAAAGCCACCTGCCTTGGTCAGCTGGAGCTGGTCCACAGTGAGCAGGCCCATGGCTGTGGCCATTTTTGGCAGGTGTGTGGTTGCCGACGCACCCCCCCCCCCCTCAGGAAATGAGACACAGAGACATAAATGGATTTTAAATTGGCCGCACTCTTTATTCAATAAATCATGGAAGTTGGTGGAATTGCTTCTAAGCAATTTTGGGTCCAGTATTTTAAACCTAAAACGTGAAGCATATTAACAAACAGGTGTATGGCCTGGATATGCCCTCCTGTGCCATCACCAAATTGAACATTAAACATCCCCTTCGAACAGCTCCCTGGCCAAGGCCGAAGGGGAAAATTATGCCCGTTCGGGCACGAGTAAGGATGATGGTGTCATTAGAATTGAGGGCCATGCTTGCCCTTACCCTTCTTTGACACCACTCCCAGAGGGATGATCTTGCTGTAGCCATGCCCTGCTTATCATCAGGTATCAGCCCTCCATCTCTTATGGAGATGACTCTTTTATCTAACCTACCCCTACCTACCAAATAATCCTATTAACCATACTGGACCCCTGCAAGAGTGCGACGAGATTATAATCATTCAAAAACCTTAACATTATCATTCCGAATTGCCTCTGTCATATTAGTACCAATTATATGCTTAACTTAAACTATTTTAAATTCTCATGCCAATTATAGAATTATGTTTCCAATCAAGTCAAAACGTAAGATTATTTATTTATTTCTAATCTATTCCCCATACTGCGAGGAAGGCAAAACAAAAGGTCATCTCGTAATTGTTGAGGTGCCCTCCAAAATTCCTTCCTGGCCCCCTTGTGGCAACCGGTTAAACCCGCAGTATTAAAGGGATGGGTGGGTGGGTGCTGCTTCCCTGTTGGGATTTTGCTGCGAATGAGGAGAGATCTGCACGGGCGGCAGTTGCTCCTCCTCCCCCTCCTATGCAAAGGGGAGGAGCTGCCCCCGCACCGTCCAATCAGGAGTCCCTGCTGGGCACACCTGATGCCCGAGCCACCAATCAATGGTGCACGGGCCGAATCAACAGGGTTTCCAACCCCCTGCACATTTTCACGCCCATTTCCCATGCGGGGAAGAGCGGGGCGCGGCAAACCCCCCCCCGCCCCCTATGCAGGGAGCGGAGGGCCCTTGTTCACAGGAAGATCTGAGGGTTGATAGCAACCGGATGGTCAGGAGCCATTGTGCCTTGGCCATGTGCGGAACTCTTTCTAGCCTGTGGGCCACTTTGAAAGCTATTTCTTCATTATTTATTTATTTATTTATTTTTATTATTATTAGATATATGGCACTTATACAATTTCCATGGGTCGCATAAGAGTGAGGGGCAAGGGTGCTTAAAGGGATTGTTCAGGATGAGAGAAGGGGAGGGATGGGTCCAGATCATGGGCATTTACTCTGCTGCCTCCCTGCCTCCCTTCAAATCCCTCCTAGAAACCTACCTCTCCCATCAGCTTTCCTGCCACAGCCTGCTCACTGATGTTTCCTCTACTGCCCTATCATTCAGGGTCTCCTTCTCCTCTGCTACTAAGCTAGGCACGGGCACCTGCAACTTCTCAACTTCATGAGTGTCCCCCTGTCTCTCCCTATATTCCTCCCTCTCCCCCCTCCCTTGTCCATCCTAGACTGTAAGCCCCTTGGGGCAGGGACCCATCTCTAATTAATGACTGTTCAGTGCCAGGCACATTTCTGGTGTCATATAAATAATTTGTTACCTAATAAATAATAATAATAATAATAAATTAATAAATAATGGATCTGTGCTATGGATCCATCTCCTCTCCTTGTATGCATGCCCGCATCTCTGCATCCATCCCCTAAGCTCACACTTTTAGTGCTTGAGGGTTGGGACTGGATCCTCCAGCCAGATCCAGGAATTGGAAAGAGGTCTGTAGCAGGGTGCAGTTCCCTGGGGTAAGGGGTAAGTCCCCACAGGATTGGGGCCACAACACACAATAGTCTCATATGGGAATTAGCTCTCCACGACCAATCCTTTATTCAGTCTTATAAGTCACATAGGCAAAGTCTCCACATAGAAAAGTCTACCACTAGACAAGGTACAGAGAAGGGCAACAAAAATGATCAAGGGCACGGAAGGGCTCCCGTATAAGGAGAGGCGTGGTAGGTTGGGGCTCTTCAGATTAGAGAAGAGACGACTGAGAGGAGATATGATAGAGGTCTATAAAATCATGAGTGGTGTGGAACTAATCAACAAGGAGCAGTTATTTACCCTCTCAGCTAGTACTAGAATTAGGGGACACTCCATGAAACTCATGGGTGGTAAGTTTAAAACAAATAAAAGAAAATATTTTTTCACTCACCGTGTTATGGAATACCTTGCTGACGGTGGCCATTGATCGGACAGCTCCAAGGCGTCCGCTGCCCGGGCAACAGCTTTGCAGGCCTCCTTGATTCTCCGAGGAACTGCGGGGGCTGAAGCAAGAAGTGTGGCGGTTGAAGCGACGGTGGCATCGTTCGCGTGCTGAAACCGACAGATTGCATCATAGAGCCGTTTATGAGCCTATGCCGTAGCTATGTGGGCAGCAAAAAAGGAGTTTTTTGCTACCCTCATAGCATCCACGAAATCCTGTCCAGTGGAGCTTTTCCGGATGGTGCAGGGGCTGGTCATTTCGGCCTCCTTCCGCCTTGAAGTGGAGTCATCTACTGCTCTCTGTGACATGTTTGTGAATTATTTTGTGGATAAAATCGCTCAGATTCACCATGACTTTGATGCCGCAATTAATACATATGGGGAACTGGAGGTTATGGAAGCCTTGTCTTGTCCGGTTTTGTGGGATCAATTTCAGTCAGTGACACCCGCCGATGCGGTTGATGTTCTTGGGGCTGTTACGGCCACATCTTGTGAATTAGATCCTTGTCCATCCTGGCTGATTAACTCTTGCCGGGAGACAATGGTGCCGTTGCTGACTGGGGTGGTCAACACCTCCCTTCGGGAGGGCAGAGTGCCGGGCTGTCTCAAAGAGGCAGTGGTTCGGCCTCTGCTCAAGAAACCATCGCTTGACGTTGACTCCCTTGCCAGCTATCGGCCTGTCTCTAACCTTCCCTTTTTAGGGAAGGTTATTGAACGGGTAATGGCTCAGCAGCTGCAGGGACATCTTATCTGCGTCGGTTATCTGGACCCCTCTCAGTCAGGATTTCGTCCAGGGTATGGCTTGTGACTTTGGTGGATGATCTGTGCCAGGAAATGGACCGGGGTCATTCGACCCTGTTAGTTCTATTAGATCTTTCAGCTGCATTTGATAGTTGATCATGAGATATTGGTGACGCGCCTGCGGCACTGTGCGGAGATGGGCGGGACTGTTCTTGAATGGTTCCGCTCTTTCCTAACCGGTAGAACTCAGCGAATGGTTCTTGGGGAGGTTTTTTTCATCATACTGAGACTTCTCATGTGGAGTCCCACAGGGTTCGGTTTTGTCCCCTCTCCTGTTCAGTGTATATATGCAGCCACGCGGTGATGTGATCAGGAGGTTTGGTGTGCGGTGTCAACAATATGCTGGTGACACCCAGCTGTATCTCTCTTTTTCAACAGACCCAGGCCCTGCAGTCTCGGTGCTGACTCTGTGTTTGACGGCTGTGGGGGACTGGATGAGGACTAACCAACTGAAGCTGAATCATGACAATACGGAGGTGATGTTGGTGGGTAAGGCGATGGAGATGGTGGCCCCCATTATTGGCGGGGTCTGCCCTCCATTAGTATCCCAGGTATGCGTCTGGGGGTGCTCCTCGACACGCAGCTCCGCCTGGACATCCAGGTGGAGGCTGTGGTGAGGAGTGCCTTTTGCCAATTACATCTGGTGCTACAGCGTTGGCCATTTGTTTCAGGATCTGACCCGGCCACCATCATCCATGCTTTCATCACCTCCAGATTGGACTATTGTAACACGCTCTATGGGGGGCTACCCATGGTGATGGCTCGGAAACTGTAGCTGGTGCAGAATGCGGTGGCCTGTCTTCTGGTAGGACTGGGCCGCCAGGAGCACATTACACCAGTGTTCCACTCTCTGCACTGGCTGCCGGTGGTTTTCCGAGCCTGATTCAAGGTGTTAGTTTTGGCCTATAAAGCCCTAAACGGCCGAGGTCCTACCTATCTGCAGGACTGCTTCACTCCCCGGGTGTTGGACCGACCCCTGCGGTCATTGGGGGGCGCCCTGCTCGAGGTGCCCCGAGTCTTCTGGGGGGCCACACAGGGGAGGGCGTTCTCAGTGGTCGCATCATGGCTGTGGAACTCCCTTTTGGTGGGGGCCTGGTTGGCCCTGGATCTCCCCCCTTTTTGAAGAAGTTGTAAGACCTGGCTGTTCCGCCAGGCATTTGGCGAGGGAGATGGGTGAGTGGCTGGGTTGTTGGGTAGGGACTATTTTTCCTTTGTCCTCCTCTAGTTTTAAATTGTTGTTTTAATGTTGTTTTAAGGTTTTGTGAATTGTAAGCCACCCCGAGCAGCCTGTGGCATGAGGTGTGGGGTAGCAACATTTTAAAAATAAAATAAAAATAATTGGGTTGTGGAATCTCCTGCCAGAGGCTGTGGTAAGGGCCAGTACTATAGCTGAGTTTAAAAGCAGTTTGGACAGGTTTCTGGAAGATAGGTCCAGTAGCAGCTATTAGCCAGACAGGATCAGGGAACATGACGGGAGCTGGGGGAAAACAACAGGGAATGGATCTCCCATTCTGACCTGTTGGGTGCTTCTCCCAAGCCACCGTGATTGGCCACTGTCGGAGACAGGATGCTGGGTTAGATGGACCATTGGTCTGACCCAATATGGCACTTCTTATGTTCTTATGTCTCTGTAGTAGCCAGGGCCAGCCTTAGCATTTGCATGACCCAGCCTCGGCGGTGCCCTGAAGGTGGTCATGTTTGGGGCCCCACTGAGAGGGAGTGGTGCCCCCACAACCTGTCCTGGTGAAAATAGAAGGCCACTGCGGGGCCCTCAGAAAGAGCGGGGTCCAGGGTGGCCACCCCAGGTCACCCTGCGGTAAGGTCAGCCCTGGTAGTAGCCAGGTCCAAGTCCTCTGGCTCTCAAGATCCTATACACACAGTCCCAATCCTTTCTAGTATTATGCAGTGTCCTTGTACTCGCAGACTCTGGGCCAGGCACAGTACTTTAGGGCACCGCTGATTTTCCCAGCTCAGGTACTCTCCTCTGAGCCTTCTACACACCCCTTATCCAGGTTCCCCAACCCTCCTTGGCCTTGACTCTGGGCAGAGCTCTTCCTCGCCAACATCCTCCACAATACTGAGGCTTTCTCTGGCTTTTCTCTTTAGGCAGGCGAATGCCATGCCCTTATGCAGGTGCGTCTAATCAGGTGCTGTCCTAGATCTATTGGGCACCTGTAGTCCTGCTTGTGCCTCCTACTGCTGGTGCTAACCACCTTAAAGGGGCCAGTGTCTGCCCAACAGCCCCCTCGGGCTGTGCCCTGATACGGAGCCAAGCTAACAGCCATGGGTGGATTTAGACCGTGAGACAGGGACACTGCTTCCCCAGCCAGGCTTAGACAGAGCTTTGTTGTTTGAGTTCCTTTGCAATATTGGCTCTAAGCAGGCAAACAGGTGGGAGTGGCATTTGGATACTCGTGTCTGTGTGTCCTGCCACCTGTGGTCACCTTCTTCCACATTGACACTCACTTCCCCCCCCCCCAAAAAAAAAACCCTGTATGCATAAGGCCATACACCAGGGGTGAGGAACCTTTTCCTTCCCAGTGGCCACTTTGGTAGTATAAGTTCCAAGGGCCTCATAGAACCTGCGGGTGGGGAATGCATTCAGGAAGAGGAGGACCTAGATCATGGATCTGTGCTATGGATCTGTCCCTTATCCTTGTGTGCATGCCCTCATCTCTGCTCCCTAAGCTCAGCTGTTCAGTGCTTGGGGGGTGGGGGGTAGGAAATGGATCCGGGGACCAACTGGAAAAGGTTCAAATAAAAGCGAGCCGTGGGACTAAGGTTCCCAACCCCTGCCCTACACATTATTGCAGACAGGGTGGCTTCTACAGCCCTGCTCTTTTTATGTTCCCATGCCTTGTGGATTTAGCTTCATCCTGGTTTGGAATCAGAAGAAAATCACTCACCTGGAGGTCTTTTCCCAAGTTCTGTTTAAATTAAAGTATCTCCTCGGAAAGCTGTCAAGACGATGGCACGTGTGCCTCTTGGCTTTTGAGACCGAGCTTCAAAACAGCGCTACTGATCTAACCCGAAGTGACCTAAGGTGACCTGAGCTGACACCCTTGTCTCCAATCTCCTGCATTCCCCGCTCACTGCTGCACTTGCTCTTGACCCAGATATTGCAACAGAAGTGCCTTGAAAATCCTTCCCCCTCCTGTGAGCAGTAAATGCTATTTCCACCTCTCTCCCTCCTTGCTCATTTTATAGATGTTCTGTACTGGATGCAAATATGCAGTTTGAAATGCAAGGTGCAAGCGAACAGGGTAGGATTCAAATGAAGGTTCAGTTGCTGGCTTTGGCGACATTGATGCAACCGCATAGCCTGGGACGGCTTGGAACTGAGCTCAAATGGGTCACACATTTGCTACCTGTGGGAAATACCCGCAATTTCAGGTAGCCTGTTGGGTGTTCAGTAGGTACCTGAGTACGGAGTCGGGCACCCAATTACCCAAAATCCCTGGTATTGCTATTACCGATTTTCCATTTTACTGACCCATTTCAGTAACAGAAAATCGGTACGGGAAACTGGAAATTTAGTACCGGAGGCCAGCAGATCACTAGATCAGGTAGCCTATCAGGTACTGATTGGATACTAATTAGTACCTGATGGTACCGGGTCAAATTCGGTACCATGATTCTGATGGGGATACCCATTTTGCAGGCACTTATTTCAGCTCTAGTTGGAAGGAACCTCAAGGGTCATCTAGTCCAAGCCCCCTGCTCCAGGACAGGATGCCATTTCCCTACAGCGGCCGCAGCCCCAAGCAGGATCCACGTGGGTCCCACTGGGGTTCTGCACACACAATGTGCTCTCAATGGACATGTGCGCGGTTTGCATGCAGGTATGCATGGGCGGGTTGCACGTGGTGTGCATGGGGTATGGGATTGGCCACATCGTTCCAGACAGATGTTTGTCCAGATGGTTTTTGAAAACATCCAATGAAGGAGATTCCACAGCATCCTTAGGTGACCTATTCTGTTGCCCAGCTGTTCTTATAGCTACGAAGAACAGAAACTGGTTTTCATCAATTAAAGGAAGAATTTTAGCCTTTCTTTCTTTCTTTCTTTCTTTCTTTCTTTCTTTCTTTCTAAGATGATCGGATTTTTTGTTCACCCAGTTTAAATGTTTTCTGATTACCGGATCCTTGTCTTGCTTCCTTGGTGTAGGTGGAAAGAATGGGACAGTCTGAAGATTTCTTTATGCACAAGTCAGTGCATGAGTTGTTCTAGCAAAGAGGCTAATTCACAGAATTATTCGTTTGTAGGTTTGGTAGGTATCTTATGCAGCTCCCCTATTTTTCCCTGCCCCACTCATGATTTTAAAAAACTCCCCTATTTTTCCCTGCCCCACTCATGATTTTAAAAAACTCTCTCTGAGATTCCCAGACTGTGGGGGTGGGATCCCCAGTGAGGTTACAGTGTCAGAAATGGGATCACGATCCTGATTGATATTTGATTTACATTGCATGTGTTTGCTGTGATGTATACAATGTATATTTTATATACATTGTACATCTTTTCTGGACAAGTATCTGTCGATGACGTTTTAGACAGAGGATATTATCATTTGGGGGGAGCGGGGGAGCGCCAGACACCGGCGTACAAGGGCCTGCGGCCGTCTGGGTACCACAACCCTTCCCTTCTCCCTCTCAAGTTTTGCCCTTAAGTGTTAAGGCCCCTCAGGATCTTATAGGGGCTTTCTTCCTACAAGGAGGCAACCCAAATCATCATTGGGGGAAGAAGAGGAGGTACCATACCCTGACCTTAACGTGGCCTCTGTACCCACGGTACACACTCAACCAAGGGGAAAAGGGGGAGATGGGATAGACACAAACAGACCGAACCAACAGTGGGGAGCAGGGGCCACGGGGTAAATATGCTTGGGGTCACACATGTAAACTAAGAGCCAAAACAGGAGTTCCCTACAAGGTGCCATTGGGGGAGGGGGGTGTTACAGGGAGGAAGAGCACTTATCTAAACCGGGCTCACACCCAGTCACTCCCTCGATCACTCTCTCTCTACTAGCTCCAAGGGCTTGCGCTCTGCTCAGACAAGGAAGGGGCCAGTCTCTCCCAGGATTACCGGCGGAGTGCTGCAGCCCTGCCAGAGCTCTGATGGCTGCGGCCCAGTGGGTCCCGCCCTCGGCAGCTATCCTTGCCACCGGGGCTCCGCCCATGTGTGCCAAACGCCGGTGCACTTCTGGTTTCCTGGGCGCCGCAGCTTCCCAGCACCTAGCAACAGGGCTGCCACACCTCCTATGACCCTGAGGGTCCCCAGCCCCCCAGTTCCGGAGCCGGTGGTAAGACCTGACAGATATGCTGCCTTGGAACACAGGCTTGGACTAGAGGACCCTTGAGGTCCCTTCCAACCCTACAGTTCTATGACGGGATTATAATTCAAACCTCAAAACCGAATCAAACAGATAAAAAGTCTAGGATCAATAGCTCTATCATACCCTCTCTCCACTGTCTCTATTCTAAGCTGAAGAATCCCAATGTGTTCTCTCCGAGGTCTTACTTCCCCCCATCTCATCTGTCATCTCCTCCGAGCCCTCTTCAACGTGTCTACATTAGGGCTAAAACAAGTATCCACACAAATGGGAATTCCCATTTATAACCCTCATAAAGGTTAACAATTTGTGTTAACCGTTATCGTCTCAGTCAAATGGGGAAATGTGTGGTACCCATCAACTTCCCAACTGATTTCCTGCTTCCCATTTTACTGCTAATATTTACTGGTTTCCCGGGTTTCTGTTTACTGATTTTCTGTTCGTTTTCTTTCCCGATGTTGTACCGTAATTTCCGTTTGCGTTCTCTGTATGCTTGTTGGGCCAGGCTGGGTTTATTCAGCCTCTCACCAAGCCTGTTACTCTGCTTCATTCTCTGCTTCACTACTAGTGCACAGAAACCCGGAAGTAAAATGGAAACTTGGTAACTCAGGAAGACGGTGACGGTAACAGGATGGTAAATGGAAAGTCGGTAAATCACAACAGTATTTCCCAGTATTTCAGGAAGTCGAGTATCTGTATTGGTAAACAGTCAGGAAACTGATACCATTTCCTGAAATTGCTGAATTACTGGCAAGTAGCAGCTTTAGTATGCATATTCCTAAAAAATGCATTGTGTTTCCCGATTTCAGTCATACTGCACTCCCAAAATCAGGCTGTTCAATAGTGTATTAGAACATAAGAAGTGCCACACTGGGTCAGCACATTGGTCCATCGAGCCCAGTATCCTGTCTCTGACAGTGGCCATTCTCAGTTGCTTTGGAGGAGTACCCAACAGGTCATAATGAAGTGATCCATTCCCTTCCATTCACTCCCAGCTCCCAATGACCAGAGAGGTTACATCTCCGAATCTACTTGGCTAATAGCCATGAACGGACTTATCCTTCAACATTTTCTTATTAAAAAATTTATTCTGATGCAAAATTTTAATTCTCCCAACTCTTCTCCTGCAGCTTCAGAGGGAGCACATAACACAGTGAGGCAGCACCTAGCTCCAGCTGAAATCCCAACAACAAAGGACTATCACCCTCATCCAAGAACAAACCAATATTATGGATGTGTGCATTTATCTTGGGCCGGGGGAATTCTGGTCCCTCTGGGAGGCAAATTAGAGCTGTGAGGTGGGACAGATGTTATATTCCTGTCCCGCTCACTAGCCCCCAGGCATGCGATGAGGTGATTCGGGATCAGAGGGCCCCCGGCCTTGGGTTACTGCTGCTGAATGTGAGGTCGGTGGGAGATAATCCTGGATGAGGCGTCCGACCTCGCATGTATCACAGAGACCTGGCTGGACAATGAGTCGGGGCCTATATTGGCTGATCTTGTCCTGGGTGGGTACTCCGTGCAGCATCAGCCTCGGCTGGGGGGCCGGTGTAGCCATTGTTTTTAAGGATACATTGTCTGAGAGAAGATTTTCTCTGCGAGCCATCATGGGGATAGAGGGCCTGCCTTTGGTGTTGGATTTGGCCGGAGACAGATTAGGTATACTGCTGATATACCGGGCACCCACCTGTACGGCAGCTTCCCTATCCACACTGACTGAGCTGGTGTCGGGGGTGGTCTTGCGGTCTCCCAGGGCGATAGTCCTGGGGGACTTCAGTATCCATGCCGGCGCCAGTCTTGGAGGAGCAGAGCGTGAGTTCATGGCCGCCATGGCAACCATGGGCCTGTCTCAGAGGATGGTGGGCCCCCCACACATTGGGGGCATACCCTAGACATGGTGTTTTGCACAGGCCTTGAAGTGGGGGGATTGGTTAGTGGGGGAGGTGTCAGCAGAACCCCTGTCATGAACGGATCATTATCTCCTCCGGGCCGGTATCCTGGCGCATGTCAGCCCCCAGGAGGGTGCAGAACCAATTAGGATGGTTCGCCCCCGACGGCTTATGGAACCTAGAAGGTTCCAGACTGCTCTAGGGGATTTATCCTCTGATCTCGATGGCTGCTCACTTGATGACCTCGTGACCATGTGGAATTCTGTGTTGGTGGAGGCCATTGACCGGGTGGCTCCCAGGCATCTGCTCCCGAACCGCCGACAATGCAGGTCCACGTGGTATACGGAGGAGCTGTGGCGGATGAAGCGGGAAGGGCGGCGGATAGAGCGACGGTGGCATCATTTGTGTGCTGAAGTTGACCGATTGTGGCATAGAGTCTGGTTATGTACCTATGCCGTGGCAGTGTGGGCAGCAAAGAAAGTCATTGTGTCTGTTAAGTCACGCCCAGCGGAGCTTTTCCGGGTGGTAAGGGGGCTGATCAGTCTGGCCTCCCTCCACCTGGATTTAGTCATTGAATTCCCACTGTGATTTGTTTGTGGACTTTTTTGCAGATAAAATTGCTCAGATCCACCACAGTTTTGACGCAACATTTTTAGCAGTAGGTGAACCAGAGGCAGTAGCCTTGTCCTGTTTTGTGGGATGAATTTCAGAACGTGTTGCCCTCAGATGCGGGGGATGTCCTGGGGTCTGTTCGAGCCACTTATTGTGAATTAGACCCATGCCTGTCCTGGCTGGTCAAGGCCAGCCAGAAGACATTTGGGCCGTTGCTGGCAGGGATTGTCAACACCTCTCTGGGGGAGGGCAGGGTGCCAGACTGCCTTAAGGAGGCGCTGGTGTGGCCCCTGCTCAAGAAACCATCATTGGACGTTGGCGTCCTGGCCAGCTATCGGCCTGTCTCTAACCTTCCCTTTTTAGGGAAGGCAACTGAGCGGGTGGTGGCTCGAAAGTTGCAGGAACATCTCGACCGGATTAACTTTCTCGATCCTTCACAGTCAGGTTTTCACCCTGGATATGACATGGAGACTGCACTTGTGGCCTTGCTGCTGGGTTGTGCCAGTGTTTTGCCATTGTTTCCCTGTGCTTGGGGTTTATACGTTATTCATTTTAAGCTTGAAGTGCATTTTAGACTGTGTTTTCTTCCATCTGATGTTAACCCTGGGAACTCCTTGCTGCTGGGTTGTGCCAGTGTTTTGCCACTGTTTCCCTGTGTTTGGGGTTTATACGTTATTCATTTTAAGCTTGAAGTGCATTTTAGACTCTGTTTTCTTCCATCTGATGTTAACCCTGGGAACTCCTTGCTGCTGGGTTATGCCCTGGCTCTGCCTACCGTTGTCCTGGCTCCGCCCACCGGGTCGCCGGCGAGTCGGACGGCCTTACTGCCCCTCCAAACTAAAAACCCACCAGCCGCCCCTGGTTTTAATAGTGTTTTAAATCCTATTGTTAGTGTTTTAAATTGTTCTAATATGTTAGCTGCCCCGAGATGCTTTTAGCAGGAGGGGGCAGCATACAAATTTTATTATAAATAAATAAAATAAATAAATTTATTTTTGATGGAAACTCTGATGCAAATTAAGTCAAGCCTAGGGCTCCCATTAAATTACCAGGGAAGCCTTTGCCTCAGTGTCACAATATTTAAGGGGCCCTTACCGATGCCGTTCTCAGGGGGTGCTACTGGTGATTAGGAGTCACGGGGTCACAAAAAAGCTTATGGATACAAAAGAGTAATTAAAAGGGATGCCATTTTTAAAATGTATACTTCTGTGGGGTGGGGGAGAGTGGGTGACAATGAATAGCTCCTCCACAATAAATAAACTAGAGCTGCCCATTTTATATTGGTGAATTCAATTTGGCTATTAGTGTAGCTCAGGGATGGGGAACCTCTGGTCCTCAGTTCTGTTGGGGCCCTTGACCGACCACAATCCAGACTCCAGAGGCCCCAGGAACCCTCATTGTATGCATCTCAGGATCTGTATTCTACACTGCCAGCTGACTGTAGAGCACTTCCAGGCTGTGGGGGAACACGCACTACGTATGGGGCCATGCCACTCATTGACTGGTATGCAGATTCCGTTACAAATCTTCAATCCAGTTGCAGATTGGCCAAAGAGGACAACAATTCACTCAGAATTCACTCAGAAACTCAGAAGTAAAACGGAACGCTTGGTAAGGTGGCAAATGGTCAATGAACGGTAACAGTAAATGGAAAGTCGGTAAATCGTGACGGTATCTCGTGGTATTTTGAGAGTTGAGAAGTCGTATTGTATCAATAAATCGATCCCGTTTCTCAAGATGGTGAAAAATTACTTATGAGTAGGGATTTAGTTGCTTGTTTCGTCCCTATCTGAGACCACTAAGGAAGTGTTTTGTAACTGAGCTAGCATAGCATCGCCTGCAATGACACACATCACTCTTGATCACGTCCGAATGATCTTGCCCACCGGCCTCATATACACGTTGAGGGGAGACTAGGGATGTGCGAACAGAACCGAGTTTGGAAATTCGGTTCAGTTTGGTTCGGTTTGAATTTTGAGTTTGGTTCGGAAGTTCGGTTTGGTCGACCGAACAGACCAAGTTCGGTCGAATTCCGAACTTCCAAACTGAGTTCGGCCATTCAAAACTGGGTTTTTTGACCTTTTATGGCCTTCCGAACTGATTCGGATTTGACCGAACAGTTTGGTCGAATTTAAGTTTGGTTTGGACGTTCGGTTCGGTCGACCGAACAGACCGAGTTCGGTCCGAACTCCGAACGTCCGAACCGTGTTCGCACATCCCATGGGGAGACAAGATGGAACCCTGTGGGACACCACAGGGGAGGTCAGTTGTGGATGACGAGCACTCTCCCATCACCACTCGCTGGGACCTCCCTGATAGGAATTGATGGACTACTCAAGAGCAGTCCTGCCAGGTCCCACAGTTGCGTCAACAACACCCCAATGAGGAGTGGAGTTCATGGTTCCCTTTAGGTAGTGTACCAAGTGCTGGAATGGATTCATGAAGATCCTGGCTCCTGTCAATGCAGGAGAAACTGCAGTGAAGGCAATGGACCAGCTCTGCTGCATCTGGTGAAGAGCAGACAGGAATCAGGTGCACTAGACTCTTTCTTCTTTGCCCAGTCTGCTGGCACAAATAGGGGCTTTTATATAAGTTATAGCAGAGACAGGGGGCACAGCTGCACTAAGGCCCATCAACATGAGGGGCTCACACTCCCTGACGTAGCTACATCATCTGCTGTGGAGGGGGCAGACGGAAGGAGGGGCATTCCACGTTCTCTGTCAGGGCCCATTTCAGCGTAACTGTAATGCCACTGCTTTTACGGAGAGTGTTATTTTTCTGCCTCCCCAGCCGAAAAAGGATGGTCCAAGTAGCTAGAACAGAGACACAGGAAGTCTCCACACTCCCTGTTGCAGCTGGATGCTGGGAGGAGTAGTGGGAGGGCCCCGTTCCATCTTCTGCACCAGGGCCAGTTCCAACCTAGCTACGCCTCTACTATGGGCCAAAGTGAGGGAGGAAATCCTTGCCCTCAACCTGCCCTCCTAAAGCTTCACCCCTGATCTGCCATTGAAAAACAAGGGGAGGCAGAGGGGTCATATCTAGGGTTCCAACCCCACCGCAGGGCTTTCATCCAAAGCAGGCAGGGGTGGGGGTGAAGCAAAGGGGTTGTCATCATGGATCTTTCTGCAGTAATTCAGCCCTTACGGAGTGTTGTGATGTCATGGTGCTCCATGAAAGGGGGCATGGCAAAAGGGACGCTACTCCTCTTTCTGACATAATCCCTTTCAGGACCATCATGGTCCTCCATGGATGCGAGGCCACAATGGAAAGGGGGCAGAGATGTCCCTGTGGCTTTCTCTCTTTCTGACATGGCCTGCTGCCCCCAGAAGCCCCAGTTTCCCTAGCCCTCTCCACCCAGGCTTCCTGTTGACCTGGAAAAATTGAGGCTTGGACTCTGGATCATCAAAACCCGGAATCTCTGAGAAACACCCAGAGAGTTGGTTGCCCTAGTCATGTCTCCCTGAGGAATTTGGGATCAAGGGAAAGACTCTGGGGTCATGGGGGGAAACTCAAAGAGAAAGAGCTCTGCACACAGACCTGATTATGTTAACTCTGTTGGGCTGAATGGGTAACAGAAAGTCGGGACGTAGGGATCAAGTGTGAGAGGCACTGAAAAGGAAATACTAAGCCTCCTCTAGCACAGAGTTCCCTCAGAAAACACGCAGGCTGTTTTGAAATAAGGAGGAAAAGTCTGTCCCTTTTCCGTTAGTGGACAAAGAGTTGGACCTCGGCCAGGGAGAACAGGGTTCAAATCCCTTCTTCGCCATAAACTCATTCAAGTCACTTTCTCTCAGCCTTGGTTCCCCATCTGTAAAAATGAGAATAATAATGACCTACCTCACCGTGTGGTTGTGAGGGGGAACTAAATAAAGATTGTAAAGCATGCGGAACACTGAAAGAACTAGATAAATAATAATGACCCCAGATCTGTTTCTGACAAGCTGATTGCCTTTGGAACTGGAATGCAATGCTGTTGGCAATGAATTATTCCTTTCCCAGGGCAGAATATTTGCCCTCTTCTCCTATCCATTCCTGAAAGGAAAGGGGGGGGGGGGGGGGGAGCTGTTAGGCTTTCATTGGCAACAGTCACTAGGGGAAAGCGCCAGCAAGTCAGTCGTGATGGCGTCAGACGGCAAGAAACCGACCTTGTTCTGCCCAATCGGTTGGAATAACTCGATCAGTGACATTCCTCTCTTCTGACAGGAGAGGAAGGACCATGCGCCATTGATGGTGGGAAGAGACCAGGCTTCAACAGGTGCCAGACTTCATGGTGAGGGTTGCCTGGGGCCAGCCTTAGAATTGGCAAGGTCTGGGGTGTGAGGTGGCCGGGTGTGTGTGAACACTGGGTCCCTGAAGAAAGCACCTGCCCCTACAGGCCTCAAGAGTCATGGCAATGGAGGCCCCAGGAGCGCTGTCATCCCCACGGCTGCCACTCCTGATGGGCTCCAGGAGCATCATCACCACAAGAAAGAGTAAATAATAGCTTCCTATTTACTTGCTTTGTACCACTCAGAATTTTGTACGCTTCTGTCTAGAGATTTAAACAGGTAGCTCACTTGCTACCTGTGGGTAATAGCCGCAATTTCAAGTGCTGTGTCAGGTAAAACCCCTGACAGGAGGCAGTGCAAAACTGTGTTATTCACAAGGGTGTTTGGCAGTGGGAGTTAGAGCGGGAGGTGTTGCTGGAGAATAGGGGTGAGTTACGAGGTTGGGGAGTTGAGGGGGGCCTGGGGGGGATGGTGTAGAGTTGTGGGGTATTTTATGTTTTTGTATTTTTGGTTGTTTTTTATTTGTATTTTATATTTTGATATTGTAAACTGCCCTGAGTCGCTGTTGGCGGAGGAGGCGGGGTAAAAATTAAAATAGTAAATAAATAAACGGTAGATCAGTACAGGGGAAAAAATACCTGAAGTCCGACAATCATTGGGATGAAAAGGAGTAAATCGTTGAGTGGGGTAGCCTGCTGAGCAGTAATTGGGTACCGATTAGTACCGAGTGTTACTAGGTCGGGTCCAATGCCACAATTTCGATAGGCAGACCCGTTTCGGTGGGTATTTTAGCCCTATTTCTATCCTAGCCCCCTCTCAGGCATCTCTTTTCTCAGCTGAAGTTCCTGAATTGGGATGGGATCTGTGGATGGGGTCACAATCGGATTGATACCAGCTATACTTTGTACATCCTTCTTGCTGTCTGGAGTCGCCGGATTCAAAATGTGGTCACACGGACAAAAAGGCCGAGAACTACTTACCTCATCCATTGATCCCTTCTCATAGGCAAGCTTTTCTATGTCTGTTGCCCTTCTCTGCACTCTGGTTTTTATGGAGAGCATCTTTACACACAACGGGGGTTGGGTGTTTAAGACGTTTGCTGTGTGACTGTGCGTTGTTTCACCGTTGCTATTTTTGGCCACTGGTCTGCCCCTCGTTAGCCACCCATTAACTCCTTGCTGGTTGCACAGATGTCTTGGGTGCAGCAGTTGAATGTTTCCCCCTCTCCACGTGTCTAACGTTGTGTCTAAAGACATCGGGTGATGCGTTCACAGCCATTTCTGGTCTGCCTGCCCTGAATCCTCCCCTCAGCACCAAACAGCTGGCTCCTTGCAGCACACTGTCTTTGTGCTCTCCTGAGGGAGTGAGCAATAAAATGAGCTGTTTCGCTGCAGCACAGAGGAGAGGATTTGGGGCAGACCCGACCGCTCTCCTGCATGGACTACAACTCCCATAATTCCATTAGGCTGCTTCTGCAAAGAGAGCTTCCGGCACAAGCGACAGGCAGAACCCTGATTGATTAGTCCCTGGATGTGGAAAAGCAGCTGTTGTGTCTAAGTACTGCAACATATTAAAAATGGGGACACGCGTGTGGCTATACAATGGTGTCAACACACATTTAGCCACCCTTTTCCATGGTGTCTAAATGCACCCTATGTTTGACACTGATGGGTATCTGTGTTCAGGAACCAGCCGCTGTAGGGGGGGTTCCACCATCGCCTCTTAAGTCGGCGGGCGATAGGGCTTTTCCTGGGGCGGGCCCCTCACTGTGGAACTCACTCATATTTATTTTCTAGGTGCTTTTCGGATCCACGGCCAGTTTCCTCAATGTATTCCCTTCTCTCTTTTTCCTTCCCCTATTTGAAAGTCTTTCATTATTGTTTCAAATTGTTTAATATTGTTTATATTTTATACTTATGCAATGTAAAGTGCTTTGGTACTATACCATGTAAGGCGGCAGTGTGTGTGTTATATAAATAAAATTATTATTATTATTATTATTATTATTTCCTTTTGGAGATGGACAACCAGACCCACACACAGTATTGGAGGTCTATGCAAACCATGATTTTGTAACATGGTATGTTTCACAGCGGCTGGGTGGTCAAGGCACCTGACTACATCCCTGAAGGCTATGGGTTCAAGTCTTGTTTGGTTTCATGTTGGATAGACATGCACGCAACATCTTCACTGTCTTGTGCATAGTGAATGCAGTCCCCTGCTCTGATCTAGCAGCAGCCTACACCCGCTCTGGACGGAGTTCAAGCTTGAGAGCAGTCTTAAGTCTATCCAGGTATTAATGGGTAGCTGATCCATTGGGTTGAGGAAGCCAAGGGTGGTTGGATGTGGTTTTGGCCACATCAGTCCATCAAGCACCGTAGACTGCAGAAACTGATGTGCCTTAACCACACCAGCCTGATGGGCTGTACAGCTTGGACTTTGGTAAGATATTTTCAGTTTTATTTTCCTATCTGTTTTTCAGTAATTCCCAACTTCCTGGGTTTTTTTCTGATACTGAACCTCCATTTTCTCTTTGATTTCATTCTGTTTCGTCTAGTGCGGTCCCCTTAACCAGTCCCAGGACCTTGGTGCAGTCCATTACTTGTTGAGGAGGATTACATTCTTGTTTCCTCAGCATCGCCAAGAGGGACGGCACTCGTGGCTTAATTAATCAGACATTGCTTGTACAGCCAGAACACTAAGCAAGTAGTGAGGTTACCTTCCCCTTTTATCTTTTACTGGAGCCCAAATTACTGTCCCTTGTTCCTTCTCCATTGATGTTGCTTAGATTGGATGAGTCACTTAAGCAGCAGAGGCAGCCAACGGGATTGTTCTGAGTCAGCTCTCGGAGCACAGAAATAGCACACTATTGTGGCTACAATCACTGAGAGAGGCTTGGATTCTGGGGCCGTGCATCTTCACTGTCTTGTGCATAGTGCATAGGTACCCTGCTCTGATCTAGCAAAAGCCTACACCCACTCTGCACTGAGTTCAAGCTTGACAGCAGCCATCTTGGCAATCCCTCAAGGAGCACACCAGGCAGAGAGTGTAAGTCTTGATGTCCTGAGAGAAAGATCCTGGCTCTCAAGCTAGCGGCCCGCAGCGGTAGCACACTTGCATCCTCTGAGGATTAGCTGAGGTGGGACAGCTGCTTTGGGCCCTGTGATTGGTGAAGGGCCTGCAGAGAGTGCCAACCTTGGTAGTCTCAAGAGTGGTGGTGGACTTCGGACTCTACTCCTGAGGGCCCTGGGAAGTCACTTCCCATGCCCCCCCTCACTGATTGCACAGTGGAGACAGCCCCACAGAAATGCCTGCCGGGGTGTAGGACCAAGAGCTGCCTTTGGGAGCAGAATTTCCCCTGGCACTCTGCAGCCATCCCTAAAGCTCCCACAGGAGCTACACCACTGCCACTCAGACGCTCCTCGAGCCACGGGTGGGTCCCAGCAGGGCCTTAGGATGGGGACATGGCATCAGCCCTTTGCTGCTGGGGGTCCACTCCTGAGGGTGACTCTCATCACACACCCTTTCTACAGGTGTTTGTGTGAGAACCTCCAGTCCCTACCACTGGGCCAGAAATGGGGAGGGTCCGTCAGTGGCTTTAGGAATGGCAGCATAACTCTACTGCCATTCCTGAGGCTACCAGGGCCAGTACTTCCCGTAGGGGAGAGGGAAGCCGCCATTCCTCTCCCAAACCACTTTCCCCTCTCCCCCTGTGACAGAAGTCCCTGGCCCCAACCTCTGCAGCACCATGTGCACCACCTTGCCTAAGTCTGGCCCTGGGATTAAGTACAGAAAGGGCCAGACCAGTGGGTAGCTTTGTCACCTCTGAGAGAGCTGAAATACAGACTATAAGGCCGGGCCACCCCAAACCCATGAGACATATGGTCTGTCCATATTAGGTATGGACGGGTGTCAACCCTACTACTGGGTAACCCAAAGTGTTGGGGAATCACAGCTTTATTTATCTATTGTACGCTAACACCTACTTCCTCCCAACTGGCCAGACCCTGAGCATCCCTGCTGTTAAACGCTTCATAGAAAACATTCAACACTGCTTCTGATTGAGCCCTTGGGCAGGAGCCTGTGGTAGGAAGGGAAATGCTGCACAAATATGCTTACTTGACTGAATAAGCTCCCTCTTTCACTATTATTCTCCTAAATTCAGAACGCTGGATCTGATTTTTCAAGGCAGAATGGAATCTCACTTTAAGCAGGGCTGCTGGTTCTTTTTACAAGAGGTGGTTGGTAGTGTCCTCCCACCCCTTTCTAATAATGATGGGAACCCACAATAGTTTCACTCCTGAACAGATGGTGACCCAGGGATTCATCACCCCAGCTGAAACAGAAACCGAGCCAACTGCCCTGACAGCTGCCCCCACCTGCAGTGGCTCTTCCCTTTTCCCATCAGCTTGCCCAGGATGCTCTGCTTTACTAGAAACGGTTCCCTAGAGGGACCAGGCCAGCCTGCAAAACCCCTGTTGGAGTCAATGAGCTTTCTGCCTCATTAGAGATCAAAGCCTGTCATTGCACCGAGCAGGCCCTAAATGCAGTAGCATAGCTAAGAGGATTCCCAGTGGGCAAGGCTGGGCACACAGGGGCCATGGAGAAATGCTCAAGGAAGGAGAAAGCCAAGTACACGCATCTAAGTCTTCGCATCCATTTGAATGTTTGTCTGTCTTCTCCCCTGTCTCTCCCACTGTCCCCTCTCCCTGTCTCCCCCTCCTTGTCTTTTAGATTGTAAGCCACCGGCAGGGACCACGTCTAATTCTATGTTCTGTACAGCACCAGGTCACATGACTGGCGCTATATAAATGTTTATAATAATAATAATAATTAATAATAATAATAATTAATAATGCCCTCACTCCAGTAACAGAGACTTTTGAAACAGGGTGAGAAGTCAAGCTGAAATGGGCAGAGCATTTGAACCTGCAGGCAATACCCAAATTTGGGGGGTGACATTTTGGGGTACCCAGATACTGTTCAGATACCCGAATACCCCGAAACACAGGGCATTTTCATTTCCAAATAACACATTTACTGTTTTCTGATTGGAAATTGGGACAGAACCCCAAAATATCATGATGGAAACTTGAAATTTGCTACTGAAAGTCAGAAGTTTGGCACTGGAATTAGGAAAATCAAACAAAAACCCGATATTTTGGTTGAACGGGTACCTGTTTACTGAACAGTGCCCAGATTTACCGTGTCATATCAAGTACCGCAATTTTGATGGGTATACTCATTTTATCTGGAGTAGCGCAAGTTTGAATCGTACTTCTGAGTACTCGGGCCCAATACCAAAGTCCCGCGTAATCCACCCGAGTACTCGGTGGTGCTTTCGTGCTGTTTCCAAAGTTTCAGAATTCAGACTTGGCGTTCCAGACCTCAGAAAACTTTGGAAATCTTCAGCAACTTTGGAAAGTTGTTGTAAAGTTCTTGAACCCGACAGCCAAAGCATTACCCAGAAAAACACTACCCAGAAAAGCAGACTAGCAAGAGTGGGACAATCGCTCCAGAAGACAACCCCACAAAAGTGCAAGTGCAGGCAGAAATCCCCCCAAAACCAACAGTAGTGTACCCACAGCATGGGCCACCATCAGCAGTGAGTGCACCCACTTTAATCATTATGCCAACCAAGCAATGCACAAAAATGCAGGCTGGCAAGGGACAAGCTACAGGCTAGCTCAAGAAGAATACAACCCCACAGAACAGTCTGCAACTGCATGGATAAATAAATCCCACCAAAAGCCAGCAAGCCCAGGCCCCAGCAGTCACCAAATTAAGAAAGAGACATTCACACACCCCACCCCAGGGGCACCCTCTTGGCATGGCATTGGTACTGTGGCACTGGAAACTTGAACAAGCCAGACAAGGGGACGTGGAGCCAGGCAGAGAGATCCCTCTGGCCTCCTGGTGCCAAGTGCCAACCAAGCAGGAGGCAGAACTAGAAGCAACGTGGCACCCAATTATTTTATTTTTTTTAAAAAAACCTGCATGTCATGGTTAAATGTAACCCCTATCCCCCATCATTGGCCCTATGGACAGGACAGGACAGGCATCCCTCCCCCCCCCCAAGCCGAGAACTTACAGATCCAGCAGCACTGTAGTACACAGCCAAATACACCAAAGAGAATGAACGTAATGGCCCTGCCAGCTAATAAAACACCTTGCCATCTGGCTTGGCCAGCCAATCAGAACTTGTCATCTGGCTTACCATCACCCAACAGTCCCCTCCCATACCCCCTCCTACCAAATATGGCACTAAGTTTAATTTCCAGAAGAAGCTGAACTGTCCACCAGCCCCCCACATGTGCAGCGGTTTCCGGAGTTTTCCGAATAACGGCCTTGGTCTTCAGAACTTCGAACTTCAGAATTTCTGAACTGAATACCATAATCGTCAGCAATTTCCAAAGTTTTCCAAAGACCGAGTTACAGCCCTAGAGCAAGTCTTACACCTCTGCACAGAGGAGGCAGTAAGTCAAAGGTGGGGGACCGCCAGTCTGTGGGCATCTGCCTTTCAAGACCCAGAAGCTTTATTTTGTTTGTTTAGATTTATCAACTGCCCTTCCAGCAGAGGCTTAAAATGGCTCACAATCAATAAAACAATAATAATAAAATTTAAGCAATATGTCATCAGCATACTGATGACGCCTCACCCCAAACCTCAGAATGACCTTGCCCAGTGGCCTCAGATAAACAGGGGAGACAGAACAGTACCCTGTGGGATACCATAGGGGAGGCCCTGAAGGGATGACAAGCAATCACCCATCAGCACCCGCTGGGACCTCCCCAACACGAAAGAATGGAACCACTCAAGAGTGGTCCGACACACACCTGCCAGGTCCCGCAGTCATGTCAACAACACCTCATGATCAACTGTAAAGCCACTGAAAGATCCAACAAGATCAACAAGGTAGAATTCCCCTTGCCCATCTCAAGGTGCAGATCATCAACCAAGGCCACAAGTGCAGTCTCCGTGCCATACCCAGGACAAAAACCTGACTGAAACGGGTTGAGAAATCTGATAGCATCAAGATGAGCCTGGAGCTGTTGGGCAACCACCCGTTCAATAACCTTTCCTAGAAATGGAAGGTTAGAGACAGGCCGATAGCTGGCCTGAGAGTCAGCGTCCAAAGATGGATTCTTAAGCAGGGGCTGGACCACTACAGTTTTAAGGACATCCGTCACCCTCCCCTCCCTTAGGGAGGCATTGCCACATTGACAACCCCAGCCAACAATGGTCCCAATGTCTCCCGGCTGGCTTTCACCAGGCAGGACGGGCAAGGCTCTATTTCACAACTGGTTGCCCTCACCACCCCAAGTACCTCCCTCTCATCGGTGGGGGATACCAACTGAAACTGATCCAAATAAACAGGACAAGACTGAGCTTCCATAACTCCAAACTCTGAATGCAGTTGAATCAGCAGTGCCCAAGTTGTGGTGAATACGAGCGATTTTGTCTGCAAAGTAATTAATAAAAATGTTACAGCGGGCATTAGATGACTCTCCCCTCCAGCTCCCCACCCCCCACTTTGTTTACTTTGGCCCTCCCACCTATGCTCCATGGGCCACCAGCAACCTGCCAGACTTCAGACTGTTGTGGACATGCCAGCCAGCCAAGTCCCCTAAGTAGGCAGGGCATGCCTCTTACATAGACGGGACCTCGACCCGCCCTCACACAGAACGCTCTAGCCTGCAAAGCCCTGTGGGAGGGAAGAATCCATTACACAAGGAGGCAAAGGTTCTCCTCCCCTATAGTAAGTCATCCTGATATTGGGAAGAAGACTTTACGCTTCGACTATCGAAAGGATCAGCCTCGAGAAATAACCTGTAAGAAGGGAGGCAAAGCTTGTCTGAAGCCACATTTCGACATTCCCAAAGCTTAGCCTGAATCAGTCCCCATATAAACCATAGCAGCCTACTCTGAAAGACAGTAGCTTCTCCCAGTCACCTGGCAGATTGCTGTGCAGCTTGTAGCCTGAAGCCACCCCTCTTCTCATTCTCAGTCTGTCCCCCTACATTGCTTTTGTTGACAAACTTCCTCCTGGCAAATCCCCTCAGGGCCATTGTAGCATGAAGCCAACACAGCACAGACTGGAAACTGGGCATAAGCTTCTGTCCCTGAATCTACTTTCCTCCCTATGCCACACCCCATTTCTGACATAGCCCTGCCCCCTTTGGACTGTCATAATGGAACAACTATCTGAAGGGGCATAGCCATGTTGGGAAGGGGTGGGAGAGTCCCTTTGCTCAGCCCCCTTTCACTGTGGCCCCGCCTCGTCCCAGGTCACGGTGTCAGGAAATGTCATGACCCTAGATGTGTGTTGGAGAGAGAGGGGAGAGAAAAAAAGGGTGTGTCACAGGAGGGAGGAAGAAAGAGAATGGAGGTGTTAGAGAGAGGAGAGGGAGACAGAAAAGAAAAGTTTAAAACGTTTTGTTGTTTCATTTTTCTGTCGTGTTGTAGTTCTTGCTGTCTAGCTGGCCGGGTTCACAGGAATATTTAGCTCTCAAGTTGTTCTAACGCCACCGTAGGGCTGGTTTGAAGCAGCCCTTCCATTTTCATGGAACAGTTCCACACAAAAAAAACAGAAGGGCTGGCAAACTTTTGACTGGAATTCTGAGCGATAGAAATTTTTGATCGGAATTATGATCTAGCAATTTGCGCATGAGCAAAATTGTAGCTGTAGTACTGTGCATGTGCAAAATGACAGCAGCCAAACAACAAAATGGTGGTGGTCGTAAGCTTTACTGCATCAGTGCAAAATGGCGGTCGCATTTTACTCATGCACTGGACTGCGGCAAAAAATGACTGCTTGATCGATCTGGTGAAACAGCATTTTGTTCTGTGTGGTTCCATTGGAAATGGAATCCAGTCAAAGACTGAGTTTCAGCCCTAGCGCCTTGAGGTCATTCAGCCAAAAAATCTGGGCCTAGTGTAAAGACTAGAGGTTGCTCTTGCTGCAGCTGATGAGGCTGTAAGTTCAGTATCTTAAACTTCCCTGAGAATAGGAGTATTGAAACTGGTGAATCGTCAGGTTGTGTGTGAGAACCTGAAGCCTAGTTCAGGAGAGGCAACCAAAGGAGCAAGCTAGCTGGTTTCACACACGTATACACAGCCAAGGCCCTGATGCAGTAGACATTGCCTACCTCCCTCAGAGCTAGCTCCATCCACGAACCCTTTCCCCTTTACCATCCTCTCTTGAACCACATCCAACTAGTGGGGGTGGGGAAATCCATTTCAGTGCTTTCTCCGTGCGGTTCCTCTTTGGGGTTGTTCTTCTTGGGACCGAGGCTGGAGAGACTGCCACCTTGGAAAGTCCCATAAGAGAAGAGGGAAATTCTACAAGTTTCCAGTAAAAGCGATTCCCCACCCCCGTTCCTGTGGTGAAAACAAAGCAAGAGAGAATTCTGGGGCTTGAAGGTTTCCCCTTCGGTACATGAAGACTTGACTCTTTTCATGCTGTTATGTAAGCTCTGGATTCACATGGAAAGAGGTAGAGATTAATCTGCGGGTTTATTTTTGCTCAAAAACCTTGTGAATTGGTCTTGCATGGCTTTCTGTTTGGCATAGGCCTGAAAGGAGTTCCCACAAGAATGGGTAAAGTCATTACATTTCCGGTACGTCAATCGACCTGCAATGTTTGGGCCCTAAATGGTCCCCAGTTAGTGCTCGAATCAAGTACGCGATGTCCTGGAATGTCAACTCCCAGTCCTGGTTTTTCAAGTTTCTGTTCTGATTTTCTCAGTGTTCCATCCTAATTTACTGATCGGTAGCTGAAAAATGGGTAACAGATATGACCAATTTGGGAGGTAATCAGGTACTCGCCAAGGTACTTGTAAATGCACGTATTACCTATGGGTACTGACTGAGGTACCCGTTTCAGCGCTAGTTTGGTGCCATGTCTGTGCTCTGGTGATGTGGGTGGAGTGGGCTCTCTGCAGATTTACAGAACATGAGGCATGGAAAGTTCAACATATTGGATTCGTATCTTGCCCTTCCCTGAAGTCTTAGGGTGCCTTACAGCTTACAGAAAATAGAAAAACCGGTAAAAAATATTAAACTGAATACAATTCTAATTCAAATCACTCCCTTTCTTCAAATCCTATCTCTGCCTGCTAAAGGCCCGGCCAAATAAATAGATCTTACACTGCCTCTAGGAGATTTTCTGGCTCGGGCTTTGGGAAACCTCTAGGAGAAGAGAGATTCAAAGCTGTGGAGCAGCCACCGAGAACACCTCTGTGGGCCTCATCCTGCGGAGGATCACTGTGCAGAGCACACGCCGCACGTCCGCACCCCCGGCACAGGGATCTATGGCACACATGTAAACTCTGCGGTTGCATGTGCATGTACGCGGGGCCTGAGTTCAGCCCCTCTGTGTGCCCTTACCGTACAGACTTGGTGAGATAATGGAACTTGCAAGAGGGCACCCCCTGCTGGCCTAGCAGAGCATGACAGAACATAGGGGGAGGAGACGGCCCTTTAGATATGTAGGGCCCAAGCCATATGAACCCAAGAGCAGTGCTGAAATGGGTAGTGGGTTTATTTCTTGTGGGTGTTATTTGCATTTTCGGGTAACCCTATGAGTTCCCCGAACACTATCCGTGACGAAAAATGGACACTCATATATCCAACTTTTGGGGTATTTTGGTTCAATTTTTGCAGATTTTTTTTTTGGGGGGGGTGTTCAGTTTTTTTGGTATTTCAGCTCCATTATTTGCAGCAATTGTTCATGTGCAAGTGCAAATATTGGCAAAACGAAGGAACTGAAATATTGAAGTGACCAAAATAATCTTTTTTTTTAAAAGATGACAGAAATGATCACCCAACAGAGCTCAAACCCGGCCTGCCATTTTCACTTGTGTAGTGCCGATTCAGTGGTTTCTCCTGTTTTTTCGGGCAGCCATTTCTGCGGTGCCAAAAAAGCAACAGGTGCTCTCAGAAGCTACCTGTTAGGTGGATGCCCCCTGGCTTGAGGTTATACATTTGTCTGTACAGACACGCATCGTGCTACTTGGCTCTGAGGAGCCAGTGTTGCAGGTCGCTGGCGTAACGTCTGGTAACACCAGCCCTTTTCACACGAGACGCTGTCACCCGTCTCCACGTGGTTTTGCTGCCTGGAAACGCCCACGGGAACGCCGCAGTGGATGGGTGGGGGTGCGTGCGTGCTCCTGCGCTACACACATCTCCACCCATCGCCCACGCACAGAGTAATGAGCTCCAATGCCGGTTGCTCCATAGGCGGAGGTGGGTGTGCGCCCGTGGGAACGGACGTACACCCACCTCCACCCACCGCGGGCACACACCCATCCCCCCCACCTACTGCAGCCCAGGTGAAAAGGGCCACTGTCCCCCATTCTCAACTGCCTCTCCCCTACTGCCTGCAGTCCCCACTGCACAGCTCTCCCAGTCCCCCTAACAGCACCCCGTAGCCAAGCCCAGCCCAGTGAGTGCATCGGGGGGAACTGGACTCGGAGTGCAGTCAGGTTAAGCCTGGAAGACTCTCAGCCCAGCAACACCCATCCTCGTCTTAACTTGTTCTGTGCAAGGCAGGGCTCTTCCTGCCCCCACCACCCTGAGCAGGAGCAGCAGGGTATGGGGGGAACAGGAGCCCTAGGGGTAGGGTGGCCAGATATGCACATTTTAGAGGACACTTCTAAGAAATACAGGTTTCAGGGCTGCATTGGCTCCACCATTTGCATATCTGGCCACCCTACCTAGGGGTGAGTGGGGGTTGCTGGGTGAAGGAAGATGCAAAGAGAGGCATTGAGCTGGGTGCACTGGGGTGGGGGAGCTAGCCGAGCAACAGGGAGAGAGCATAGCTTGCTCCTATTTGCAGGGACATTGTGGGAGATTTGAAGGCGTGACCTCAAGCAGCTTAGGTTTCTGCTGAATTTGTCACCCAGCTGAAAAGATCCTAGGGCCTCACAAGGGTGGAGAGAAGCAGAGGGAGATAGGACAGAGGGCTGAATAAATGTCTGTTGATCGGACTAATCGCCAAATCAAATACGTGCTGGAATTGAAAATAGCCAGCATTGCATCTAATAATAACACTCCATGATTCGGCAGAAGGTCTAGAGAAGCCTCTCCATGTGGGCTAGTAGCTAATCAGGTTGTTAACCCAAGTTCACTTTAGCTGATCATTAGCAAGAAGAGTGAGTTCTTTTCCAAACAACCCCTTGCTTCATTGCTGCTGGGTCAAGGCAGTGCCCAGGGACAGAACAAACAGAATAATCTTGCTTATTTGGAAAAAAATGTACCTGCTTTAAGGAGCACAGATCAAAACTATGTATTTATTTATTTATTTGGATTTTTAACTTGTCCTTCCCTGAAGGCTCAGAGAGGGTAGCAACATGAGCGAAATATATAAAACCTAGAAAAATGAAAACAGTAAAAATATTAAATCCTCATTAGCACAGTACCCTGAACCCTATCCCCCACCTGCTAAAATGCCAGGCCAAACAGATGAGTCTTACACTGTCACTGGATAATGCTCAGGCTTGGACTTTGGTAGATCTCCACATCTCCACTGAAATCGTGTCTTCTCACTGTGCCCTTGCTGTAAGGTCTATACCACCACCACCACCACCACCCTGCCCATTTTAAAATTAAATAAATAAATAGTTTGATTATTAGTTTAATGATGATGGTAAAAAGTTCAGGGTTAGCGTGGAAGCAAAAATTTTCACCCTGGTTCTGATCCTGTCAGAATGAGCATTTTGTTCAGAACAGCTGGAAGTCGGACTCAACAACAACAACAACAAAAAGGCCTGTGCGCACGCCCAAAATGGTGGTTGTGATTCCACACATGTGTCAAGTGGCAGCCGTGATTCTGTGCACGCACAAAACGGAATTTCAACCCGAATTTTGGAACTTTTCGCGAAACCTTTCGTGGAATGACTTTTTTGAACCAGCCCTAATGAGGACTGGATTAATCCACCATTGGACTCGATAAAAACATACACGCCTCTACAGTTCAACAGCAGCTCAGCAAAGAAACCAAAGGAAACTCAGTTGCTGCTTCCTATGAGAGGCTGCGGAGCAAAGTTGAAACAGGCAGGAGTCAGACAATCCTCCATCCTTAAATTCCATGAGATTTTCGCCGTTGACTTGAGTAGCAGAGGTTTGCGCCGAAAGTTCATGTTCAGCAAATTTTGCTAATTGGCACCTTGCTAATTCAAATGTGAAATTCACATCCAAACTACCATTGATTTATTTTGTAAAGAGTTCACAAGAGAAAGCGGTAAAAGAAAAATAAAGGCGCAAAGAGAAAACAGGAAGGGGCGGGGAGAAAGGAGAATGAAAAGGAGGAAAAGGCGAGAGAAAACGTGAGAGAGAGAAAAAAAACCTTCCTTTGCAAAGAAAATCCTAGCAAGGGGCAAAAGGTGACACAATCTAAGCCAGGAGTCGGGGCCACCTTCTCTCTCCCAGGGGCCACCTTAAAAATGAGTACAGGCTCCGAGGGCTGCACACTGCACAGACGTTGGAAGCAGGTTGCTTAAGGGGTGCGCTCAGGAAGAGCAGGGTCGTATCATGGATCTGTGCCACAGATTTCTCCCCTAGCCTTTTCTAGCCCTCCCCTCTGCTCCCTTAGCCCGAGTTCAGTGCTTGGGGGCAAAAACAGATTCCTGGGGCCAGATCCAGGAACTGGAAAGGGGCCAAAAGAAAAACTAGGTGTGGGCTGCATTTGGGTCCTGGGCCATGGTTTCCCCACACCTGAGCTAACTGCTGCTTATCAATTTGGTTTTAGTTTATAAGTTTGTCCTCTTGAGAATTCTGTAGCTTTGCTCCAGGGTCAGGGAGAGACCAGTATGGGGATACAGGGAGGAAGGCAAGTGTAGAGACAGAGGGTGATTTCAGACGTTACAGCCAGCAGCATTGACCACGGGCCGGGGGGTGGTTTGGACCACGGGCGGGGGTGAAGGGGTGCGCCAACAGACGTTCGGCCCTTTGCCCCCTGCTGTGGGGACCGCCGAACCACGGCCCGGGGGCAATGCTGCCAGCCGTAACGTCTGTTGTGTCAACCCCCATGTCTCCAGAGGGGGGCGGGGCCGCACGATGCAGCGTGCGGCCGCACGGCCCCCCCTCCCCCGCTCCCCGGCCACCTGCCCTCCCCGAGACAGGCAGCCGCAGTGGCCTATCTGGCCGCTGCCACCGCCCACCGCCAACACTCCGGAATGCGATGAAGGGAGGGTAACAGACGTTACTTTTCCTTCACCGGGGTTCCAGATTCCCCCTAACCACGCTTCGCTCGCCGCCGTGGTGCGGGAGAACAAAGCATGGTTAGGTTCACCGTGGGGGGGTGGTTGACTGAGGTGAACATCTGGATGCGAGCAAACAGACGTTCACCTCCATTCACACACACACACACATACACACACCCCTCGCGGTTGACTGACGTTGACTGTGGTGATTTCAGACAAATGTAACGTCTGAAATCACCCAAAATGGCAGAGACTTTGTATGGGGCTTATAAATAAAGATCCCTCTTTTTATAGCCTGGCTCCCATGTCTTGCATAAAGGAGGCATGATACAAAAGGGCCAAATAAAAACTAACTGTGAGCTGCATTTGGCCCCCAGGCCTGAAGTTCCCTAGCCAGCCTGATCAATGTCCCTTTTTACATGAGACGCTCCCCCACGTTGACACCCATCGTCCACATGGGGGGAGCATCCCAGGCGTTTGGTGAGGGGGGTGGGTAGTGGATGGGTGGGGGGTTGTTATGGGAAACTGGGATGTTTTGGCAGGCCCTGCTGTTGCGGGTTTAATGTATTGTTTTATATGCATATTTTATCTTTTGTATTGTATTTTATATTGTTCACCGCCCTGAGCTGCCATGGGCAGGAGGGGGCGGTATAAAAATGTTGGAATTAATTAATTAATTAATTAATTAATTAATTAATTAAACAAACAAATAAATAAATAAATAAATAAATAAATAAATAAATAAATAAATTTAGGTGTGCTCCTGTGACCCATGCACCCACCACCCCATGAATGGAGCAACCGGTGGCAATGCAGGTTGCTCCATGCGGGAGGATGCAGAGGGGATGGGTGTGCCCCCGTGTGCCCCCGCCTCCCCCCCCCAGCAGCGGCTTTGCCCCACGAACCACCCCCTCTGCTACGGCCCATTTAAAAAGGGCCTGTGACTAGCTAGCACCCGAGTATGAGACACTATCAGATTTCTCTCTGTTCAGAACAGAGATGAGAGATTTTTCCCTCCTATGGGCCACTTTGACAATGAATACTCCGCTCCTGTTCCTGCCCTTGCTTCCTCTGAAAATTTTCTAGTGGCCCTCAGGCCACTTGCAAAGAGCTCTGCCAGGAAGAACGTTTTCCGAGTGGGCGCGTGTGGAGCGCTAACCATGCCCCCACCCTTCCTTGGGGGAGGGGGGAGCTGGGGCACCGCCACTACTTGTGTGGGGGAGAGATTGGCCAGGAGTCCCTTTGTGGGGGGGGGGTCACCGCTGCCACCGCTCAGGTGAGGGTGGGGGCCTCCTGGGAGCCCCACTGCAGGCCACCTGCTCCTGAGGCTCCCAACGGCCACCTGAAGTGGGGCTCCTACCCTCCCCGCACCCCTCAGCTGCCGAGTCAGCCTGCAGCGGCTCCCAGCAGCTCCCTCAGAGAGGCGAAACTTGCTCCGTCTGCCCATGGGGGGCACATCATTGGGACATTAGCCCAGGCCTGCCACAGTCTTACTATTTCCCCTACTGCCCCACATAACCTGTGGAAATAGAGACCTACCCCTGCCCTGCGTGCTTAACCCTGAAGGCACTCAGCGTGTCCCGTTTACAAGCACTAGCCTGCTTGCCGGGAGTGTTGGATAAACAGTGAGGTGTTCGGATGCTATTTATTCTGTAAGGGCAGCTGTGGAGAGATACTAAGAGCTATAGATCCAATACTCACATGGGCAGGTGTTTACAGCCTACTGTCTAGAAAGGGCCTTTGCATAGTTACTCTACCAAATAACTATTTCATCCTGTGATTATTAATAACAAAACAAAACACAGCCGTTCACAACTGTTACGCCCGGGTGAAACCAGTGCGGTTAGGAGCGCCCCACAGCCGGCTGCTCCTTCTCCCTCACTGCTGCTATCACTTTTCTACTCTCCTGGCTTTCACGGCACCATTCAGCTTCTTTCAGTATCGAGATGAGCAGCAGCACGTTCAAAAGTGAACTTTGGACTCGGTGGGGGCAAAGCAACGCAGTTTAACTCTAAACTAAGAAAGCAACACATGGATTTTGTATTTTAATATTGTAAGCCGCCTTGAGCCACCTTTGGCAGGAAGGGCGGGGTAACAAGTCTACATTAATTAAATTAATTAAATTAATTAATTTAAATTTTGGACTGATCAGGTTGGAGTACAGTTGCACCTTCCCGAAAGCTTTCACTTGAAAAAGGGGTGGAGCCACAGCAAAAGAGGTTGGGCTAAAGGGACTCTCTCCAGCACCTTTCTGACATTGCCACTCCCTCTTTTGAATTATTGTGACATCACAATACTTCAGAGGGGACGGGGGCATGTCAGAAAGGGGGCAGGGCTAGGGGCATAGCTACTAGGGGTGGGAAGTTCGGTACATCCGGTATCCGATACTGCCGGTATTTTGCTGTACTGGCAGTATCGGATTACTCTGGTGGGGTACCAGTTCCCCGTGCCGAATTTGTTTACATTGTGGCCATTGAAATGAATGGCCGCAATGTAGAAAAAGAAACAAAAAAACCCCAACCACTTTCCCTCCCCAGTCCAGGCTGCGTGGGTGGAAGGGGGGACACCCCCCCACTCACCCTGCCCAGCCTGGATTTTTTTTTAAAAAAAAATTCCACGAAGTCCCTGCTAGTGCGGGCTCCGGGCTGCCGCCGGCGACCCAGAGCCCGCACCAGCAGGTAGGTACTATGGTACTAGGGTGATCCCTGGGGTGGGGGGTGGTTTAACACATACCCCACCCCAGGGATCACCCTACCTCCCCACCCAGGGATCGCTTACCTTTGGCGCTCCGGGCAGCGGCNCACCAGCAGGTACTAGGGTGATCCCTGGGGTGGGGGATGGTTTAACACACACCCCACTCCAGGGATCACCCTACCTCCCCACCCAGGGATCGCCTACCTTTGGCGCTCCGGGCAGCGGTGGGAGAGGCTGAGGAGGCGGCGGCGGCAGGGCGGTCTGGCGGCTTTAGCGCTGGCTGGGGGCTTCAGCGTCAACGCTTACTAGGCCTTCCGGGGAAACTTCCGGGTTTCCCTGGAAGGCCTAGAAAGCACTGAAGCCACCAGCCAGCGCTGAAGCCTCCGGACCGCCGTGCTGCCGCCGCCACCTCCGCCCGGAGCACCAAAGGTAGGCAATCCCTGGTTGGGGAGGTAGGGTGATCCCTGGGGTGGGGTGTGTGTTATTCCACTCGCACAGCCTGGGAGGGGGAGGGGGGAGGTGTTTTTTTTCCCCCATTGATTTCAATGCGGACAGTTCCCCATTGAAATCAATGGAATAAATCCGGTACCGGTAAACCAGTTTTAATCCGGTAAACCGGTTTTTTTAAAACTGGTAACCGGTAAAACCGGTAACTGTTTTTTTGCCAGATGTCCCACCCCTAATTAGCTACCATGGAATGAGGAAGCTCGGTTGATCCCGGGCCGTGGTCTCTAAGGTTTTTTTTTCCAAATGGCCTGAGTGCCGCTAGGACATTTTCAGATTGGGTGGGGGAGGGAATGGAGCCAGCCTTCTGCCTGCCCCCTACTCACTCTGAAAATTTCTGAACAGTGCTCAGGCTGTTTGCAAATTTGTCCCTTCCCCCACGCCCAAGAAAACGTTTTAAGAGTGGGTGGGGTGGTCCCTGCTCCCTTGGAGCCTAGCTCTCTGTTGCATCTTCTTGCCTTGTTCCCTAGACTCCCTTGGCCCTGAACTTGAGCCTCAGCACCCATGTCCGATGATCCTCCGCCCCGGACCCTGACAAGAACATTATGGTCAAATGATACTTAAAGCTGACACTATTTGAATATTTTGCTGAACGTTTCAAATTTGCGGTCCCATTTGTAAGTTTTACAAAGTTGTCAAAGGGATTGTGGAATCTCCTTACTTTGATAACCCCTAAACTGACATCACTTCATTCAGGATGCCATTGTTTGACATCTGATGCTTTGAAATGCACAAGCATACCTTACTTGACTGCACAAGTGAATTTTCATCACCTCGGATATCCAATTAGCAAATATCAAATACTTAATGAAAGAATATTGAATGAACTGCCAATTAGTTATTGAATTAACTGCCAGCTACCAACTATTAACTGCCAACTACCAAACTAATAGAACTCCAACTCTGAATCTGTTAAGAATCAAACAACGGTGGAGTCTACGTGAGCTGAACTTGGCCAGCTAGAATTTCCTTTTGCCAAACAGCTTCCCCGCCAATTCTAAATCAATTATAAAGTGCTGTGTTTTTCATAATGGATAATTTGAATTTCCTACTCCTGATAACTCTTGTCCTGTTGAGTGTTAAGAGTCTGCTCAAAGGAAGTGAACACCTTTGATTTTCCTCCTGCATACCGCAGCGGAATGGTTCAAATCCAGCCTTGAACATGAAAAAAGCACACCGGGTCTGAGGCTTGGGAAGATTACTCACCTCACCTCAGACCCCAGTGCACTGCCCATATGGGATTTGAATGCTTAGGCTGCGGTTTGCAGGATGAAAAGCAACCATGAGTGTTTCAGATGAGATGCTACCCCGAGTGGCCACCCAGAAGTCACAGAGACGCCCGCCTGTCTGAAGGTGGAGCTGCCGGATACGTGCTCCCGGGAGCCCTGGAGCACCCACTCATGGGCCACACATGAAGCACTGCTGAGAAATCCAGAGGGCTCCGTGCAGACCGAGCCAAATAGATCCGTGGGAACAGGCGGCCACGGAACCCCTGCCCGTATGGGACGACGGCAGCTAGCCATGCAAGCAAGCAGATCTGCCCCTCACAGGGTAATCATAAATGTGATGGGGGCCCGCTATGGCCCACCTGGGCCAGGGACTCCCCATCATGTTTATTAACAAGCTGCCAGACGTGGGCCTGCTGCTGTCCTGGCCCGGGTAGGCAGCTGGCCCAGATGTAGTCCCCCAGATGAATCCAGGCCCACAACCAGGCCCAAAGGCCATCCAAGCAGGCCAATGCAGGCCGTACCGGGCCCGTGTGTCTGTTAGTGGCCCCATCCCATGCTGGGGGTCAGGGGCCACCATGACGGGCAGCCATGTCTGCCTATCATGGTGGGGGTGAGGCTCACCGGGGTGGGGTCGCCCAGCCACACTTCGAGGAGGGGTGGGGAAGGGCCACTCCCCCCCCCCCAAGCGTGTAGTGGCGCCCCGGCTGCACATTTATTTTCACTCAATGGCACTGTGGGTGGGGGAAGCGGCCTTTGCGAGCCACAAGAACTGGTTGGAAGCACCAGGTTCACGGGACATATCACTTACAAAGGCCAGCCCATTGCACTTGCTCCTCCCCCATGGTCCGTGGCAGGGGGAGTGCGTGGCGGCTGCCTCTGTGGCCACGGTACCCATTTGAATCGCTCACTCCACACTCCACCTTCGGGATGCAGCAGTGCTACCTGGTGACCCCAGATACATCCGCCCATTGCCTTGCTTGTTTGAAAACACCCTATGTTAACTACTTCACAGATTTTTAATACTTAGCAGGGCTTGCAGACTGGGGCGGGGGGTGGGGGAGAGCCTGAATCATATGATCAGCAGAGAAGCTCCCCCCCTCTCCCCAAGATCACAGATAACAGTGTTGCGCGTTGTCAAATGGATTATCTAGCAACTGAATGCAAAGATTGAAAATCACTGAACTCATTTCTATTGGCAAGAGTATTTTTCTAGCTTTAATCAAGAGTCTTAGCAGCACTTTTAATATGATTTGCTTGTTTTTAGCAGTGAATTTGTTCAGCTTGATTTTGCAAACCAGATAGGCCTGGTTTTTTTTGAGCCATAGAAATACGGCCAGCCCAAAGGGTTCATGAGTCAGTTCCTCGCTTTCTTCATCAAGGTTCACCTCGACACACCACCCTGAGGTAAAATTTTCCTTCACTGCACTCACACTCTGCGGTAATTACTTGGAGGTTTGCTAACTGAGGTAAAAGAACAATGCACACCTGATTTTTTGGTGTGTTGTTCACACGTACAGCAGAATCGGTTTAATAAGGCCTTAACGCGCTCCTACCTAGGTATCATTCACATGTCGAGTGACGGTATTTCAGGAGGGGAAGTGTACACTTCAGAAAAATCAGGAGGAGACAATCCCCTTCGCTTAAATCAAAGTGAATCCCTTCCCCGTTTGGTTGAGGAACGGGGGATACAAATAATTCCCAGGCTGCTTCACAAAGTCTCTCGCCTGCTGAGATCTCTCTGGAATTCATCCCTGAATGCTTTGCGTGCAAGGCAGGACTGAGATGAGAACAAGTGGACCCAATTCTGCAGGGAAATACCCGCATTTTGCATCATTTTTTGTCACTTCCTGGCATTTTCATCGTTTCCCATCACCTTTTGTCAACGTTCGTCACTTTCTGGGCCTTTTACAACAGCTTTACCGCAGTTTCCCAGCAGTCTTATGGCAATTTACAGCACTTTCCCAGCTCTCAGCCAGCACTTTTGCATCTCCACAGCCCAGCTCTGTAGCAGCTCTGTTCAACTTGCAAAGAATAATGACAAATTGTGAAAAACAGTGGGAAAGCCAGTGAGTTTCCACATCACACAAATGAAGGTGAATGATCTGTTTCCAACAGAAACACCATTCGCTGTGATTTATTGTCTCGGCCTTGCAAGGTATGAAGGGACAGGTGTCATTGTGTGTACTTTCATGACATGGCCACTGGGGGCAGATGACGGCAGTACTAAAGTAGGGGTAGGACTACCGGATGATCCGGTATCCGATACTGCCAGTTTTTTGGTGTACCGGAAGTATCGGATTACCCCGGTAATCCGTGGGAATTACCAGATTCCCCATGTGCCGGATTTTTTTTACATTGCAGCCTTTCAAATGACTGGCCGCAATGTAAAAAAAAACAACAGAAAAACCCCCAAACACTTTCTCTCCCCTGTCCAGGCTGTGCGGGTGGAAAGGGGGACACCCCCCACCCACCCTGCCCAGCCTGGATTTTTTTTTAAAAAAAATTCCCTACATCCCTGGGCTCCGGGCCGCCGCTGGTGACCCAGAGCCCGCACCAGCAGGTAAGTGTACCAGTACTGTTGATCCCTGGGGCGGCGGCGGCGATCCGGCGGCCGGTTTCAGCTCTGCTGTGGCTGCCGGCTTCAGCACACTAGTGACGCATACTAGGCCTTCCGGGGAGCTTCCGAGTTCCCCGGAAGGCCTAGAGCGTCACTAGCGTGCTGAAGCCGGCAGTCACAGCAGAGCTGAAACCGGCCGCCGGATCACCGCCGCTGCTGCCCGGTGCTGAAGGCAAGGTAGGTTAATCCCTGGGTGGGCGAGGTACGGTGATCCCTGGGGTGGGGGTGTGTGTTAAACCTCCCCCACCCCAGGGATCAACAGTACTGGTACACTTACCTTCTGCTGGTGCTGGTGCGGGCTCTGGGTCGCTGGCGGCGGCCCCGGCCCAGAGCCCAGGGACTTAGGGGAATTTTTTTTAAAAAAAAAAAAATCCAGGCTGGGCAGGGTGAGTGCGGGGTGTCCCTCCTTCCACCTGCACAGTCTGGGAGGGGGAGGGGGGAGTTGTTGTTTTTTCCTCCATTGATTTCAATGGGGACAGTTCCCCATTGAAATCAATGGGGAAAAAACCGGTACCGATATACCGGTATTAATCTGGTATGCCGGTATTTTGAAATCCGGAAACCGGTAAATCCGGTACCCAGTATTTCCCCAGATGTCCCACCCCTATAAATTAGTACTGCTGTCTGCTGTGCAGTACTGCTGTGCAGAGTGAATAATACTGAGGTGACTTACCATCATTCAGGTCAACAACAGCATACTCAAAATTGTATAAAAAACTGCAGACATTTATTCTGCTACCCGTTCCAGCTGTACTGAATACATACGCTCTGCTCCCTCCCTTCCTCCCTCCTCTCAAATTCCTCCCAAAAATCTACCTCTTCCAACTGGCATTCCTTAGGTCCTCACCCTCATACTTCTCCCTATACAGTCTCATCCTTCAGGAACCCCTCCATCCTTCTAACTAAGCTAAGGTTCGTCGCCTCATGGCCCTCCTCGGTATGGGGAGTGGCTTGAGGGTGGTGGTTGTTGTCCCTCCCCCACCCCTGGGTGAAAGGAAGACACGTGAGGGCGGGGGGCGCATGGCACATGGCAAAGCGGCGTGAAGCAAGCTCTCATGAGGAGCAGGAGCTCGCGGCCGCCATCTTGGCCCAGGCGTGGAGCCCGCCATTCCGTGCCTGGGCAGCATCGAGTGAGCAGCGTGCTCATGAGGCTCACGGTTGTTGGGGCATGGTCGGAGGCAGTGGCGGTGGCAGCATCGGTGGGGGGGGCCTGGAAGCAGCTTTTTGGTGCCGCAGCACCGATGGTAAGGTGCCATTAAGGGAGCTTTGTAGGTAAAACGTTTGACATCCCCCCCCCCCCTGCAATTGCGGGGAGTCGAGCCCTGCAACGGGCGAGGAAATTTTGGTGAGCGCACACTCTTTAAGCCCACACACTCTTTAAGGGGTGGTGAACCCACGTAGGAACCGTGGTGTACTGGGGTGGCTTGGTGGTTCCTGGGGGAAGCAGGGACACCCGGGTCTAATCCTGCCTGTCCTCTTCCCAATTTTCCATGTGGGGTGGGTTTCTGTTTCCTGGGGGTCACTCTGTTGAAGAAAGGGTGAGATCTGTGGCCCGGGGGGGCCGGGGAACCAAAGGGCTTGTAGAGAGTCACCGCCCTCCTTACCCATTAGTTCCACCAAGTAGCCAGGGGCCTGGGAGCCGAAAAAAGTAGCAGGCTGCTACAGAACAGCGCAACAGGGCTTCAAGGGGCACGTAGCGAGTCGCCATCCCTCCCCTTCGGGCAACGGGGGTAAAAAAGGGAAGGGCCCAGACAGGAAGGCACTGGCAAAACGTGTAGAGGAGGTGCTAGAGTCCCTCCAAGCACAGATGTGCGGGTGTGAGGGAGTCCTCAATAGCCTGGCCAGTGGAGAGCAGGGCCGGGGCTCCGGGGAGATGCAGGCCAAAGGGGGGGCTCTGGCAGGGGGCTCTCCAGTTGAGGAAGATGTCCGGGTACACAACCAGGGCCAAGAAATCACAGGCTCTCAGGTAGGGAGAAACCAAGGGTAATCTGTAGGTGGGGAGAATTCGACTGGGAGCCAGGCAGACCCTGGCACCGATGGGCGAGAGCCGCCCCAGGCTGGGATCAGGCTGAGTGCATGTGTTGTGTAGCTGCCAGCTCAGTTCAGAGAGGAGACAGGTCTCCCAGGGGGCGGATCGCCCAGGGGTCAACCCCCTCCCCCCATGGGAGGTCACACACGAGTGGGGGACACCAGGGCCACTGGGGCAGTCTGGGCAACCCCCGGCAAGGCCTCCCTCCCTGCCCAGGTGGGGAGGAAGGTGCCATTTGTCACCCCCTAGGGATGAAGAGGATGAACCACCGAGCCAGCGAGCACACGGAGATAAATTGGCAGTGGTACTCGAGACCCTAAATGAATTCAAGGATCGATTCGTGGCTCTCAAGGGGAAGGTAGCAGAGCTGGCGGAGTGGCGCCGGGCTACGTCGACAAGGCAGGAGCCCCAGGAGCAGGGCAGGAGGGGGGAGCAGGTGTTGACTGATCCACCGGAGCAAGGTCAGAGGAAGGACCCTGGGCCAGCAACCATAGAGCTGCCGGTGAATGTGGGCGCAAGCACCAGTCGTGTACCCACAGGTAGGTGCCCGCAGTGTTCCCCTTGCCAATGCGGGCAAAAAGGGGAGGCCGGGGGCAGGGACCATCCTGTTCAGTCAGGCCCTGCAGCTCAGAGACGGCTGGGCTGGGTGGGATCCTGGGTCCCTTGACCGGGACAGGAGACCGGTGAGGTCCTGGAGGCCCCCTGGACAGTCCCGGAAGCAGAGGGCGGGCCCAGCCAGAGTAGGGCAGTAGGAAGCCAGATAGGCGGGGAGTGCTCGGCGTGCCACTCCAGGGTCGCGCAGGTAATACCAATCCGTGCAGAACCGGGAACTTGGGCGGCTGTTGGGGCGCCAGTTGGCGCGCACCTGGCGCAGCACACACAGGACAAGATTTGGAGGGGAGAGTATGTGGATGCATTTTCACTGCTATATACGGAGCCTGTTCCCGACCCCAACGCTACCGAGAAGGAAAAGGAAAAGGAGCGCTTTAAGCATCCTAAAGTGGACAGGAATTGGGCCAATTGATCGGCTGCCTTCTCGGTACTGATGTGGGTCATGGTGCAGGCCATGCCTGACAGGGCATCAGAATTGACAAAGTACCAGGATATCGTGCGCAGGGCCTATGACACCAGTAGCCCGGGGACATGGTTCTGCTATGATGAAGGTTTCAGGAAAAGGGCGGCAATCACCCCAGGGCTCAAATGGGACATATATGTTCAGGACCTTTGGCTTGAATGTATGTCCAATGTGGTGGGCGCACACAGGAGGACTGACAGCGGACACACCTTATCAAGAGGGGGAGTCGCCCCAATGAATGACCCCTTTCGGTCAGGTGAGCGCTGTGTTAACCAAAAGGGAGGGACCTGTTGGGATTTCAACGGGTCTGGGGGTTGCACCCGCTCCCCGTGCCACTTCAAGCACGCTTGTTCCCATTGTGGGGGGGGGGACATGCAGGAGTCCAGTGTAGTAGGGTGCGCTCATCCCCGAGAGGCCGGCTGCAAGGGAGACCAGTGGCAGGGGGCCCACAATAGCAGGGGGGTGGCAAGGGCCCCAACCCCGATCAGCCATAGAGCATTGGCGTACGTGTTGCGGGGTTGCCCAATTGGTGAGGTTGAGTACGTGATGTCTGGTTTCAGGGAAGGGTTCGTCATCCGGCTGAATTTGATCGGCTGATGAGCTGGGTAAAGAACCTTCGTTCAGTTAGCGGGAGGGACGACTTGGTAGCCGCCAAGCTTCAGAAGGAGCTCACAGAGAGCTGTATCGCGGGCCCGTTTGCAATCCGTCCATTCCCCGACCTCCATGTGTCCCCTTTGGGGATAGTGCCCAAGAAGCAGGCGGGGGAGTTTCACCTTATTCATCATTTGTCCTACCCCAGGGGGCAGTCCGTGAATGACGCAATTCCCCCAGAACTCTGCTCGGCCCGCTACACATCCCTGGATATGGCCACTGAGATGGCACGGGAATGCGGTAGGGGGGCGCTGTTGGCAAAATGCGATATTAAATCAGCATTTTGCCTGCTGCCAGTTCATCCCGGGAGCTTCCGGCTCCTTGGTTTCCAGTTTGGAGGCTACTATTACTACAACAAGGCAATGCCCATGGGGTGTTCGATATCTTGTTCAGCCTTTGAGCGTTTTAGCTCCTTGCTGGAATGGCTGGTGCAGCAAAGAACAAGGTCTCGATATATTATACACTATATCGATGACTTCCTCTTTGGGGGGGGCAGGATGTAGAGAATGTAAGAGGGCCTTGGAGAGTTTCCAGGAGCTGGCTGCCGAGCTGGGGGTCCCCCCAGCACCAGAAAAGACGATTGGCCCAACAACAGTTCTGACATTTTTGGGGATTGAGCTGGACACCAATGGGCAGATGTCGCGCCTGCCAGTGGATAAGTTAGCACCCTAGTAAGGGACATCGAGGTTCTTCTGGTGTGCCCGAAGGTGACGGTCAGGCAGCTGCAGGCGTTATTGGGTAGTCTCAATTTCATGTGCAGGGTAGTGGCACCAGGCCGGGCATTCTTGTCGCGGCTTTATGAGAAGATTGCTACCAATCTGTCGGGACATTGCCACATTAGGATCTCGGCAGAGATGAAGGAAGATTTGAGGACTTGGCGCCATTTCCTCCAGAGCTTCAATGGTGTTAGCATTTGGAGACAGAGGTGGCTATTGGAGGCGGGGCTGCAGGTCCAATCGGATTCAGCTGGATCTTTGGGCTTCGGGCTATACTGGGCTGGCCGATGGTGCGCGGCACTGTGGCCAGTGCAGTGGGTATGGGAAGGGGTAACCAGGGACCTTACCTTTCTCGAGCTGTTCCCCATAGTTTTAGCAGTCCATTTGTGGGAAAGGGAGTTCGCAAACAAAACAGTACTGTTTTGGTGCGACAATCTTGCGGTGGTTCACGTGCTGAATTTGATGTCTTCCCATTCCAAGAGGGTGATGGGGTTGGTGAGAGCGTTCATCCAGCAGTGCCTTGGCAGTAACATCTTATTTACGGCCAGGCATGTCCTGGGTGTTAACAACGGGATAGCCAATGCGCTCTCTCGCCAACAGATGGAGCGATTCAGTCAGTTGGCGCTGGAGGCCAGAAGGGAACTGGAGGAGCTCCCTCAGGGGACCTGGAGCATTGGATGGTAGAGATGTTCAAGGCAATGCAGGGGTCGCTGGCGCCCCGCACGAAAGTGGCCTATTCACAAGCCTTGGCAGAATTTAAAAACTATCGGGAAGATAGGGGATGGGGGACCCAATTCCCAATCACAGAGGCCCAGTCAATCCAGTTTGCCGTCAGTTTAAAGAGAAGGGGACTGGTGCCGGGGACAATTTCAGGAAAATTGGCCGTGTTGGCCTTTTATAACAGGTTGGCGGGCTTTCCATCACCTACCGGGGGTTTTTTAGTTAGGAAAATGTTAGAAGGGTGGCAAAGGGATTTCCCTAGGGGGGGGGCGACGCCAGGTGGCCCATTACACCAGCGATCTTAATGGAGGTGTCCAGGCAGCTGCCCGAGGTGTGTTTTTGGGGTTTTGAGTCCATACCGTTTGATAGCCTGTTTAAGATCGCATTTTCCGGGGCATTTCGAGTTAGTGAGATTACGGCTGACACATCCGCAGACCAAGGGGGAATCGTAGTAGGTATAGATGACGTTCAAGTGGGTGGCGAAGGCTTGTCGGTATTACTTAAGGGGTCAAAGACGGATCAGCGGCAACAGGGGCAGGTAGTTAAGATGGCAAGAATAGCTGAAGGTCACCTGTGCCCAGTGAAGGCTCTCGAGGCCTATTTGGAGCTGTGCCCTATCTGGCCAGTCCAGCTGTTTGTTCATGCAAACGGGTCATGGGTCACCAGGTACCAATTCTCGGCAGTGCTCCGTAAGGCGCTGAAGAGATTGAATTTGCCTCCACACTTATTTAGTTTCCATTCATTTAGAATCGGGGCAGCTAGCTGCGCAGCAGCAGCTGGTTTATCAGAGCAGTAAGTGAAGGCGATTGGTCGTTGGAGGTCTGGTGCCTTCCGCTCATATGTGCGCAAGGTCTAGTTGTAATAGGTGGATACTCCAGCGAATGAAGTGTGGGGGCACAAAGTATCAATGGCAGGGGATAACTGCTGTTTGTCTCTCACAGGAAGTGAACTGCTTGCACGGCAGAAGAGAGTCGTGATCGTGGGCCACAGTATGGTGTACTGGGCCGGGAAGCGAGCGGGACGCTCGTACTGGGGAACCCAGCTTGGCCTCGGGCACTTGGCTGAGGTGACATGGAGAGGACAAAGCGGGATGAGAAGGGCTCAGTTCCTGCCGGTGGTCCACGCATTGGCGAAGGATGGGCATCCAGACATAATGGTGGTACATTTGGGGGAGAACAACCTGCTGGTGGAAACAGGTTTGCACCTGGTCACCTGCATAAAGAGAGACCTAATCGAGGCAAGATGGGTTCTCCCGAACACAATGTTGGTGTGGTCTGAGATGTTGGAGAGGATTAGATGGAGAGATGCCGTGCGCCCGAGTAAAGTGGATAGGACCAGAAGGAAGGTGAACAAAGAGGTGGCCAAGTTGGTGACTGATCTGGGAAGGCAGACGATAAGGCACCCAGAGATTAGGTTTTCTAGGCCTGAGTTATTTCAGCCCGACGGGGTCCATTTGTCCGATGAAGGGCTCGAACTTTACCTTAAGGCGTTGCAAAAAATGTTGAGTCAGCTTCTTGGTGAGTCGGGGGTGGCGGGGGCGAGACTAGCCAAGCAAAGCTGGCGGTCTCTAGTGGCAGGGGTCCTGCGAGTTAGTTAAGTTAGACGGTAGGGATAGTCTGCTGCCAGGTCATCTCCTTACGAGATGGGGTCCACGTGAATGCTAGAGCTTGCCTGACCAACGACACGCAGGACCCAGGAAGGGGGGACTGGGTTACGAGGCCCTGGGACAGGGGCGGTCCAGGGTCCTCGCGGGCTGCACTCACGTCTTTCCTTGGGTCACAGAAGACAACAGCCTCCTGATTCGGCGGGGGGCGGCCGGGCAGGCGTGACATTGCAGCAGCTATAGTTAGCACTGTTGCGGTACTGAGCAACATTGGACCGCCTTAAATTTACTCTAGCTGAGTTAGCAGTTAACAGTTAAGGTTGACAGGACCCGGAGGGGCATAGCCCCCTCCTCCCCCGACTGGGCTAATAAAGTTTGGTGCGGCCTAGTTTACCCCACAAGAATGGTGTCTGTGTCTTCTTTTCGGGGTGGGGGACAAGCACATGCGCCTGCAACTTCTCAGCTTCATGAACAGATCCCTGTTTCTCTCTATGTTCTCCTGCCAATCGCCCAACCTAGACTGTAAGGCCCTCAGGGCACTCTCTTCAATTTCAACTGTCCAGCGCTAGGCTAATTGCTGGCGCTACATCAATAATAAAGAAAAATAGACAGAGAGTGCTACAGCCTCATAGTCACTGCACATATGATGTGAATATGTTTCTGTGCTGCATGCTCATCTTATCAAGCTATCCAGATCTCACTGACCTGAAACACCAAGTTCAATTTGTCTGACTTACAGTGGGGGGAGGGAAGAAGATAATTAAATTACATGTGAAACATGAGCTCCGAAGAGCACCAAAACAAGGCGACTTGACGTGTCAGCAGGCTGAGGCTGGAAAGTATGTACGGTGTCACCCTGCATCTCCAGAGGACGGATGGCATGAGGGCACAAAAGAGCAGGGCGAAATGGCGCAAAATCAACACATTGCTTCTGGTGCTGGGACTGCTGAGGCAGGGAGTTTTGGCAGCCCTTACACAAGCTATCATTAGCGCCCATGAGCAGAAGGAAATAGGAGTTTCAGGCTTCCAGGAGGAACGCCGGCTGCCTGGAATCTTGACTGACTTGTTTTCAGAGCTTAGGATGAACTCTAGTGATGGGTGTTGCTGCTTCAGCCAACAGGAGTTACTAGCGTACATAAGCATGGAAGAATCATTGGGTGATGGCCAAGCAGTAAGAGGCTGGCCTCGAATCAGCTCCTTTTGGGTGGGGACCAACTGTATTGTGCCACTGCCTCGCTCTGGATGGGCCCAGGTTTCCCTGGACTACTGCAACGCGCTCTACGTGGGGCTACCCCTGGTGACAGTCGGAACTTGGGCTGCAGCTGGTGCAGAATGCAGTGGCCCGGCTCCTTACGGGGTTGGGTTGCCGGGAACACATTACACCAATGCTTCAGTCTCTGCACTGGCTGTCTATTTTCTTCTGGGCCCGATTCAAGGTGTTGGTTGTCACCTTTAAAGCCCTACACAGCCTCGGCCCGACCTATCGGCGGGACCGCCTCACTCCCTGCGTCCTCAATCGGCTCCTGCTGTCCGCTGGGGGTGTCTTCTTGGAGGTCCCCTGAGTAAATGGGAGGGCCACTATGGAGACGACATTCTCAGTGGCCACACCTTGGCTCTGGAACTCCCTCTCGGAGGAGGCTCGCCTGGCCCCGGACCTGCTGACTTTTCGTTGTGTTTGTAAAACCTAGCTGTTCCGCCAGGCATTTGGTGGAGGGGATGGATGAGGGAGGGATGGGATGGGGAGGGGGGTTGAGGTTTCACACATTACAAAAATGGGCTTGTCATGGGGACATGGGGGCCACCCACCCATTTGGGGGAGATAACTCACCCATTTGGGGGTGATATGTGTAATGTAACAGATTGTAAGATGTAACAGATTGTAAGCTCAGTGGGAGAAGAATGCTGAAACCAGTTGCCAGAGTGGGGGGAAGAGATTCCCTTTGTTATGGCAAGTGAGCAGTTTGTTGCCAAGCAACGCCCAGGTCACTCGGCCACCTTGATAATAATGACAATGGCCAGGACACTCAGGAAGTGACCTCAGGCCTCCTGTGAGGAAGAAGAAGGAAGTTCTTCTTCAAGAATTAGCTCTTTTCCATTTTGGACTTCAACAAGTTAACAGCTCAGGAGAGGAGCTGCCGCAAGATTGCAAACTATGGACTAAAGACTTGGCTATGAACTAAGATTTGAATCCGGTCTTCAACTTCCAGACCGAGACAGCATCTGATGGACCTGTATTGCACCTCTTAGGGTAAGAGACAGTCAGGGAATATCAGTGGATTTAGAATGCGTGGACTTTATGTTTGATTTATTGACTTGCATTATCTGATCAACAGCCTTGTACTTGTATGTACTCAATATATGTTGTATAATCAAGCCTAGCATGCTTGTGTCTTTATTTGGCTTTGGGGGAATTCACTTGGGGGGTACTCCTATCTAGGTGAGAGCCGAGACGAACCTTTTTCATATAAGACAACCCCACTGCAAAGTCCTCCAAGCTACAGGTGGCCAGAGAACGTTCTCTGTGTTACGGCTGGACGGGGAGATAAAAGGGAGGCTTGGCTAGGGGCACGGACCTCTGAAAGCTCCCTGATTGCAGTGAAGGTTTTCTGATCACTTGGGGACCCACGCGGGCGCACAGGCAACTGGGTTGTGGCTGGCCTGGTGGGCAAACGAGGGGCAGCCTCTAAAGAGAAAGGAGTGAGGGCCCCAAAAACCAATCCCCGGTGACAGTGGCGAGCCAGTCCAGTACTCTGGAGTAACCTGAGATAATACCAGGTATTACAATTCTGCAATTTTTGTAATGTGTGAATGCACTATTCCCCTTTTATGGTGGGAGTTCTCAGATCATTGTAAGAGCCACATTACTCAGCTCTTACAACAACCCAGCATAAAAGGGAAATAGTGCATTCACACATTACATACATTGCGTAATTATAATATCCCGTATTATCTCGGGTTATTATAATAGTCCGTTTTTGTAATGTGTGAAAGCAGCCTCAGGCCTTGCCATGCCTCTCAGCTTCCTGATTGGCTGCCAGTCAGCATATAAGCCTGGCTGGTCGCAACAGGAAGTTGGGTGGATTGTCTGGTCACTCTGCCCTGAGGCAAAGTTAGGAGCAGGGTTGGAAAGACAGGTGATCAGGGCCAGCCTTAGAATTGGTGGGGCCCAGCATGAAGATAAAATATGGGGGCCCTTGTGGCCTTTCCCTGTGGCCCTGCCCCCTCAGGAGTACCCTCTGTGGGGCCTTATAGGTGGTTGTGTGGGAATTGGGCTCCCACACCTTGGCGTGGTGAAAATGAGAGTCACAGGAAGTAGAGAAAAGAGTGGCACCCGGGCCCTAGGCCAGCCAGGCAGGTGAAGCTAGGTTGGAAGGCAGATGGGCAAAACTAGGCATACAAGACAAACACACAGGCCTAGACATTGTTCTGCTAAGCCCCCTTTTCCTGATGCATAGACTTAAATACTGAGGCCAGCCAATCAGGGAAGCTGGAGGTATGGCTTGGACTACTACCAGAAAGCCTCAAAGCCATGTCAGGGCCTGCAGAGGCAGCATAAAACCAGCCACTACCCAGGAAACCCTGGTGACACTGTTTAATGGCCTATGGTTGAAGGCCGGTTCCCTCCCATTGGCAGGGCTAGACGTTGCTACTGGGTTAGTTGCATGTGACAAAGCAGCTTGTCAGGTAAGTGGCTCTAATTTAAAATGTAGCCACTTGCTACTTGCAGGTCAAGGAGCAGTGAGTCCCAGTGGACATCACAAAGTGGGTGTGGACTGATTTGCTTTCTTAGAGGCAAGGGTCTCACCTTCTGTGTAACATTGAATTCCACCCAGTCATTCCTGTTTCCAGGCCAGAGCTTCCGGCTAGGCTAGCGCGCCTTGTTCAGAAAGACAGCCAGTCTTCCTCTAAAGAATTCATTTATACGGCTTCCTCGGAGCAGCAGCTCAAACCCCTAAGACGGATAAGTTATGGCTTTCATTCCATCAGGTTAAGTTGGAGCCCAACGTTTACAAGGGGGTTGACTCCAGCACAATAAAATCCAAGAGGAAACAAGAAAATAAAAAAGGTACACATATGATCTGTAACCTCGTGGCCTGACTGCAATGTAAATCATATTTGTCTGCCTGAATTAAACGGCAAACTCCTCAGGGCGGTCTTTTTATGCGCCTGCAAAGCGTCGGCTACATGTGCAGCACTCTATAAATAAATAATGCAGAGTAATAATGGTTAATAAAAATATGCCGGATGGAAGGGGGGGGGAGGAGGGGGGTTTGAATTGTTGCTGACAATTCAGATTTTATAGATTTCTTCATGGAAAGAAATAAGACGGAGATTCTATTGCTCAGCTACCTGGTCCTACTGCAAATTCTATATAGGGGCATCCCAGCAAACATTATTGGTAGATTTAAAGGGCAGGACATGTGTAGCCTGACTGTGGATAAATCAGTGGTCTCATCAGAGGTCAGAGGTCTCTTCCCTTGGCCACATCACAGAAACACAGAATACATCAGAGGTCACCTAGATTAGCACTCTGCTTGGATGCAGGGCAACTGCAGCTACAACCTCCTCGACAGGTGGCTGCCCAGCTTCTTGTTGAAAACCTCCAGTGATGGAGAGCCTATGCCCTTCCTAGGCAACACACTCCATTCCCAAACAACTCTTAACGGTAGCAAGTTTTTTCCATGATATTTAATGAAAATCTCCCTTCCTGTCACTTGAGTCCACTGTTCCTGGTCCTGCCCTCTGTAGCCACAAAGAACAGTTCCTTCCCATCCTCTTGATGGACAGCCCTTTAGATACGTGAAGGCGGCTGTCATCTCTCCCCTTAATCTCCTCTTTGCAAGGCTAAACATGCCCACTTCCTTCAACCTTTCCTCATCAGACTTGTGTTCCAGACCCTTTGTCAACATTGTCAGCCTCCTTTGAACCCACTCAGATGTGTCCGTGTCCTTGAAACGAGGTGCCCCAAACTGGACACCCTACTCCAGGTCAGGTCTGGCTGGTGCTGAATAATGTGCAATGCTGAATCCATCCATCCAAGTCTGATAACTACGGTATTTGCCAGAGATATCTGTTTCAACTCTCATGCGCCATAGTGCTTAAACAGTGCCAACAAACCAAATACTGAATCTCAAAATACCGAAGTGACCAAAATGAAATACACGAATATGTGAATATAATTTCTGTGATGAATTCTTATCTGGATATTCGGAGACCTATCTGAAAATATTAATAATATTTGTGGATGCAAAAAAGGCCTCTTGATGCCAATTCTAGATATGGGGCATGATTCCCCAAATGGGTAACTGTTTGGGCTAGCAATCTGAGTCCCACTGAAGCAAGTAGGGCTTGAAACAGTGCTAACTGCTACCACTGGTAGTAGCCATCCAGAGGATCATGCTGGTCAATTAGGCTCTTTGTCTTGTTTAGTTTATTTGAATTTTTAACCCCTCGCCCCCTTCCCTGATGAAGGCTCAAAGCGCTCAACAACGTAAGTAAAATCCCATGAAAGTGCAAACAGTGTAAAACTATAAAATTCCCATTAAAACAGCACCATAAAGCCTATCCCCACCTGTTAACTGCCTGGCTAAACAGACAGGTCTTGCATCGTGCCTCTGGAAAATCCTCAGGCTTTGGTGAACCTCGAGTTCGAAAGCTGTGGGGCAGCCACCGAAAACGCCTCTCTGCAGGCCCGAGTCGTATAGACCTGATGCAGAGATGAAACTTTTGTATATGCTTATATATAGTGTATCCTGTTCTGCGTCTTGAGGGAGTGGGAGGAATAAAAATGTAAATAAATAAATAAATAATGGAACTTGCAGGAGGGTGTCTCTGGCTGACCTTGAGGTTCGCGATGGAACATAAGGGGAGGAGGCAGTGTTTTGGATATGTAGGATCAAAGTCATTTAGGGTTCTATTATTATTAATTTTTAAAATGTATTATTATTAGCAACATGCCTGACACTGAAGAGTCATGACTGGAGACTCTCTGCCCCAAGGTGCTTACAATCGAGGATGGACAAGGGGAGGGACACATCGGGAGGGGCAGGGATACATTCATAAAACTGGGCAGTCGCAGGGGCCTGTGCTTAGCTTAGTTAGAAGGGAGGAGGAGGAGGTTCCTGATGGATGAGACAGTGGATGTTTTTAAAGGAGAAAGATCCACGCAAGGCCCCTCAATAGCCAAGTGTCCAACTGCTTGTGTGATGGTGGTGCGTGAGGAGGGGCGCTCCCATGACCCACGCAATGGCCACCTATGGCCACACTCAGAGCACTCCTGAAAAATCTGGAGTGCCCTGTGCGGGCCAGGGTGGCCACCTCCGTGGATGGGGCGGTCATGCTGGGAGCTGCTCGTTTAAAGCGCTCCCCACACACGTTGAGTGCGTGGGCGCCTGGCATCCGTGTCAGTCAGCGGCCATGGAACTCCCTCCTGCGATGCTCATTTAAAAACACCCAGTATAAGGGGAAGCATAAATGAGTAATCTATGAAGGAGAGGAGTCGGGGAAGGTCTGAGGGAAGAGGGAGGCTTTTAGGAAGGATCTGAAGGTCATGAGGGAGGAAACAAAGCAAATGGGTTCACAGGGAGGCAGTTCCAGGCCTAGGGGGCAGCATGGGAGAAGGGGCAGGAGATTCTGGGTTGGGCGATGGTTGGGGCGGAGGAGGCGTGAAGTTCCTGAGTAGGAAGATAATGGGGAATGAGTGCAGAAAGATAGCGAGGACCTTGGCCTTGAAGAGCTTGGAAGGTGAAGACAATGATCAGGGCCGGCCTTAGAATTTGTGGGGCCCAGGCCGAAGATAAAATCTGGAGCCTCTGATGGTCCTGTCCCCTTGGGAGCAGCCTCTATGAGGCCCCAAAGGTGGTCGTGTTTGGGCCCCTACACCCTGCCCTGATGAAAAGAAGAGCCATTGCAGGGGCACCCAGAAAGAGTAGAGCCCAGGGTAGTCACCCCAGACTAGCGCTCAAATGGGTACCTGTTTTGGTACCTATGGGGAATACCCTCATTTTCGGGTACCATTTTGGGTACTTGAATTGGCATCCGAAAACCGTTCGAGTACCCCCAAAAATGGAATACTGACGCCCGATTACCAAAATACTGACAATTCCATTAGTATACCAAAATCCTGAAAATCCTGAAAATGTCAGTACAGATTTGGGACTTGTTTGTGTGGGAATTCGTATGAAGACTCATATGCAGGTTTCACCTCTACCCCGGATTGCCCTGTGGTAAGGCCGGCCCTGACAAAGAGCTTGTGCTGGATACAAAAGGGGAGTGGGAGCCAGTGGGGAGAAGAGAAGAAAGGCTCAAAAACAACACCTTAAATTGTGCCCAGGAAGCTACTGAAAGCCAGTGCAGACTCCAAAGCATCAGTGTAGTGTGCTCTGCGTGATCCACTCCAGTCAGAACAGAAGACAGGCCTTCCATATGTCTGCATTTGGGTAGCTAATGCAGTAATTTGGGTAGCTCTGCTGCATTTGGGTAGCTAATGGGAGGAAATTTGTAATCCACCCCACCAGTTTAATGACTCTTGATTCTTCACCCCTGTAGCTATAGGAATAGCAGACACCTTGTTTTCCCACTGGACTATTGTAGCACCCGGAGAGATGAGCATTGGCTTTGTTTGTCTTTGAAACCACTTCCCCTGCAGCCCACACAGGCTGGGGCAGTGTTTATTGTTGGAAGGCAAAGGGGTGCCAAAGATAAGCTTTCTTTTAAGAAAGCCTGTTCTCCCACCCGCAGCGTGGTAATAAAATAAACTCTACTTGTGCGGGGCCCGGGTCTTTAGGGTCTTTCTTAGGGATGGAATTTTTGCAAGCAGCCAACTTCTCCTTCCCCCGCTCACCCTTCACTCTTCCATAAATCATAGCACTGAATTACAGGGTCCTCTTTCGAGAGGTCTGTTTTTAATTGCAGTTTTAGGGACTATGGGAAAAGAGAATTAATGCCATATGCCTTCTGGCTTTAGGGCCATCGTCATGTGACCTCAGCCTTTGGGACTGGCTAGGAATTTTCAGGTTCTCCGCATGCCGGGTTGGAGCAGAAAGGAGGGAACAGCTCCTTGCCAGGGGGATGGAGGAAAGGAATTCATGCCACAGCTGAGAACACCCATGCACTTGCAGCAGTGGTATGGTATACAATACTACATCTGTGTGGCAAGCCTCTTTCTGCTCAGAGCGTAGGGTGCTTTAACAAATAGAAATGGATAAGAGTTGGACTCAGACCTTGGAGACCAGAGTTCAAATCCTGGCTTAGCACAAATTCACTGGGTGGCTTTGGACAAGTCACTATGGGTGTTTTTAAATGAGCAACGCTGCAGGGGGTGGTCCATGTTCAGTGCAAGGGAAGCAGGTGTGTGGGCGCTGTGCATGAGGGAGCACTTCACATGAGCGGTCTCATGCACAGCTGCCCTGCCCACACCCCATCCCTGCATGGGACACTCCGGATTCCTCTGGTATGCCCTGTGGGTGGACTGGGTGCATGGGTCATGGGAGTGCGCACCCCCATGTACCCAAATTCAGATGAGCACTCCCCCACATGGACAGTGAGTGCCCATAAGTGGGGGCATCTCATCTAAAAACAGCCTCAGTTCCCCATCTGTAAAATGGGCATATAATGACCTCCCTCATAGGGTTGTTTTGAGGGCAACTTAATAAAGATTATTTATAAAACACCAGCCATGGGCCTGGCACTGATCATTAAATAAGAGACAAGTGCCTCTAAATTACAACCACCCTACGATGGAAAGGGAGAGACAGGGATACATTCATGAAGTTGAGACTCACAGGTGCACATGGTTAGCTTAGATACAGGGGAGAAAGCGACCATGAATGAATGACAGGCCAGGAGAAGGAGTATCAATGAGTAACCTGTGGGAGTGAGGAGGTACAGAAAACCTGAGAGGAAGATAGGATTTTAGGAAGGATTTGAAGGCTGGGCGGGAGAGAGGGAGCAGAGCGAATGTGTTCAGGGAGGACGTTCCAGGCACAAGGGGGCAGTAAGCCAGAACAGAAGGGCAAAGAGGCAACTTGTAGGGGAGCCAAGAGCCCAGTTTTAGGAAGGCTGCTAAGGGGAGAGGAGCTAGGCCAGCTCTCTCAGCCTGGGGACCAAGAAAAACCTCAACCCAAGCAAGAGAACAGTTGGAAGCTCAAGGGGAGCCCAGCTACAACAGAGAAGGAGCTCCCCAGACCCAGGAGGAAACAGACTGCGTGGGACACTCCAGGTGGGATACTCCCTGTTATTTATGCTCTGGGAAGAACTAGGGCTATTGAGAGACTGTTATTGAGAGACAGTTTGCACACAAGTCTGCAGCAGGGGGAGAAAGGCTGGCTCAAAGGGGTGAAGGGAGGCCAGTGTCCTACAACTCCTCTGAGACCTTTGGGGCTCAAAGGACTGGAAGGATTGCGTAATTTGGGGAGAAAACCCCAGGATGTGAAAGATGCAACCTAGGATCACCAGCCAGGGACTGGTGACGTGGGACATTTCTGTGAACTGGGTTGCTGAGCTAATTTCCCTGCACCCCAGCTGTGCCTGACAGGGGCCAGAGGGGCCACACAGTATAAATAAAAATAATATAAAAATTATTAATAAATTAGGCAAGAGGAGAGGGTGATTGAAAAATATTAACCAGGAATAAAATATTGGTACAATGAAGGTATAATCCTCCATTCATAACTGTTAATGGGAGCTGAGCCATTGAACTGAAAGGATGGAGTCTGTGGGGCCGATTCCATGTGCATTCCAGTGTGCAAACCGCACAGCGCACACATCTCCACTGAGATTGCATTGTGGCGCGTGGGACTCACATGGATCCCGCTTGGGATTGCAGCCAGCGATGCCACCTGCATTTTTCTGTCTGGGGCAGGAAGTCCCCAACCTTCGACCCTAAAGGACAGGATCTAGGGTCAGGGACTTCCGGGGCACTCAGCGGCTGGTCTCAGGCTGTGAAGCAACCCAGTAGGAGCCTGGAGGCTGAGTTTGTGACCTGAGTTAGGTCTTGGCAGGATTAGCTCCAGCTCCCAGCCAGGGTCAGATCCAGGCAAGGGCAGACCACGCACCCACTGAGGGCCCCATGTGTTGGGATCTATGGATAAACTTGAAATGACATGAGTGTTACCTGGGGTAAAATACAGGTCCACAGAACCTCAATCACAGGGAGCTGGGGCCTATGGAAGGCTGTGAAATTTGAGAAAGGGGCCCCCAACATATTTATTTATATTCATATCCCGCCAGATGCAGTGCTACCCCTAAGACACATGGGGCAATGCCCCTCCTGGCCCCCACATCCCCCGCACACAGTACCTTTTCTTTTCTTTTTTTTTGCTGGCTGCTGCACGTTCAGAGGCCGGCATGGCTGTTTCAAGCAGCTCCAGCGCTCTGAACTTCCACGTTGGATGATAGAGACAACTGCACATGCGTGAGAGAGCTCCTGGGCTCTGCGCATGCGCAACTATTAGCACTGCTTTGGTCATTTGCAGGCAGCCGGGTGTGTGTGTGTGTCTGTCACATTGTATGTCGGGATTTGCACAGGGGAGCCTGGGAGGGGAGAGACAGAGACAGAGCCACTCAGAAGGAGACCTGTAAGGGTCAAAAGTTTGCAGAATGCACTTTGGGCGGCTGGGAGTGCAGTCCACTGCGTGTGTTCGCAAACAGCAATGCATTGCCAGGATCGCTTGGGGCACTATTTCACTGAGGTCTGTGGAGAGAAAATCGGCATCATTTATAATGTTAATTGGGCGGGAGCCCTTGGCATCCTGTGGGGAGGGGCAAGGGGAGCAATGGATGTGTGTGTGTGACTGTGTTGTAACGTGTGTGTGTGCTACTGGCTGGGGGACCAGCAACTACGGGACGGGGAGTGCTTTGTGTGTGGGTTTTTTTGTTTTAACCAGCAGCTGTGTCTCATCGGCGTGGGCTTTGTCTCTCATGTGGTGAGGGTGGGGGCAATGCATATAAGGTGATTGCACAGGCGCCATTTTATCTTTCTTTGAGTTCAGAGAGAGATTACAGTTGGCCAGCTGCTGGTGGTCAGACTGAATCAAATCTTTCTATTTTCATCATTCATCAGAGATCATTTGTCTTAGATTTTATATATATATATATATATATATATATATATATATATATATATATATATATATATATATTTCTTTGAGTTCAGAGAGAGATTACAGTTGGCCAGCTGCTGGTGGTCAGACTGAATCAAATCTTTCTATTTTCACCATTCATCAGAGATCATTTGTCTTAGATTATATATATATATATATATAATATTTATTAATCAATCAATCATCAATCATCATCATCAACAAGGAAGTTGGGTAGAGCCATACTGAGT
>QEPC01000046.1:257451-270634 GCA_003113815.1 Sphenodon punctatus | reverse complement strand
AAATTTCTTTTCCTGCCTTAAACGATGTTTTTAAATTGTTGATGTTTTAAAATTGTTTTATGAAAGTTTTTAGTTGTATGTCGCCCCGGGATGCCATAGGCATATGGGGCGACTCATAAATATATATAATAAATAAATAAATAAATAAATAAAATAAAGTACACAATTAATGCCTGATTTGGGGACCCGATGTTCTGGAAAACCGACTTCTGGTCCCAGATATTGACCTCCAGTTTTGGTCCCAATTTTGTTCATTTTCATTCCAATTTTTTTAGTTTCCATCCCGATTTACCGATCAGTGACTGGAAAATCAGTATTGGGAATTATCGATTTTTCAGATAGTCAGGTATCCAACACGGTACTTGAAAACACACGTATCACTTGCAGGTATTAAATTAGGTACCTGTTCCAGTTAATATGTTCATCCCAGAGGTGGGGGAGGGGAAAGGAAAGAGGTATTTCTGCTTTGTTTTGCTGCTTTTTAAAAAAAAGAATGTAAAAAAGGAGGTATTCCTAAGAACAGATGTGCCATTCTGGGTCAGGCCAATGGTCCATCAAGCCCAGTATCCTGTCTCTGACAGTGGCCAACTTTAGTCACTTCAGGGAAGTAGCCAAACAGGTTTTAAATGGAGTGATCCATTTCCTGCTGTTTACTCCCAGCTGCCGGCATTCAGAGATGTCATCCCCAGACCAACTTGACTGACTAATAGTTATTTATGAACCTGTCCTCTAAGAACTAGGGCTGAAACAGGCTCTTGCCAATGCAAATAATCTTGTCAAAATCCCAGTTCTCGATACCCGCTCAGACAAATCGAAAACTTCCCGGACTCGGGAAAGTCTCGATAGAGATTTCGATTGTCGTTTTACTGATAATTTGCTTACCAGGATCCTGCTGTGACGCTTACTGCTTGGCTGTGCCATTGACCACTTTGCCGTCAAGTTATCATTCTGACGTAAATTGAATGCTGATGTCAGTTGTCAGTGCATTCCAGTCTTCCTCTTTGGTCAACAATCTGGAGGGGACAATTCCGTTTGCCAGGGGTCAGAATTGATGGGCGTGGAACAATTCTGATTGGCTTCCAGGGGCCAAAGGCCATTGCAGCGCCATTTCCACCCCCACCCCCTTTTCCTGGTGACTTTGTGCGGCCACTAGGGGGTAAGTGTTTTGCTTTCTTTAATCTTCTTTTCTTCTAGGCCGCCTCGCTGAGAAATGCCGCTGTATCGGCAGCGCACGTGTACAAAATGGCCACCATAGCCATTCTGCACATGTGCATCCCTAATCCAAAATGGCGCCGGCAGCATCAGTGCCATTTTGGAAGAGGGCAGTCGTTCTGCACATGCATCCATTATCGGCCACTTTGGGTTAAAACAAAAACCAAGAGTCTCATCCCTATGGCTTGGAGTTCTCTGCTCCTTTTCCCTGAATCTCTCGTTATATTTGTCTCCGGGCAGGACAGCCTGCATTTGGGGATGGCAGGTGGCTGGGTGGCAAGCATGTTAGTTTTCCCAGGAAGGAATGCGGAAAACCAGGAAAGGACAAAAACCCAGAAGTAAAACTGTACCCTCAGTAATGCGGTAAGCAGGACATTCGTGGTAAATGGTATGCAATAAGTAGGTAAACTGGGACAGTATTTCATCGTATTTGAGTACTGAGAAATCACATCAGTGGCAAGAAACAGCCGAGAAATCAATATCGCGTAATTTCTCATGAGTAGTATTTTAACTGCTCGCTTCAGCTCTACAAGAACTAATCCAATTCTTTTTTGAACACAGTTTGCTATTGGCTTTCACAACATCCCCTGGCAAGGAGTTCCACAGGCTAATTGTGCTGGGGGGCGGGATCTTTCCTGGTGTGTCTCCTAGTTCTGAGACAGGATAAAAAACAGCTACATATTTACTTGCTCCACATTTCTCCAGAGTCTGTAAAGTTCTATCATATCCCTTCTCAGCGGCCTTGTCTCCAAGGAGAAGAGCTGGAACCTATTGACCCTCTCTTCATACAGAAGCCGCTCCATACCTTTGATCATCTTTGTAGCCCTTCCCTACACCTTTTCCAATTCATTCATTAATTCATTCATCCCAAAACATCTTGGGATATGGCAACATGGCTAGCTGGTGGGCGAGGCTGAAAGAGTAACCCACCCTAGCCCATTCCCCCTCCCTCACCCCTGCAGAACACTTGCCGGAAAAGCCAGGTCTTATAGTTATGTTTGAAAGCCAGAAGATCCGGACTTAGGAGGACTTCCACCGGGAGGGCATTTCATAGCAGCAGTGTGGCCACCAAGAATGCCCTCCTGTCAGTACAGACCCTCCGTTAATACAGGGACCTCCAGGAGAGCGTCTCCGGACAATCGCAGGGGCCGCCCTGGGACCCGGGGGGGCGGGGGTGAGGCAATCGCTCAGACAAACAGGGCCCAGACCATGTAGGGCTTTAAAGGTTAAAACCAGCACCTTGAATCTGGCCTGGAAGGCAATAGGCAGCCAGTGCAGAGTGCGACGCACCAGCTGAATATGTTCTCTACGGCCAGTACCGGTAAGCAGCCGGGCTGCCGCATTCTGCACCAGCTGCAGCTTCTGAACCGTCCCAACTGGCAGCCCCACGTAGAGCACATTGCAACAGTCCAACCTTGAGGTGACAAATGTATGGACGATGGTGGCGAGATTGGAGTCCGAGACATACGGGCAGAGCCGTCTCACCAGATGTAATTGGTGAAAGGCATCACCAATTGAAACTCCTCTCACAAAACCTGACCAGACAGGGCATTCCCCCTGCCCCTCTCTGGTTCTGTCACTGCATTAGGGCTGTAGCAGAATGTCGCAGTGGTAGCTATTTTCGCCGGAAACAGTGTTTCCACAATTAGTGGTACGGCGTGGCAGAGGCTTTCATTCCGCTAGTTTCATTCCGCTACTTCCGTAGTTCCGCTAATTTCATTCCGCTACTTCCACAGGCTTCGCAAAATAGTGGAAACATGACATTTTCACTACTTCCACCATTCCGCCAGTGCCACAAAATAGCGCAACAGCCGGCACTTGGGGATCCAGGCATAGCTGCAGATCCAGGAGCACGCCCAGGCTCCTCACAGATGGAACCAAAGGAGGGGAACGCCTCCAATAATGGGGACAATCCCCTCACCCACATCACCGGCCCCGCCAACCACCATCACCTCTGTCTTATCGGGATTGAGCTTCAACTGACTCCGCCTCATCCAGTCCCCCGCAGTGGCCAAACACTGTGACAGCAAGGAGACAGCAGGGTCTGGGTCTGTTGAAAAAGACAAATACAGCTGAGTGTTGTCCATGTACTAATGACAGCGGATTCCCCCAGTTGTGGACCACCTCCCACAGCGACTTTATATATACGTTGGACAAGAGAGGGGACAAGATGGACAGGAGGATGTACAATCCGTGAGCACCACCCACTGGGATCTATCCGTACGGTAAGAACAGAACCATTGTGAAATGATCCCGCCCACCCCGGCCAAATCTCGCATGTGTGTCACCAACATCTCATGATTCATGGTATCAAAAGTCGCTGATAGATCTAATAGAACTAGCAAGGTCATATGACCATTGTCTGGTTCCGCGAGGAGGTCAACCAAAGCTACAAGCGCTGTCTCTGTGCCATAACCCAGACGAAAGCCAGACTGTGCGGGATCAAGAAAACTGGTGCAGTCCAGATGCACCTGCTGCTGACGGGCCACTACCCGTTCAATGAAGGTTAGAGACAGGTCGATAACTCGCTGGGGCATCAACGTCAAGAGATGGTTTCTTGAGGAGAGGCTGAACCACAGCCTCCTTAAGGCAACCTGGCACTCTTCCCTCCCAAAGGGAGGTGTTGACTATCCCTGCCAGCACTGGCCCCAATGTTTCCCTGGAAGCTCTTACCAACCAGGACGGGCAGTGATCTAATTCACAAGTTGTGGCCTGAACAGACCCCAGCACATCCGCCACCTCGGCAGGCATCACCAATTGAAACTCCTCTCACAAAACCTGACCAGACAGGGCATTCCCCCTGCCCCTCTCTGGTTCTGTCACTGCATTAGGGCTGTAGCAGAATGTCGCAGTGGTAGCTATTTTCGCCGGAAACAGTGTTTCCACAATTAGTGGTACGGCGTGGCAGAGGCTTTCATTCCGCTAGTTTCATTCCGCTACTTCTGCAGTTCTGCTAATTTCATTCCACTACTTCCACAGGTTCGCAAAATAGTGGAAACATGACATTTTCACTACTTCCACCATTCCGCCAGTGCCACAAAATAGCGCAACAGCGGTTTTCCGACAGTTTCTGCAATTTTTTCACAATTCCACAATTTGCAGAATGCCGGCGGAATTAGCAGAATGTCCACAGAAAAGCCGCGGTATGGCGTGGGCAATTCCGAAATGGCAGAATGGAATCGCAGCGTGGTAACAGCTGCTGCCGCATCAGCCCTACACAGCATGCACTGTGACGGAGTCAAAGTCATGCTCAATACGAGCCATTCTATCCACAAAATACGCCTAACACATGTCACAGCAGGCTATGGACAGGGACCCGAGTTGACTGCGTTGCTGCAATTTGCAGTGATTTTGGCACTCAGCCAATCCTCGCAGAATCAGTCAATCCTCGCAGAATCCTCACAGAATCAGCCAATCCTGACCATGACCCAAGGGTAAATAGGCCCCAGGGAGATGAATTGTGGGTGGGTGGGGTCTGAAGGCCCTATGTTTGCGTGAGGGAGGTGCTGAAATTCCAGAGGATTTGAGTTGTGTTTGATTAGCAAAGATGTGATTCTATGTCAAACCTATTGAAAATTTGCTTCCCAGCATGCATAGTTATGCAAATCAAGTTAATTGTGCAACTATTAATGCTTACGGTGAATTTGCAGAATTTGGCTTCACTGGTTGTTGCAGAATTTAAGATCTTTTGGTGCAGTCAACTCGGGTCCCTGGCTATGGACGAGCCATATCCAGGCGGAGAGAGGCTGGACCGACCTCTGCCAGGATCACACGGTCACAGTATAGGCTTTTAACCACCGTCTATACTGAAACCAGTTGGCTTGATCATGAGTATGACGCCATCAGTGCTCCAACCGCTGACCCTCATGCTTCAGCCTCCGCAAGTCCTCCATGAATCATGGGGCCCTGTGATGCCAAAGCGCTGGAAGCAGACGCCTAGGAGCCAACTGATCGATGACCCCTGCCAGCCAGCTGTTCCAAAAGGCCACGAGATAATCGATGGAGCAACCATCAAGGTCCCCAGGTATCTCCCCCAGAGCATTCAGGAATCCTTCCGGATCCATAAGTCTCTGGGGGTGGACCATCCGAACCAGTCCCGCATGCCTATGGTTAGGCAGGCATGTCAGGATGGCGGCAAGTAGGAGGTAATGATCCGATCATGGCAGGGGTTTATACCCCACACCACCTATCACTGGACCCCCTGCCTCAAGATTGGCACAAAACATCAAGTCCAGAATATGCCCCGCATCATGTGTCGCGCCAACCACCACCTGGGACAGTCCCATGCGGTTGCCATGAATTCCTGCTCCGCTCCATGCAATGTAGCTTCAGCATAGATAGTGAGGTCTCCCAAGACAATAAACTTGGGTGACCTCAAGATCAAGTCCAAAACCAGAGATAGGGGACAGATCCACGATCTGGACCCTTTTCTCAGGTACTCCCCTTAAACAACACTGCCCCCAACATCTAAGTGGTCCTTGGAGCTTGTACAAATTTTCATAGTTGCCCCCAGGGGGAAAAGGTTTCCTCGCCTCGGAGCTAGGGTAAGCCTGATGGAAGAGGTAGGTTTTTAGGAAGGATTTGTAGGTTGGGAGGGAGCAGGGGAAATGCATTTTGGGAGGGAGTTCCAGGCACAGCAATACACCCCCTGGCTAACCTCATTTTTTATTTTTATTTTTTTATAACTGGGAGAGCAATAAATGAATTGCTTAGACCAAAATGTAACATTTCAAGCTCTGATGTAGAAGGCTGAAGGGAGAATGGCTGCTTCTGCATTCCAGCTGCGGCCAGAAAAGAGAAACTTCCTTAGAGGAAACTGAAATAGCCCAGCAGAAACTGAAAGGAAACCACCTCTCGCAGCCTACAGGAAACCAGAATCAAATAGGAGTTAACGGGCCGGGACTGGCAATAACTGTGTGAGGTTGGTGTTTCAACTGGTTTCCTTCCCTTTTTGTCTTCGCTAGTTCTGACACAAAGAATCCCCATCCCTTCAAATTAGAATGGAATGGGGGGGGGGAATTCTCCCACAATTTCCCCCCCCCCTTCTTTTTTCTGGAGGGAATAATCCTCTTGTGAAAGTCTTGCTTTGTCATGCCGTCCAACTGGCTCCTGAGAGACTATGGGGCAAGAGTTGGGAAAACATAAGAAAATCTGGGAAAGGAAAGACTTATTTTTTTGCTCTCTGGGAAGGCCAGCAGGACCTCACAGCTCCTGAAGCTGATTAGATATCCATACTAGAACCAAAACAGAGAAAAGATTTATCAATCCGTGGTTATTTATTTATTTATTTATTTATTTATTTAAGTCCAGTTTTTACCCCGCCCTTCCCAAATAGACTCAGGGTGGCTTACAAAATATCAAACCATATAAAACCGCTAAAAAATCCCCTTCCCCCCTCCCACACCCACCAACCGTTCCCCTAACCCCTCCACCCAACTCCATCCCTGCCTAACAAGCGCTTGGCCAAACAAAAAAAGGTCTTCCATCTCTTCTGGAAGACAAGTAGACTCCGGAGTTCCATAATTGTGGGGCAGCCTCACAGAAAGCATGCCCTTGTTCTAGGAACTTCATGAGCAGATGGTACCCGCAAGAGGGCACTCCCGTCCGACCTCAGAGGCCACGAAAGAGCAGAAGGGAGGAGGCAGTCTTTCAGATACCTGGGGCCTGAGCCATTTAGGACTTTATAGGTCAAAACCAGCACCTGGACTCATGCCTGGAAAGCTACTGGCAGCCAGTGCAGACTCTGGAGCACTAGTGTAATGTGCTCCCAACAACCCATCAACGGCAGAAGGGGCCTCAGATACACATTGAACATGAGTGGGGACAAGATGGAGCCCTGTGGGACAACCATCAGGGAGCTCCCGAGGGGATGACAAGCCACCGCCCGTTACTGCCTTCTTGGTTCTCCCAGCCAGGAATGAGCCAAACAACTCAAGATCAGTCCCATAAACCCCTGCCAGGTCACACGGCCATGTCAACAACACCCCATGACCAACTCTTATCAAAGGCCATCAAAAGATCTAACAGAATCAACAGGGGACACTTATCCTTCTTGATTTCCAAGCGGAGATTACCAACCAAGGCCGCAAGTGCAGTCTCAGTATCTGGTATTCCAGGTAGTTTGGCAGTTATCTGGTAACCATTTCGTTATCACAAAGGTTAACCACCAAACCAGATTGTTATTATGAGCATTATTATGAGCATTTATACAGCGCCAGCAATGTACCTGGTGCTTTGCAAAGAATTAGACACCATTTACCACTGGTCGTTTACTGAAATTTCATTTACCATTTACCACATTGCTGTTTACTAGGGCTGAAATCCGATTCTCAGTTTCTTGACAAGAGTCACAATTCTTGTAAATGAGAACAAGACGAGAGAAAAATTAGAATCTCGAAAAACAGAATTCCCAGTTCTGATGTGGGGAGGGAGGGAGGAGGAAGCCATGTTGTTCCCTGCCCAGCTTTCTTACCTTGTTTGAGGCTGTCTTGGTGGGGAAAGCTTCCCGGAGGCAAATTTTCAGGAATGGGAGGAGGGAGAGCAGAAGGGAGGGGCAGACTGAACTGATATCTTAGCATTCTATTGGCTAGCAGGAGTCCGAAGCCAATAGAATGCTGAAAAGCTGTGCTAAGCCCGCCTCTTCCCTTCAGCTCTCCCCAGTGTGGTGGTGCTAGCCATCTGAAAGGCCTTTCCAGATGGGAGGGGAGAGGTGGTATGGAGGGGGCAGATCTTGATCTGGCTTCCCAGGTGTGGATCCTGGAGGTGCTCCTCGATGCGCAGCTCCACCTGGATCTCCAGGTGGAGGCTGTGGCGAGGAGTGCCTTCCACCAGTTACATCTGGTGCAGCGGCTTCGGCCACTGGGTTTGGTTCCGGATCTGGCCACAATCCCCCATGCTTTTATCACCTCTCGGTTAGACTACTGTAACGCGCTCTACGTGAGGCTACCGATGGTGATGCCTCGGAAGCTGCAGCTGGTGCAGAATGCGGCGGCCCGGCTCTTGGTGGGGCTGGGTCGTCAGGAGCACATCACACCAGCGCTCTGATCTCTGCACTGGCTGCCAGTAGTCTTCCGGGACTGATTCAAAGTGTTGGTTTTGACCTATAAAGCCCTACATGGTCTGGGCCCTGCCTATTTCGAAGACCACCTCACTCCCCAGGTTCTGGACCGGCTCCTGTGGTCATCTGGGGGTGCCCTGTTGGAAGTCCCTCGGGTTTCCCGGGGGCCACGCAGGACAGGGCGTTCTCAGTGGCTGTGCCACGCCTCTGGAATTCCCTCCCGGTGGGGACCCGACTGGCCCCAGACCTCCCAGTTTTCCACAGGAATTGTAAGACCTGGCTGTTCCGTCAGGCGTTTGGCGAGGGAGAAGGGTGAGGGGTGTTAGGCTGAGGGTGGGGTTGGGTTTTTTTCTCTCCTCACTTTTACTTTGACCATTGTTATTATTGCGATGTTTTTATATGTTTTATTGTATTTTATTGATTTTGATATTGTTAGCCGCCCCGGGCTGCCTGGCAGGAGGGGCAGGGTATAGGTTTTTTAAAATAAATAAATAAATAAATTCTGTTGGCTAGCGGGAGTCTGAGCACCCAAAAAAATGCTGAAAATCTGTGAGGTATTATTATTCATAAAGCACTTTATTATTAATCATCACAACCTCCCTGTGAGATAAGTAGGTTGGTCACGTTTTTTTAATTCCTCTTTGGCTGACGGATGGACTGAGGCTCCGAAAATGACTGGCTCATGGCCAGCTGGAAGGCCATGGCCAAGCCAGTCTTTGAACCCAGGTCTCCCACTTCTAAGGCCTACGCCCTCTCCCCTGGGCCACTTGAAAGCCCCCAAGGCCTCTCCTGTAGGTGTTGCCTGAGAGGAAAGCCAGCCCTTTTCAAGCTGATGTCAAAGCAGCAAAAGTCTCGACTGTTATCGAAAGAAGCCAAAGTGTACTAGGCTATTGGCACATTCAGAGCTGGCTGCCCAGTTTCTAAATATTTATATTCAAAGCAACAAAACACCAGGGTGTGGCCTACCACACTGACTCTTGTTTTCTGAGGGAACGCTGAGCAATGTCAGAATAAGTGACTACAATTAGGCTTCAGCGCTATCATCCATTAAAATGAATTGGGAGGAGTGGGGGGAGAGACTTCCTCTTCCTTTCATAGATACCTCCCAACATTTTCAGCAGCCAAAGAGGGGCAAGCCTTCTCCCTCTTGGCCAATAAGCTCCATCCCTCTTCAATTAAACTCCACCCACTCACGCACATGCACACCTCCCTCACCATTTCATGTGCGTAGAGAGACAGACGCTCTCCTGCTTGTCATTGCCCTTCAATAAACTGCGAATAAACCAGAAAAAGCCCTTTTCGGCTTCCATATTTGAAACACGAATACTATGTCTGTGTAGTCAGGTTTTGAGTGAATCCAACATTTCTCAAAAAACGTAATATCCAAGGTCTAGCCCCATGTTCCATTCTCCCCTCTGCCAAGCCAGTTGCATGCCTCACTTTCTCTCAAGCCCACGATCCCCTGAGCCAGACCTATGCCCTGTTCTACTCTCCCCAAGCTAACAACCTCCCCACAAAGCTGGCTGTATTCTCCACCCTCCTCCAAACCAGTGCTCCCTTTTTACACTGGTAACAGACTTAGCAACAGTTTTGGCTGCATTTCTCTTTTTTATAGGCTTGTCAAACTGGCAGAGCCTCACTGCTCTTCTGTGCCAAAATAACTCATATGCAGGGACCTTGTGTTCACTGCATTTTCTCCTTTTGGTAACAATGGGGGAAATGTACAGTAAAGATATAAATACAAATAAAGACAAATACTAAACCACAAATACTTGACCCCCATGCACAATCCTAATTCTTTCCCTGTTTGCATGCCCCTCTAAGCCCCTGGTTTCAAGTTTAGCGCTGCTTCCCATTGGATCAAATCTGTTGGGTGCAGCTTTGCTGTTGGTCTGGAAATACACTGGAAATGATAGAACGTAGAAAAAACGGTTAACCAGCTACATGATAACAATAAGGCAGTACTAATCAGTATTCTGGTTAATCAGTTAAGTGCTGTGGTATGGGGTTACCAACTGGTTAACCCAGGGGTGAGGAACCTTTTCCCTCCTAGGGGCCACTTTGAAATTAATGCAAGCTCTGAGGGCCACATAGAAATTGGAACTGGGGGTGTGCTCAAGAAAAGGAGGGTCTCATTTATGGATCTGGACCATGGATCAGTTCCTTATGCGATACAGCTAAGACTACGATAATGCTAGAAGTGATCACAAATCTCCATAGATCCCAAACCAGGTTTTGTTTTGGTTTTGACTACCAACAAGTCACCTTTCCTCTGCCTTAGAATTTGAGGGGCCCAGGGCAAAGATAAAATGTGAGGTCGTTCATGGGCCCGCCCTCTCTCCTGTGGTTCCACACCAACTCAGGCCCCCTTCACAGGGCCCTGGAGCTGGTCATGTTTAATACCCCTCTGGGAGGGAGTGGGGGGCCACACACCCTGGTCTAGTTAAAACAAGGGCCACTGGGGATGGGGGGCAGAAGTAGAGAAAATAGTGGGGTGTAGGGCGGTTGTTCACAGTTGCCCTGTGCTAAGACCAGCCCTGTCGCTTCCTTCCAACCAGGCTGTCTGGCTATCTTGAGTTCTGCCCATTTTGAAGCATCAAGTTGTTCTCTCGGCCAACCGGGCTACCGCTGTTCAATAATGCATGACTGCCATTCCAGCGCGCCGACATCCATCAGACAAAATGATCCGCGCCCAAGTACATCAGTCACCGGCCTAACACAATTAAAGTAATTGTGAGAGAGCGTTGTCATGGGGTCAGCGTTACGTCTCCCACTTTGAAAATAAATGTCTCTGCGTTGCCGTGGTATTTATGTAGCAGCAGGAGACCATTATCCTGTGATAATGTTCTATCTCATTGACATTATCTCTTAATTATACATGTTTGGGAGCATGCTGAGGAGCGAGTGCTCTTTGCTGCTTTTGTGGTGCATGCAGGCAGCTCTCCACAGCCCAGTGCAAGTGCCCTAGCCCCTGCGCTTTCATTCCTACAAAGGCACCGGTTATTTCATGCTGGGTGTTTTATCCACTATGCAGACCTGAAGCACAGGCAGTGGGGAAGCCGATGTAAACAGGCCCTCAGTATCTCTGTGACTTGATTGACATCCCGGTCTCAATCCCGGTCATGCAAGAAAACACACACACACACACACACACACACGTATGAGGTCAGATGCACTGGATCTGGTGCAATGAGTCCCCTCTGCTCTAGATGCTGGGTGGGTGTGGTTAGTAGTGTTGCCACATGTGAGTCTCAGGGTGTAGCCAGAAGAAGGAGCAATCCTGACTGTTAGGCTAGGGTCATTGAGAGTTAGGGGACATATTTTTCGGCTGCTTCTTTTTTAAAAAAAAAAATCTTCTGTTTCATTCATTTATTTTCTCCAAAAAACGTTAAAGCCGGGATGGGGAACATTTTCTCTCCTAGAGACCATTTTTGAAAATTACTTAGTACAAGCTCTGAGGGGCCACATAGAGGCTGGGGGCAAGAAGAGGACTTAAGGGGTGCACTCAGGAAGAGGGGGCCCAAATCATAGATCCATACCGTGCTCTATAGTTGTGACCTTCTTTCTACTCCCTGCCCCTGAACTCACTCTTTTCAGTGCTTGGGGACAGGAACAAATCCAAAAGCCAGATCCAGGAACTGGGACGGGGCCAAATAAAAACTCGCCCCGAGGTTCCTCACTAGGGTTGTCACCGATGCATATTTTTAAGGAACACTTATAAAAAATACATGTTACAGGGTCTGCATTGGCACCTAAGGCATTTGCATAGGTGGCAAACCTATTCTTCACCCTTGTTCTGCTGCCACCCATGGTCTGCTGTTGGGGGACATATATTATGTCTCCTTTTTACTGCCCATGTTTTTGGGGTTGTCTGACAATTTATTAAAATCACCCACATTCTGCCACAGAACCAGCCTTACCACAGGGCGACCTGGGGCAACCGCCCCAGGCCCTGCTTTTTCTGAGGGTCCCATAGTGGCCTCTGTTTTCACCAGGACAAGTTGTGGGGGCACCGCTCCCTCTCAGTGGGGCCCCAACCATGACCACCTCAAGTAGATTTGCTGTGTGTCTTTCAGACCTGAGGGATATCTTGTTGCAGAGTAATAACTGATTCGCAATCAGTAAGGACAAATGCAGCTGAAGGTTTAAAAACAGAAGTTTACTTAAGACTTTCCAGGCACAGATTCTTAGTTACATCTAGCTAGTAGTGAGACAAAATGGAGACTGAGACAATGCGTGAGAAGGGAAGAAGGAGTGGTTACACAAAGGAATTCAACTGTAAAACCCCATCTCCCTTCCATGTACATATAAACTTAGCAGCGCCATCTGGTGGCTCTGTAGTCAATTACTGTTCTCAATACAGCAGGCATTAACTTATGGATGTTGCATATACCAACACCCCTTCTCAACAGACAGAAGTTAACCTACTATGCCCATTCTACTTGGTAGCAGATGCCCTGACAAAACCTTTAGCAGGAGAGCACCACCGAAAGCTACTATGTCTTCTGTAGCTGCCTTTGTCCATTTGTTGTGTTCCCCTTCTGACGTCTGTAAGACGTCTTCCCATGTTGATGGCTCAGACAGTCTGTCGGTACTTACTTTGTAGGACAGGCAGGTGGGTGGTTTGCCTTTATTTTCCCTGGTAGATCTTCTGGTTTCAACATCTACAGGTGATTGAGTTTGTTCCTGCATCTCAGTTGAGCTTGTACTGATCTCAACTATTTGTTCAGGACACTCTTCTCCTTCTGCTTCGGGACATGCTTCTTCTCCTGATTCTTGTAAGGACATTACACTGTTGCTTGGGTTTTCTTCGAAAGTCACGCTGTTACTGATAGTTACTTTGTCTGTGTGTGGGTTGAGGATTCTGTATCCTTTGGAGTGTTCGCTGTATCCAACAAGAATCCCTTCCACAGC
>QEPC01000046.1:224351-255566 GCA_003113815.1 Sphenodon punctatus | reverse complement strand
AGCATTTTTATTTTGAATTTCCACAACTGGTAGTTTGTGTTATTCAGCTTGCAGACTGAAAGCTTTAATTCAGAGCTGCTGGCCATGCTTGCTTCCCTCCCCTCAGATTGGGATTCTGGTCCTTCTGCTCACTTAGTAGCCTCCTCTGGGAGTTTCCTTTGGGCCTCTTTTCCTTTCAGCTCACTTCCAGACTTTTGAGTTGTTCTGGGCTGTTCTGGAGAGGTCTGGGCCCATAACCTGTTGCAGAGTAATAACTGATTCGCAATCAGTAAGGGCAAATGCAGCTGAAGGTTTAAAAACAGAACTTTACTTAAGACTTTCCAGGCACAGATCCTTAGTTACATCTAACTAGTAGTAAGATAAAATGGAGACTGAGACAAAGAGAGAGAAGGGAAGAAGGAGTGGTTACACAAAGGAATTCAACTGCAAAACCCCATCTCCCATCCATGTACACATAAACTTAGCAGCGCCATCTGGTGGCTCTATAGTCAATCACTGTTCTCAATACAGCAGACATTAACTTAAGGATGTTGCATATACCAACATATCTTACCAAACCACCTGTCACACACAGCAACCAATTATGGTGGCCACGGCTTTCACCAAACCACCATCATGCAAACCAAGTCAGAAACGTGCCTCCAGCTGTCTAGAAGGCCCCAAAGTCAAACCCGGGTCTTCTGTCTCCAAGACTCTCTGCACAAAGCCGAAAGATGGCTAAGTAGACTGAAGGATGATGCGGTTCCCAATTACACCCACACCCAAGTTAAATTCAGAGGGTGTGAAACTCAAGCTCACATAGAACAAAAAACCCCAAATGTCTCAAGCCTATTAGGAACGGAAACAAGCAAGTTTCGAACACTCCTTGTTCCTTTCATTATTCAGTTTAAAAAAAAAACCACACAAGCCATCTCGTGAACTCTTTCCACAGATCCAAAGTTTGGCTCTCTGACATTATTATTTAATCAATGATTTTATTTCTATAACCTGACACAGAACAGTCATGAATTAGAGACAAGAAGTCCCTGCCCCAGGGGATTTACAATCTAGGATACGCGTTTACTCCAGTTTTACACCCGTGTAACTCCACTAGCTGCAAATGAGTTACTCTACTTACGCTGATGTAACTGAGATAAGAATGTGGCCAGCTTTTATTTAGTCTGTTCTTCTTTGCCAAACTCCACTCTCCTCTCATCCCCAACCCTGGCACTAAGAAAATTAAGATGACACAGGGGAAAGTCCGTAAGTATTTACGTACAGAGGTAGGCAAGGGTAGTGGCCACAGGCTAGAGAGCAACAGGGAGAGGAAAGAAAAGAATGGGCGTATAGGATAACATCTCGACCACAATAGAAACCAGTCCAGGTTCCTTTCCCCCACCTCTGAAGGTGCTTTCCCACAGTTACTCGGTCCCAGAGAGCTCAGTCTGTAACGTTGGCTCACAGGTCCAAATCTCCTCTTCCAGGCCTGCTGTTGTCTCTGTACTGTGGCTTCTCATACTGGGCTCTAACAGTCTCTCCTCCTGGGGCTGGTCTCTGCCCACTGGCACTGCCACACAGATGGACGCAGGGCTGCCCACCTCCAGAGCTGCTCCAGGGGGTGTACCCCCATGTCCGTCTGCTCCCAGTCCTGCTGGTGTTCATCCTAGATGGACCTGGTGGTTGCCCTGGCCCACGGTTTGCCTGTGCAGTGCCCCCCATACACACACCATAGAGTTGCGGGCTCGAGCATTGGCAATGCTATGGTGTTGCCCGGGGCAACGGCCATCTGGAAGCAGAGCAGCAGTGTGGGACTGCACATTAGCCGGATGTCCCAGGTTTGGACGGACCGCTCCATGAGAACCAGCAGGGCTGTCCTGGAGCAGGGGCAGCCTGCTTCACACCTGCTCTGCCTGCAAACTGGTGGGGCGTCTTTAGGCAAATGGGCCATTGTGGTTGGTGTGGCCGTCTGTCTAAAACCACCCACAGCCTCTTCTGGTCTCCTCTGACTCAAAGGGATGAACACACTTCATAGCAACACCTCCTTCCTCAGGGGTTCTTACAGTCAACTACAGGCTGTCAACTATGACCCCCAAATGCTCCTGCAGCTTCCAGCCTTTTCAGCTACTCCTCTTCCCAGACTTGCCTACCTGCGCTGTGCACAAGGGCACCATCCTCTGTTGTTCATTCTGATAACTGCCGCACTACACCTCTGTCACAGTGACAGCTTTGCTTGAAAGCAGGGAAGTGCCGTTACAGCCAGTGGAATGATGCTGGCGTACACCTGCAGGAAGCCATGTGAGCAGAACTTGCTCCGGGGTTAAGAATGCAAGATCTGGTTCCTGTATTTCAAAGTGGCTGGAATGAGGAGGGTTTCAAAACAGTCGTTGTGCCTCTTGGGAAGCTCAAGAAGCTGGGTTTTGTTTTGTTTTTTAATTTGTTCCAGTTAGCTTGAGTTTCACACCCTTTGGATTTATTTTTGGTTTGGCAGCTTGAGCTCAAACTCTCTGTTGAGTCTCTAGCACTTTTTACACGGGCGGCACCCACGATAGAACCCCCTGAGTATTGTAGTGCGAGTGCCGCCCGTTGAAATCCCATGAGGGTGGCGGTGAGCGTGCCCGGAGGCACTGGAAAAAACGAAGGTGCCTCCATGCGTGGGGATGGGTGTGCGCCCCATCGGACCCTTCCCCCCGCCCACTGCACATGGACTGTGCCGCACCCCCACAGCTGCGGGCCTCTCTCCCTCTCAGAGATTGCATGGGAGGCTGGGGCAATGCTGCGGGATCTCTCAGAAGGCCTGCAAAGGTTTCGGCAGTATCAGGTTTCCAATGAACAGACAAGTTTCACCTGGGTTGTTTATTTCTGAAAGCCTTCACGGCACCACCACCGAACCCCTTTGGACTTCCCCAGCGCTGAGCTTGTTGCACACCGCCATGAATAATTCTTCCATCCGGGATGTCAGGAGCATACATTCAAGATCATGACTCTGAAACTGGTTTACAGCTTGATTCCATCCTGGCTATCCTGTCGTACAACCTGCAACAAATGGGCAAGCTGCTTTGGAGACCACATTGATAGGCTACCTGGTCCTATGGACCCAATTATCTCCTCTAGACTCACCCCCGTTAATAGATCTAAGTGGGTCAACACTGACCAGAAACATTAGCATAAGGCAATTTATTCAGCCAAGTTTAGTTACCTTTACCTGCTCATAGGATATTCCAGACTTTGCAACTTCCTCAAACGTGATCATTATTCTAATGTATTAGTAAGTATCTTGTTGAATATGGAGACACTAGAGACAGGGACGTGTGTTCACTGCATTTCCCCCATCGGTGGTAATGGGGAAAACACATCTGGGTCCCTGATATGGGCTACGTACTCTGCTAACTTGTCCTTGAGATTGTTCCTCTCAACTCAGCTCCGGCCAGGCCTCATCTAGAGTACTATAGTCAATTTTGGGTGCCTTACTTCAAAAAGGATACTGCTAAGCTGGGGAGGGTTCAGGGGAGAGCAATGATAAAGGGAATGGAGGAAAAGGCCATGAAGAGAGATTGAAAGAATTGGGGACGTTTAGCCTCAAGAAAAGGTGATTAACTGGGAAGATGATCACAGTGTTAGAACAGGTGAAAGGCTACTACAAGCAAAATGGTGCCCGGTTGTCTCTCTCGTCACTGAGGATGGGGTTAGAGGTGATGGGTTCAAAGTAAAGGAGAACAAATTTAGGTTAAACATGATTCAGAACTTTCTTATTACCAGAACAATCAAACAGTGGAATAATTTTCCAAGGGTGGTTGTGAAGGCCCCATCACTGAAGGTCTTCAAAAATAGGTGAGATAGACATCTCTCTAGGTGTTTTCAGACAAGTACCTCCCCACCTATTACCCATGCATTACTCACACATTAACCACTGGTTACCCGTTGCAACCAGTGGGTAATGGGTGGGAAGGTGCTTGCCTAAAAACACCCTCAGATGGATCTGGCCCACAAGCTAACCCTTCCCTCAAGCACTGAAGGTTTGCATCCAGGAGGAAGGGCGGAGAGGTGAAGGCATACATGAGAGGAGAGGGGATGGATCTGTGGATCAGATCAATGATCTGTACTCTTCCTTCCCTCCTTCCCGTTCTGTGCTGCTTGGGTTCTCATCCTTCAACTCCTACCCAGCATGCAGGGCTTGAATTGACTTTCAAAGTGACCCATGGGAGGTGAAATTTCTCCACCTCTGATACATGCAAACTTTTCATGAGACAAGTGATGGGATTTAAGATAGTGTCTTTTTGTGGTAGGGTGGCCTTGAGCTATCAAGATCATGAGGGTCAGGGTCCCAATGTGCCACTCCAACCACTTCCCATCACCAGCTGCAGGTTTATTTACAGTGCAGCAGTCCAAACAGGAAAATCCCAGTATAATGTCAAAAATACCTTTCAGTGACAGGAAGCCAGTTTTTAGGTATCCAGCCCATTCTCCCACCAGACTCTTCCCAAGCAGTTCCCTGGCCAGCTTTCAGCTGCTGAAATCCTTCTCCAAGTCCAGCTGGAAACAGACTGGTCTTACAGCAGAGCCTCCTGCATTTAAATCCCCAGGAGTGGGGCGGGGCCTCTGGAGGCAGCTAACTCCCTTAAAGGGACAGTCACTCTCAGCTGCTCAGGAGGGCTGCATTCTCACAAGGACGTCTGATGCAAGGCACTTAGGGCCAACCATCACACTTTTTGCTTCTGTTGGTGTGCTCACAGGGCTTGTCCGGAGGCAGGAATGAGATGGTTGTAGGGAACTAAGTACAAAGAGGTGAGGCTTGATTAGAATAGCAATCAATTTGTCATTTAGATTGGCCGCAATCCGCTCCATAGAGATCATATACCATAGACGGCCTACTGAGTCTTGTTTTGTTAATTTGCGGTATGTTTTCCAAGGAGTGGCAATGACATGAAAATCCCCAGGAGTGGGGATTTAAAAATGGCTGCAAAGTTAAAGATCCGAAAAATCAGCAATGTTAAAAAAAACCATATGCCGATACTGATAAATCCGATATCGGATTATTCCGATACTGATAAAACCGGTAACCGATAATTTGCAGATATATGACAGGACATGGACAGTATTCTCGTATCTGTTTATACTTGTTCGGTGTTTTCGAGATTGTATGTAACCTTACTTCAACAATAAAGGATAAAAATTAAAAAAAAGAAAAAGAAAAGAAAGAATAGAAATCACTTAGCAAATTCTGAAATAATCGTGGGCTAGGGAGAGATCTAGTGAGTCATGGAGCCAATAGTCCTCTTTGGTTGATTGTTCATGTACAGAAAAAATATTATGGACAAGACTGCACCCTGTCACCAGTAGCCAAATCCTTTTCCCACAGCAGCCCCTCCCTGAAAGAGAAGCCGTGCAGCACCCTTAAAAGACAGGTTTGGGAACTAAAATATCAGAGCTCTTCTGCATCTCAAAACAATGGACTAAAGGGAGTGATTGGCTTCATGACTCACTGTAGCCATCTCTAAGCCACTGCCTGGCAGAATGCCGTGCCACAAGCACAAACAAGGAATCTGAGGTTTGGGGGGAAATATTGCAGTGTCTGCAGCTAAGTAGAAGAGCGTTAGGATGAGCCAGTCCTTGATGATGAGATGTGGACCCTGGACGAAATGGGCTTGGGGCCAGAAACTAACTGGAGGCCTCTTTTATGGGATTTGGTTTTAGCTATCTCTGACTCGAACCAACCTCAGTTGGACAAAAGGGGTCTGGCTGGGCTTGATTCAATCTGAGAGCCCGCCTAGCCAACGGTCCCTAGGGCTGTAGTGAAAGCTGCTACTCCTGTTCCGTTATTCCATTCCGATATCATGGTTGCACTCTCGACGGTCCAGCAATTTTTCGCTACTTCTGCATTGCTTCCATAGCAGTAAAAGTACTCGTGATTTCCTGCTGCCGCCCTCATATGCCGACAGGTTCACAGTGGCATGCCTAACTGGCGGAAAACCAGCAGAAAATCCAAACCATGTGGGACTGGGATGGGAGGACGTGGGACGCTCCAGCTGCGCTGCAAAAAGCTACCGTCTGGTGGCGCACGTTGCCCTGGTTGTATAGCCACTCCTGCCGGCCGGCCCCCAAGTGCCACCCATAGTCCCAATATCCTCCCATGCCCCGTGACGATATCCCGAGTGACTGAAGCTCAGCTTTCCCCCCCCCCTTTCGGCTTCTGCTCCGGAGTCCGACCGGCCCAGGACCCTTTCCCCCCTCCTTTAGCGGGGCTGATGAACCAGCAGGCTTGATAAGTCCTGGTGCAGAGCCTGCCAGCTGCTGCAATTCCAGTGGGCAACCGCCGCCAGCCCAGGACTGAAGCCGTCAGGGCACAGGGAGGGCCTGGCAGGCAGGACAGGAGTTTTTCCCAGTCTCCCTCCCCCCGCAAACACAAGCATGACACTGCCTGGCAGGGAGCGGGGACTGTGAAACTGTGACTGTGAATCAAGAGTGGGGGAGATGGAGGGGCTACCAGTTTTATAGCACGGCACCGAGCCCTGCCCATGCCCCTTGCCCCAAACCAATTGCAAGTAAACTGCAGACACTGTTTCTGCCGGGAATAGTGCACACAGGGAGCGGAAAACTCTTTCTGTAAGTTGCCAGCTTCCTGCTACTTTTCATGCCGAAGTAGCGGCAAGAAAAAGTCACGGAAAGGGGCCACAAAACCACCAGAAAACAGAAAGGAAAGTAGCGGTATGTAGCACAGCTTACAAACCGTGCTGCATGGGGTGGAAGGGCAGTTACTGGTGGGAAATGCTGCCATGGGGGTGGGGGGTCGCTTCAGGAAGGGGCAGCATCACAGGGGAGGGACAGGATTTACCCATGAAAGCAGAACTGCTCCAGGTCTCAGCAGCAGCAACTTTGCCAGAAGGTTTTTAAGAGGGGGTGGGGTCAGTACTCCCTCCCTCCCTCCCTCCTCAGGAAACTTACTCCTTGTCAGGGTCCTTTGCAAGTGGACTGAGCACCCCTAAGAAATTTTCAGAGTGGGTGAGGGTGCGGTGCAGTCCCTGCTTCCTCTCCCACCCACTCTGAAAAGTTCCTAGCAGTGTTTCGGCTGCTTGCAAAGGGCCCTTCAGAGTCTGGGGTCCAGACTCCACTGAGCCCCCTCACTCCATGGAGCCTCAGCTTCCAGCCCAAGTTCCTCAGACTCAGACCAGGTTGGGCTCCCTGGGCAAGAGATTCTGTCGCCCTGAAGCACCATAATGTCGGGATGCTTGGTGGGGGCAGAACAACCTCAGGGGAAGGGCAGAAAAAGGCATTTCCCTGATGTGACCCCCTGTCCTTAGAGAGCACCATAGCATCATGCTGCTCTGTGGGGGCAGCGCGGCACATCAGGAAAGGGGAGGGTTAAAGCATTCCACACTCCTTTCCTCACATATTCAATCCCAGGGTGCTGTGAAGTCACTACACTCGGGGAGAGGGGCAGAACCACCTTTATCCAAGAGGGTCTGGGCATGGGAGAACCTGGTCTCATCAGGACCATTTTGGGGAATGGTCAGTTTTGTATTTGCAAATATTGGGTGTTTTCAGACGTGACATTGAGCATGGATTAATACGCTGTAGCACGGGTTAATCTGTGCCCAACGTTTCATTTGAAAGGGCCGCCAGATGTTGGCCTGGGTCGCAGCACGGGCTGTGGCATTGCTTAGCCCAGGCTGCTCCCCGGGACCATCCCTGAGGAACAGCCCGGGCTAAGCAACCCCATTGCCAATGCTACGGCCATAGCACCGAGGTAAAGCGGGCCTTCACGTCTGATGGACCACTCAGACTTATCCTGGTCTGGGTCCGTGATGCTTCGAGGCAGCCATGGCTGCCCATCAGGGAGGGAGCGGGCCACTCCGAGCAGCACAGGGCCGTACGAATGCACGTTTGCGCATTGCCCCGCCCCCCGCCCAGACTGCTGTCACTCCTGTTTGGCAACCTGGGCAAATCCTGCCCAACAGGATCAAAATGTGATGGCGCTCAGCACCATCATGTCTAAAAACACTCATTATTATAATAAAAGGGAAAACGTGTTTTATCTGCACTACCTGATTTTTAAGGGGGGCTGGACTGTGAGGAGGTATCCGGTGCAATCCATATCAGGTATTGAGGGTCTTCACCTTGTGTTTAATTTGGCGGGTGACAGTTTGGGAGTCTTGCTTGTATACCGTGCACCTACCTGTGCAGCAGCCTCCCTACATGCTTTGGCAGAGAGTGGTGTCGGGAGTAGTGTTGTGGTCCCCGAAGTCAGTAGTCTTGGGGGACTTCAACATTCACGCCAACGCTGGCCTTGTGGGAGCAGAGCATGAGTTCATGGCCGCCATGGCAACCATGGACCTGTCCCAGAGAGTTATCGGCCCAACACATCATGGGGGACATGGCTTAGACCTTGTGTTTTGCACCAGCCTTGAGGCAGGTGCTTCGTTAGTGGAGGAGTTATCAGCTGTGCCCTTGTCATGGACAGACCATTACTTCCCGCAGGCCTTGTTCCTGGCACATGTCTGCCCCCGGAAAGGTGCAGAACCGATTCGAATGGTTCGCCCTTGGAGGCTGATGGAACCAGATCGGTTCCGGAATCCTCTGGGTGAGTTTCCCTCTGACCTTGATGACTGTTCCATCGATGATCTCATTTTGTTATGGAACACCTTGCTGACAGAGGCCATTGACCAGACAGCTCCTAGGCGTCTGCTGCCCAGGCGACAGCTCCACAGCTTCCTTGATTCCCTGAGGAACTGTGGGGGCTGAAGTGAGAAGTGCGGCGGTTGAAGCAACAGTGGCGTCGTTCACGTGCTGAAACCAACAGATTGCGTCATAGAGCCAGTTTACGAGCCTATGCCGTAGCTATGCAGGGAGCAAAAAAGGAGTTTTTTGCTACCCTCATAGCATCTGCTAAATCCTGTCCAGCGGAGCTTTTCCGAGTGGTGCGGGGGCTGGTCTGTCCGGCCTCCATCTGCCTTGGAGTGGAGTCATCTACTGCTCGCTGTGACATGTTTGTGGATTATTTTGTGGATAAAATTGGTCAGATCCACCACAATTTCGATGCATCAGACCCCTTTCAGTTGGGATTTCATCCAGGGTATGGCACTGAGACTGCGCTTGTGGCTTTGGTGGATGACCTGAGCCGGGAAATGGACTGGGGTCGTTTGACCCTGTTTGTTCTATTAGATCTTTCGGCTGCATTTGATACAGTTGATCACGGGATGTTGGTGATGCAAACTGTGGGACTGTGCGGGGGTGAGCGGGACTGTTCTTGAATGGTTCCACTCTTTCCTGACCGGTAGAACGCAGCAAGTGGTTCTTGGGGAGTCTTTTCATCATACCGAGACCTCTTGTGTGGAGTCCCGCAGGGTTCAGTTTTGCCCCCCTCCTGTTCAACGTATACATGCAGCCAGTCAGCGATGTGATCAGGAGGTTCGGTGTGCGGTGTCATCAATATGCTGATTTATTTAATTCCATTTATATGCCACCCCCTATGCCTATGGCATATCGGGGCAGCTTCCAACATAAAATAAACAATACAAAAATTGACACATATTTAAAACAATTTTTAAATACCCCCATACAAAAATTTAACCCACCCTCCCCTCCCCGCCTCCGAAGGCCTGGGAGAACAGCCATGTCTTGCAGGCCCGACGGAAGGCCAGAAGACTCAGGGCCAGTCATTCTTCCTCTGGGAGGGAGTTCCACAGCCGGGGCCCAGCCACCAAAAACGCCCTCGCCATTATAGCCCCCTGCTTTACACGGGGGACCTCCAAGAAGGCGCCCCTGGTGGACCGGAGAGTCCGTCCTGAGTCACGGAGGGTGAGGCGGTCCCTGAGGTATCCAGGTTCAAGACCGTACAGGGCCTTATAGATCAATGTCAACACCTTGAACCTGACTTGGCACATTACAGGCAGCCAGTGCAGCGCACGGAGCACCGGTGTTATGTGCTCTCGTCGGCCCGTCCCTGTCAGGAGATGGGCCGCCGCATTCTGCACTAGCTGCAATCTCTGGGCCAGCGTCAAGGGAAGTCCCACGTAGAGCGCATTACAGTAGTCCAGCCTCGAGGTGATGAAGGCATGGATCAAAGTGGCCAGGTCGGGTCTGGAGATATACGGGTGCAGCCTCCGCACCAGATACAGCTGGCGGAAAGCCGTCTTCGCCACCACATCCACCTGCTGATCTAGACAGAGACCCACGTCCAATAATACCCTCAGACTCCGAACCTGCTGAGCTACGGAGGGGCGCACCCCCTCCACAAGAGGGGGCACCACCTCCCCCACCCGGCTCACCACCATCACCTCCATCTTATCGGGATTGAGCTTCAGTCTGCTCTGCCATAACCAGCTCACCACGGCCTCCAAACACTGAGATAGCACGAAGACAGCAGGGCCTGCGTCAGCTGAAAAAGAGAGGTAAAGCTGGGTATCATCAGCGTATTGATGGCAACGCACACCAAACCATCTCACGATCTACCCCAAGGGCTGCATTTATACATTAAATAATAAAGGAGACAAGATTGAACCTTGTGGAACGCTACAGTCCAGGACCCGGGGACTAGATGTTTCTGCTCCCAAGACAACCCGCTGGGTCCTCCCCGAGAGGAATGACTGGAACCAACCAAGGGTGGTCCCATCCAGACCCCCCAGGTCACGCAACCGTCTCAACAGCAGCCCATGGTCCACTGTATTAAACGTGGCCGAGAGATCTAGCAGGACCAGTAATGTCGAATGTCCTGCGTCCATCTCCTGGAGGAGATCATCTACTAAGGCCACCAACGCCGTCTCCGTACCATGGTCGGGCCGAAACCCTAAGTGAAAGGGGTCGAGAAAACCGATGCTGTCCAGGTGAGCCTGGAGCTGCAGGGCCACTGCCCATTCAATAACCTTCCCTAAAAAGGGAAGGTTAGAGACGGGTCAGTAACTGGCGAATGCGTCCACATCCAAAGATGGCTTCTTCAACAGGGGGTGCACCACCACCTTCTTGAGACCGGGGAGCAAACTCCCCTGCCAAAGCAAACTCCTCTGCTGGGACAAATCCATGGTTTCCATGGCGGCCATGAATTCTCACTCCGCCCCCACAAGGCCGGTGTCGGTATAGGCACTGATAATCCTCGCCAGCACCGACTCCAGTATCTCCCTGGAGGCTTTCACCAACCAGGACGGGCAAGGATCTAATTCACAACTAGTGGCCCTCGCTGACCCCAGGATCTCCACAGCATTGGCTGGAGTCACTTCATGAAACTCATCCCAGAAAAATGGACCAGAAGGCACCTCCATCACCTCACGCTCTATTCCTACTGTCTCTAATCCAGTGTCGAAGTTGCTCTGAATCCGAGCGATCTTGTCTACAAAGTAGATGGCAAACTCCTTACAGTGGGCCTGGGACAAGTCCCCATCCAGGCGGAGGGAGGCCAGACTGACCAGCCCCCGCACCACCCGGAACAACTCCGCTGGACGTGACTTTGCAGACGCTATGAGGGTGGCAAAGAATTCTTTCTTTGCCACCCTCACAGCCTTAACATAGGACCGCAAATGGGCCCTGCGGAGAAGTCGGTCAGATTCAGAGCGAGTCCGACACCAGCATCGCTCTAGTCGCCTGCCTTCCTGCTTCATACCTTGTAGCCCCTCAGTAAACCAAGGGGCCCTGATATGTCGAGACAGGGGCAGGGGACGTCTCGGAGCCACCCTGTCAATGGCATCCCCAAGCAAGATGTTCCAAGCCTGGATGAGTTCATCCACAGAGCAGCTGGCAGAGTCCAGGGTTAATTCCCCCAGGGCCTCCTGGAACCATTGAGGTTCCATCAGCCTCCGAGGGCGGACCATCCTAACTGGTACCTTCCCCTTCTGGGGGTGACGTACTAAGAGACTGGTCATAAGGAGGTAATGATCCATCCACGACAAGGACATAGTTGTTACATCCCCCACTACTGGATCACCCACCTCAAGGCCCGAACAGAACACCAGGTCGAGGGTATGCCCCCCTACATGGGTCGGGCAGCTGACAACCTGGGACAAATCCATGGTTGCCATGGTGGCCATGAATTCTCGCTCCGCCCCCACAAGGCCGGTGTCGGTATGGGCATTGAAGTCCCCCAGGACCAAAGTCCTAGAGGAGCCCCAACGCCACCACCGAGACCAGCTCTGCTAGAGCGGAGAGGAATGCTGCTGGGCAGGAAGGGGCCTGGTACACCAGCAGCAGTCCCAAATTGCCCCCTGCCAAATTAAACACCATGTGGAGGGTCTCGATCCCAGGAATATCTGGAACTGGATACCTCCTAGCTGACCACATCTCTTTAAAAATCATAGCTACGCCACCTCCCCAGCACCCGGCACGAGGCTGATGCTGCACGACATACCCGGCTGGAACAAGATCAGCCAAAATTGGCCCCGCCTCCTCATCCAACCAGGTCTCCGTTATGCATGCAAGGTCCGCCACCCCATCCAGAATCAAATCCCGGATTATCGGGGCCTTATTTACTATGGACCTCGCATTCAACAGCATCAGTTCCCCGCCGGGGGACCCTGGACCCCATGCCCCTGGACCCTCCAGTGGCGGACAAACTCTCCTCAGCTCCACAAGTACTCTAGCAGCTCTGGGCACCCGTGTCCTCTGCCCCCATCGACCATACCGTCCATGACCCATGACAACTCCAATGGCCCGTCCCTCCCCACAGCACCAGACACAGCTTGCAGCTGCCCACAGGGCCCTGCCCTGGGTGTTATTACCTGGGGAAGGGGAGGGAAAAGTAGAGTGGCAGCAAGCTCCTCCAGTCAATGCAGCCCCACTCCCCACAGCACCAGACACAGCTTGCAGCTGCCCACAGGGCCCCACTGTATCTCTCTTTTTCAACAGACCCAGGCCCTGCAGTCTTGGTGTTTGATGGCTGTGGAGGACTGGATGAGGACTAACTGACTGAGACTGAATCCCAACAAGATGGAGGTGATGTTGGTGGATAAGGTGATGGAGATGGTGGCCCCCATTATTGGCAGGGTCTGCCCTCCATTGGTACCCCAGGTACGGAGTCTGGGGGGTGCTCCTCAACGCGCAGCTCTGCCGGATGCCCAAGTGGAGGCTGTGGTGAGGAGTACCTTTCTCTAATTACATCTGGTGTGACGGCTTCAACCGTTTGTCTCAGGCTCTGACCTGGCCACCATCATCCATGCTTTCATCACCTCCAGATTGGACTATTGTAACACGCTCTACGTGGGGCTACCCATGGTGATGGCTCAGTAATTGTAGCTGGTGCAGAATGCGGTGGTCTGTCTTCTGGTAGGACTGGGCCACTGGGAGCATATCACACCAGTGCTCCGCTCTCTGCACTGGCTGCCGGTGGTTTTCCAGGCCCAATTCAAGGTGTTGGTTTTGGCCTATAAAGCCCTAAACGGCCTAGGCCCTACCTACCTGCAGGACCGCCTCACCCCCTGGGTGCTGGACCGACCCTTGCAGTCATCTGGGGGTGCCCTGCTCGAGGTGCCCTGAGTCTTCCGGGGGGGGGCACGCAGGGGAGGGCGTTCTCGGTGGCCGCACCACGGCTGTGGAACTCCTGATGGCAGCCCGTTTGGCCCCGGATCTCCCCTCTTTTTGGCGAAGTTGTAAGACCTGGCTGTTCCGCCAGGCATTTGGCGGGGGAGATGGGTGAGGGGGTGGGTTTTTGGGTAGAGGTTATTTTTCTTTTTGTCCTCCTTTTAGTTGTATTTAAATTGTATTAACGTTTGTTTTGAAGATTGTAAGCCGCCCCAAGCTGCCTGTGACAGGAGGGGTGGGGTAACAAAACTCTAAATAAATAAATAAAATAAATACCTGAACCAAAAATGGTGGCTTTGGTAACCACCGACGATACTCATTTGGTATCCGTTTCAGTTATTCCATTTTCTTTTTTCCTTTTCCGGTTTGGCCATTTCGGTATTTTAGTTACATCATTTCAGCAATATTTTCAATATTGGTCTTGTACAGCTGCCAAACTTGCCACAACAGAAATACAAAAGTGCTGAAAGAACTGAACTCCCGCCCACCCAAAAAAGCCAGGAAAACAAAAAGCCAAAACAGAATAACCAAAATAATTGGATACCTGAGTACCCTTTTCAGTCATGGACAGTACGTGGCTACCCGAAAATGTAAATAATTCCGCAAATAACAAGTCTGCTACCCTTTCTCGGCACAAGAAACAACCAAAATATTTAAATCCTGAAACTGAAACATGGACTCATAGGATGACAGAGTTGAAGGGACCTCAGAGGTCATCTAGTCCATCCCCCTGCTTAGATGCAGGGCGACTGCAGCTACGACATCCCTGACAGATGACTGTCCAGCCACTTGCTGAAAACCAATGGACTTGTTCCATTGCCGCACAGCTCTTTCTGTTGGGAAGAGCTCTATGAAACCGATATCTAATGAAACACGAATAGCAGTTATTATCCTCTTTGTTGGTTTGGGGGTTGAATCAAGCAAATTCGATGGATTTATTTATTTGCATGAATATCCCTTTCAGCTCTAGCTGTGGTCTCTTTAGTTTCCAAAATTAGGACATGGTTTCAATTCTTTCTCCTCTGGCTGAGGTCTAGGCTGATACCAGCAAAGAATGTTACAGCTTGTAGGAGTGCCACGGACAGATGATTATAACCTGACTAACCAGCTGGGGCATTCCCAGTACCTAGAAGCACTTGCTCTGTGTGTTAAATACAGTTTTGCTTTCACACAAGTGCCCAATTTGAGAAACTTGTTTTTACTGAGCTTTAGTTAAAGTTGACTCCATTTACTAGATCCATTGGGATGGCGGGGGGAGGGGGGCAGGATCAGATCTCTAGTGGGTCTTCAGAAGTCCTCAGTGGGATGCTTGTTGATCCATTCATCTATAAACTACAGTCAGCAGCTGAGATAACATCCCACAGGGGCCCATTGTTGGAAATTCTGGATACCCATATAGATAGCCAGTCTATCTGTGATTCTTGCTCTGTCCTTGCCTTTACAAGCCCATCTTGTGGCAGTGAGTTCCACAGCCCCTCTTAGGAACACAGAGAAAACACACCACAATACAAATCATAGCTGGCATTGACATGGTAACCCCCATCTCAAAGTCTAAATTCACACCGGTTTGAAATCAACCTTAACTGAAGCTCAATAAAAACAAGATTTCACCAAAACAGGAATTGCCGTCGAATCCTGGTTCCCGATACCATCTTGGTCAAATCGAGAACCTCTCGGTACTCAACAATGTCCCTCAATCAACATTTCGTTTCTCAATTTATCAGTGATTTGCTAACTGGGATCTCGTTTACCGCTTTGTCATCCATTTCAAATCCTGAGAGGAATACCGATGCAATACCACGTTTCTTCTGTCTTCTCTGCACTCCATTTTCCTTTCTTCTTCCTTGTCACTCATTGGCTGGCATTCATATTCCTTTACATATCTGCAATCTAGTTTCAGATTGGTCAAAAGAAAGGGAGTAATATACAACGACAATTCTGATTGGAGGCAGTGGAATGGAGGCACTGTTTTTTTCAAACTGTGTTTGGGATGGGGGGGGGGCAGGTTAAGGGGTGGGCATTTGCATACTGATTGGGTCAGAAATGTGGTAACAATGAACAGACAGAAATCCGGAAGTAAAATGGTATCCTTGGCAATGTGGGTAAATGAATGGGTAAATGAATGGTACGCAGTACGCAGTCAATGGTAAATGGAAAATCGGGACAATACCTCGCGGTATTGCAAGAATCGAGAAATCGTTATTGAGAAATGGTTGTGAAATTGATCTCGATTCCTGAAATGGTGAAATCACTCACGAGTAAGAATTTTGCCACTCATTTCAGCCCTAATCCTGAGCTATAATCGGTGATGCCACCCAATGTTGGTGAAGGGATATAAAAACTGTGCCCCAGGGGGCAGAAGATAATAGGGGAGCAGGATGAGACCTTCATGGGAGCAGATTTTCCTACTGCCTGCTGCAGGGGCGTTGGAGCACTGGGTGTGGACCCATCTCAGAGACAGGGCAGACCATATGGGTCTGATCCGGCTTACAGGTTCCTGTATTACAACTCCTGGTGACATCAAGGCAAAGACAATCAGGGAACAGTCAGAAAAGTGGGAGGAGACTTTCTGTCTGTGACTGGTGGAATCCCCGTGCTGTGATCACAGCTGGTCACATTGTATAGATGACTATCACTAGGGAGGGGCATGTAGGTGTGGCTGGAGCCCAGTTCAAGCCCATGGAAGCCAGGGAGACTGATGAGTGATAGTTAGAAGGTGTGGGTTGTGCTGAGTCATAGAATTCTCCAGAGCCAAAGTAGCTGATCTCATGGGCCACCACCACTGTGGAAATGCCCAGTTGACTCCAGCTGGTTTTTTTCCCTAAACTGGTGGCTGCAATGAGGAGCAGCAGAGCAGAGGGGCCAACACAACAGGAAGTGAGATCACCCAGTAGGAGGGCTTCAATGAGATTTTGCCCTTTCAAGGAAACTTGATGAAATCCTGGTTCTTGGTTCATCTTGGGATGAACTGAGAACCTCGGGGATGACTGCAATTTCTTGCTGAAAGGCTCAGCGAGAAATAAAAAACGTAAGCCCTAGGGGCAGGGACCGTGTCTATTCAATTACTTTGTAAAGCGCCAGGTACATTGCTGGCGCTATATAAATGTTTGCTAATAATAATCATAATCATAATAATAATTAATAATAAAATCAGAGCACATGCGCAAAATGGCTGCTGCCCTTAACCAAAATGGCAGAGACGTTATTTACACCATTTCAGCTAAGGGCGATGACCATTTTCCTCATGCGCAGTGATATTATTAATTATTATTAATTATTATTATTATTAATAATAATAATAATTAATAATTTCTTACCAAGAATTCATCCTGGGCTTGGGCAATTACCGGGAAATCGATCCCAGTGCCCAAACTTGCAAGAATTCTTGCCAGAAAAAAATGGCTGCTTGTTCAGCCCTACCCAGTAGCAATGGGGAACGTAGCAGTGGAGGAATCTCCCAGTTCTTGTTTCCCTCTCCAGAGGACTGGGTGTGTGGTGGGGGTACGGGAGGCAATGGGGGTGGCCTGAAGGCAACTACCAGGGCCAGGATTTTGGAGGTCTGGTGGAGGTTAGGGGCAGAATGCCATGTGGGGTTCCTTTATTCCACCATCTACTATGTTCAGACAGGCCCATGAGACGGGCAAATTGCCCTTCCCACTCAGGCAGCCCTGCTGGTGTCTTCACCTGAGGTGGGACCCTGTTGGAGCCCTGCTTTTAAAACAAAAGAACTTAGTGACTATGCAATTGGCCAAAGGACACACAAGAAGCCTGTCACAGCCTAAGGAACTGACCCTGGGGCTCCAGAGCGGTTGCATAGTTAGTTACTACCCGACTTGCTGGGCCAGATTTACTAGGAGAAGGCTTTAGGGACTGTTATGTCAGAAGTCAAGGCCCCATTATCTAGGGCTGAAATGAATGCATTATTTCATATTCATTCCCACAAACAAATTTCCAAAATTTGTTTGTTGCCATTGCAAAATGATTCACTTTATTTATTTCTTTTCTTAAGTATTTCAGTTACCTCAGTGTCTCATTCAGAATTTTCTGTCCGTTTGGTATTTCGGTACTCTTCATTTAGGCCAGGGGATGGGGAACTTTTTCCCTCCCCTGGGCCATTTTGGAAATCAGACCAAGCTCTGCAGGGCAGATGAAGGTTGCAGCCAGGGGTCGGGGTGTGCTCAGGAAACGGGAGAAGGAAGGGAAGGGTCTATGAGATGGATCCACCCCACTGTCCTTCAGTGCAGGCCCTCATCTCTGCTCCTTTCCCCTGAGCTCGTTCTTTCAGGGCTCGACGGTAGGGACTGGATGCAGAGGTCAGATCCAAAAATTGGACAGGGGCCTAATAAAAAGCAGCCATGGGCCAGATTTAGCCCGTGAGCTGGAGGGTTCCCCACCCCTGACTTAGGTGGTACAAAGTACCCAATAGCTAACTGATCAAAGTACTTGACACAAAAATCAAGCCCCCCCAAAAAATATTTGGTGCTGCAAACCAGATGAGAAGCAATCCCCCACATCCTCTTCCCTAAAACCTATGGGAATATACCCAGTTCGCAGAATTCATTGTTTGCACTGCCAAGTCATTTTATCCCTCTGTGTAACCAAAATAAGGTCCCGGACTCCCGGCCCCCAGAGCCTACAGTGATAGGCTCCCTTCACTGGGCTGCTGCAAAAGCACTTTGTAGATTTACTTAATTCATTATTATTATTTTTTATTACAGAGGGAAGTTTTTAAAGGATGAAACTCCCTTCAGCGCTTGCCACGGTAGATTATGAAACAGAAATTGCCCACGATCTCATTGCCAGGATGAAGGAAATCGCTGCTCAATGGGATGCTTGTTGATCCACGCATCTATGAACTACAGTCAGCAGCTGAGATAACATCCCACAGGGGCCTGTTGTTGGAAAACAGTATAATTGATTTTGTTCCCGTTCCAACGTTCGTAGAAATAGCGAGTCGTAAGAGGACTTGGGGTATGCAGAGCCGCTGAGCCCACTGGGTTTATTGGAAGTGATAAATGCCTTCATCAGTACAAGATCACACAGTACTTTCCTTTGTTCCTCTGTGCCCGGAGCATTCACGAGTAAATGCGCTCGGAACAGGCCTGGCTCCATTGGAGAGCTGCCTACACCACAATGGAGGCATGAGTCCAGCTGTAGTAGAAAGACATTGGCTTCTCTTTTCCCTTTGGGAGCCTGGCCTGGCCCTTATGCCACAACAGCTGACCTTTAATGCAAGATTACCACTTGGCACTTATTTTATTGCTGTTTAGGATGTGGGTGTGGAGAGAGGCAATGCAGAGACAGGCAATGTATAGAAGGGCTTCTGTTTGGGATGGCAAGGACCAAGGCATGGGTGGTCTTACTAAGCACCACCACCTCCAACTTCCATGCATCCCTTGGAGCTTGTACTCATTTTCAAAGTGGCCCCTGGGAAGGAAAAGGTTCCCCAGCCCTGGGTGCCGCGGGGAAGAGAGAGTGAAAGAACAAGGGAGAGAGCAAGGGGTGGAACGGTGGAGAGGAAGGGAGGAAACACAGGGGATCTGTGGGGCGGGAAGAGGCCTCAACTACCCCAGCCAAGCAGAAGGGGGAGGCGCAGTTCAGAAAAGTTTGAGAGCCACTACAACAGATAACCTAATGAGAGACTCATTCTCCTGTCACACTCCTTTCAAACTTCACCAGAGTCGCTCTTGATTTAGATTTATACCGGTGTGAACAGAAAACCAGGTCCTGGGTGACCTGAACAGCCCTTACAGCTAAAGTACCTCAGGAAACTAGAGTCCGGTTCTTGATTGTATAACGCCCTTCCCAGTTGCTGGAAGAACCCTCTGTGCTTTACAGCTCTGTAACGCTTCACGGATGCCTTCACATGTCTCCCAGGGTATACCTGACAGACTACTGCAGGGAGGCTAGTGCTGGTGGCCTCAGGACCTGTGCTCCTGAGGCCCGGGACAGGCTATTTCTGTGGGGCCCTCTCTCTCCCTCCACCCCCAGGGTGGCTGCTTCCCACAGGGCCCTGCCTCTCCTCCCCTCTCCTACACCTACTGAGGTGGGAGAGCAGGGTCTTTCAGGAAGGGGTCAAAGGGATAGGGATTTGGAGGGCAGGCCATGGGGCAACCATATTTTATTTTTGTCCTGGGCCCTGCAAATTCTTAGGCCGGCCCCACCCTGGAAATCCCCCTCCTCCCTGCCTTGGAAGTCCCAGTCCAGTCACAATGGCAGGGCTTGACCCCAAGAGAACAGGCCCCAGATAGTTTTAACAGTACTCCAGACAAGAGCAGAGGTGGTGCCAGGCCTGTCTGCTGCTGTTCCAAGGCACCTGTACTTTCCTACTCCCCTCTGTCTCCTTCTGCTCCTAATGTCGCAGTGAGCCCAAGCTCATGGAGCACAGCACTGCCAGCCCCGGTCCCCCACTATCTCCTCCCGTGGTACACATGGGGGCCGATTCCACGTCCCGCGGAGCCCGTGCATAAGCTGCACGCACATGAACGCAGGAACTGTGCGGCACAATGTGCTGTCAGTGGAGAAGCACGCCGTTTCTGGGCAGTGCACGTACATCATGTGCACGGGATCTGCGGACCATGGGGATCAGGCCCATTGTGTGTGTGTGTGTGTGTGTGTGTGTGTGTGTGACCTTGTGTACGGCAGCAGCCGGCAGGCACGTATGTTCATATGCCTCTGCCTCACATTAGTGTTGTGAGGAGAAATTAATGACTAGCAGGGTTCAAGGGGGACATTGAAGAGGGTTGTGTAAGAACCTAGAGCCTGCCTGTCCCAGCGGAAAGTCTCCTACTGACTCCAATTATGGCCTCAGAAAGGACGTTTAGGAAGCACATTACATAATCACAGTTATGAGAGCGTTTCCACGACACCCAAAGCCAACAGTATTCTGGGCACGGCCGCACAGTTGTAAATTTAGAAGCGCATCGATTCCCTCAAGGTGGTGGGGAACGGAGCTCCCTGCAGTTTAAAGCCTCTTGTTGAAATCGCAATCAGATCGAGGTGGTTCATTTCCTAGAGCGCACAGCCAGGGCTGTTTTGCAGCTGTCTGCTTATTCCTGCGACACGCCCTGCACTCAGAAAGCGCCTGACATAGCTGGACCTTCCGATTCCATTCGGAGGGATTTCTAACGGGAACCTTGATGCTGCGGTGCCCAGCCCCAGTGCTCGGAGACTGATATTTATTCCTGGAAAGACCGAACTCCTCAGCCTTTGCTTAAAAAAAAGAAATATTTGTGGGGAAAGTGTTTTCTTTGCAGAAATGGAGTGGATGTGATGCCTGTTTGTTAATGATTTAGTGCTTTCTATTTTCTTTTCTTTTTAAAGCCACCCTGAACCTTCAGGGAAGGGCGGGATATAAATTTGAATAAATAAATTCAGTAAGAATAATTGGCAGCTGATTTTTGAACAAAAGGCAGCTCTTTTTCATTCAGTGCACAATTAACCTGTGGCACTCATTGCCAGAGGATGGTGTGAAGGCCAGTAACATAACTGGGTTCCAATAAAAGGATTGGATATGTTCTTGGAGACCGGTCCAGCCTTAGAATTTGCAGGACCCAGGGCAAAGATAAAATTGGGGATGCCAGAGGGTCCCCTGTCCTCCTTCTCTATAGCCCTGCCCACTGGGAGCACCCTCCTTGGGGCCCTGGAAGTGGTTGTGTTTGGGGTGCCACTAGGAAGAAGTGGCTTCCCCCAGTGCAGATAAAATAACGGGGTCCAGGGCGGTCACCCAGTAGGGCCAGTCCTGCTTAGAGAATAGGTCCTTTTCCTTAGTCAAGTTGGTCAGGGAGTGAGGGCTCTGACTGTCAAGGGATGGGAGTCAATAGCAGTAAATAGATCACTCCATCAGGACCTGTTGTAGACGTCTCTGAAGATGGACTCTCGGAGATGGGAGGCTGGGCTAAGTGGACATTTTGTGATTGCCCCCATGTGGCATTTCTTATATTCTTAACGCCCAAAGCTATATGGGAGGATGTCACATCTATTACCACCCATAGTGTAACACAAGCAGCCCTCTTCGCTGTAAATCCCCACAGAATTAAGACACAAATTGTACGCAATCTGGGTTGCCACAGAAGATCCTTTGGGCTCCAGGGGAAACCCCAGTTCAATTTCACGGGTCTAATCACGGTGACAAATTCTGACGTATTCTTTTCTAGAAGGACAAGCTGTGTTAAGATGATGGCACATACTGGGCAAGGCCACACAAGTCTTGCAGGGCAGGAGATGGCCCCCTCCTTCCTCCTGAACAGCTGTTTGGCGGGTGGGGAGAGCATGCATGCTCCTTTGGGCCCCCCTCCCACCAATCAGCTGTGGGGGGGGGAGTGTGCTGCTCCGGGCCCGATCCTCAGACCTCGCCTTGCAGCAGGGCCACACAGGTTGACTAAACAGAAGGTGGCCTGTTATCCCATGACTGGGCAACCCTAGCCCAGGTGGGTCAACAGTAACATACGATGCGTCACTGGCCATCGGCCGCCGCCGTATCATGTAGCCGTCAGCTGCCTGCCCTGGTCTGGAACTGGGAGAACATCGGACAGTCGCCAACCGTACGATCTGTTCCGTTGCATCGTGGGCTAATGTGGGGTGAGGTTGCCCAAAGTGGGATAACATCTCATGTGGCCTTACCCACTGTGTTCGCACAGACACGGATAACCGGCAAATGTGTGTTTAGTGCCTAAAGGAGTAGTTAGTGTTATGTCTGTAACTGTCAGGAACTTGAGGAAGGGAGCGAGTGGAACCGTGGTGGGAGGAGGGTGCAGAATCAGGTTCAAAGAGTAGTTGTTCCAAGGGTCCAGAGGTTTAGGGCATCATGGCAGGGAACCGTCCGGCACATGGGGCAGGACAGACGGACAGGCGGGCAGGAATGATCAGAAGGGTGGGCTGACGAGCCTTGTCGCGGGCATCGTAGCAGACGCTGAGCAGGCTCTAAAGTGGATTCCGAGCCTTGACCCAGGGACACGAGTGGGCAAGACAGACAGGCAGGGTCTGAAGGACCAGGCAAGAGCTCCAAATGAAGCTGAACCAAAGCACACACTAGGTCCGGGGCAAAGCAGAGCTGGCCCAAAAGTACGTGGAGGGGAAGGAACAGAGAGGAACCAGGATGTGAGCGATATGTGGCTGCAGGCCTGCCTTTTATACCGCCGGCAGTCAAGCAGGAAGCTGGGGATCTGGAGGGGATGTGGCCTGACTGGCACAGGGAAAGCCCATTTTAGCCCTGGGTCATGAACTGGTGGTGCTGTGGAGTCAGCCGCTACCTCCAGGTTCAAGCCCTTGTCCTTCCAGTAACACCCAGGCTATGCTGTCTCATAGTGTAGCCTATTCTGCTAAGGCTCATCCTTCTGGGGACACTGCGAGGGTTAATCTTTCTCCTTCATTGTCCCTGCAGTCCAAGGTTTGGGGCTTTGTCACCTAATAGCAGCGCTGTGATGTGTATGCAGTGCAGGCGAGCTTGCTTTACTTTGGCTGTTTTTAATCATTGCAGACTAAAACCTTCGTCTGCTTGGTGCCAGCCAAACCGATGCTTGTCTGCTCAGCAGATTTTATCAAAGCTGCCTTGATGTCTTTGCCTTTGTAATGCTAAGCACCTCACTGTTAGCACGGAGAGTTATCCTACTTTTAACATGCCCGGAGTATTTATTAATAGCATAATTGTGTCGAGCGTGAGCCATAGGAAGGAATGAAAGCAGCAGACGCAGGATTCTGAGCTTTTAATTACTTGTTAAGTGCCAGGACATAAAGGTTAGGGACTTTCTTTTAAAAAAAAACAAAAACCACAAATGGAAATTACTCATTGAACTTCCATGGGTGGTCGATGGTAGTGTCATTGGCTGTAAGAATGCCCTTTGTGCCTTGGATAATATGTCCCCTACATGTACTTAGAACAAAAAGCAGCTTTGGGGTCATCTTTACACTGATGCAGAGGTGCGGAACCTCCAAACCCTGGGCCAAATCCTACCTGCAGCAGTTTTTAATCTGGCCCTTTTGCAATTCCTGGATCTGGTCCATGGATCCACGCCTTCCCCTCAAACACTGAAAGACCGAGCTCAGGGTAAGGAAGCAGAGATGAGGGCATGCACCCAAGGAGAGAGGATGGATCAATGATCTGGATCTTCCCCCTTTGTCCCCCACCCTCATCTTGAACACCTCTGGCCCCGGCTCTTAACTGACCTGCAAAGCATGTGCTAACTTTCAAAGTGGTTGGGGGAGGGGCACGGTTCCCCACCCACTGGCTTAAAGGAATAGCAACAGGTAAAGGGAGCTGGAGAACGGCAAGTGGAATTGAAACACCTGTTTTTAACACATGGCGGAAGAGCAGGAGAGGGAATTAAAAAGTTGACTTTAGAATAGAATGAGAGGACTGGTGGGCACCTCAAAGGTCATCTAGTCAACCCCCTGCACTGGTGCAGGATTCGCTGGCCCCAAATTGCAGCTGAAACAAATGTTCAGGCAAATAAATACATCAGTACGTCTGAAACTGAAAATGATGAAGTCAGCAATATTTATTCAATTTCTTGGCCACCCCTTCCTGCTACAGCAGATCAGGGCACCACTCAACGTATGTCTTGTAAGCCACCCCAAGTTGCTCTGTGAGCAGGAGGGTGTGAGGTAGGGAAATAGTGAAATAAATAAAATAAATAAATAAAACATATACAAATATAATAATATAATATAAACATAGATAACACGTTAATAAATAAACAAATACAAATATCAATATAAAACCAGTAATAAACCATACCCCAAGGTGGAGCTCAATCTCTCACCCATCACCCGTCTCCCTCGCCGAAAGCCTGGCAGAACAGCCAGGCCTTACATTGTCTTTGGAAAGAGGGAAGGTCTGGGGCCAGGCGGACCTCCATCAGGAGGGAGTTCCACAGCCGCGGTGGAGAACCTGAGATACCTGTGGGACTCCGAGGAAGGGTTCTCCGGCCAACCGCAGGGGCCGATCCAGGAGCCGGGAGGGGTGAAGCGATCCTGCAGATAAGTGGGGCCCAGACCGTTTAGGACTTCATAGGTCAAAACCAACACCTCGAATCGGGCCCAGAAGACTATAAGCAGCCAGTGCAGAGACCAAAGCACTGGTGTAATGTGCTCACGGTGACCCGTCCCCGTAGGGAGGAGGGCCGCCACGTTCTACCCCAGCTGCAGTCTCCGGACCATCTCCAAGGATAGCCCCACATAGAGCGCATTGCAATAGTCCAGTCTTGAGGTGATGAAATCATGGATGATGGTGGCTAGGTCCGTGTCCAAGACATACGCCTGAAGCTGTCGCACCAGATGTAATTGGTGAAATGCTCCCTTTCCCACAGCCAGCACCTGGACACCCAGGAGGAGTTGTGAGTCAAGACGCACCCCCAGACTATGAACCTGAGGGACCAACAGACGGCAAACCCTGTCAATGATGATGGGTGCCACCACTCCCCTATCCCCTCCCACCAGCATCACCTCCATCTTGTCAGGATTCAGCTTCAGGCGGCTCGCCCTCATCCAGTCCCCCACAGCCACCAAACACCAGGTAAACACCGAGACTGCCGGGCCTGGGCCAGTTGCAATGGACCGGTAAAGTTGGCTATCATCAGCATATTGGTGACACCGCACACCAAACCCTCTGATGATCTCGCCCAAGGGCTACATGAATATCTGCTATTAATTTGGGTTTTGACAGATACCTGTCTTCAGTTTGGGTATTTCAGTTATTATAGTATTTCATTTGGGGCATTTTGGTATTTTGGTTACTTGATTTTTAAAATAATAATTAATTAATTAATAATGATAATAGTAATTTTATTTCTGTAGCGCCTCACCACTACCACCAAATTGCTCCCGGAGCACTTCACAACATTAAAATACGATAAAACAATATAAAATCCATTTAAAACAGAAATCCATTTAAAATCGGTTTACTCTGACTCCTAATGATAACAACAATCATTTCTAGGCATACGCAGCGCTTTGAAAGGGGAAGGCAAGGAGGGAGGAGGAAACACATTAAGGGGAACCCGCAGCGGATCCTAAAAGCACTTGGAGAACAAATAAGCCTTTGGGTGTTTTTTAAAGGTGAGGAGGGAGGAACCGAGATGACCGTCTGGAGGGAGCGAGTTCCACACTGGGGGGCTCGCCGCAGCAAAGGCCCGATCACCCACTGACTTAAGGTACCACGGTGGGATCGGGGTCCAAACAGTGGATGGCATCTGAGTGCAGCAGATAGCCATCAGGGCGAGGCTCCAGGAGCAGGTCTCAAGCAATTGTTGTGAGCGCACCAGGCATGTAGCTTCCATGGAGCGAGGGGCATCAGTTGACTCTGGACTCTAGAGGGCCCTTTGCAAGTGTCTTCCCCACCTCTTCTGAAAATTCCCTAACGGCACTCAGGCTGCTTGTGTGTGTGTGTGTGTGTTGACAGCTTGCAGCAAGGCTCCCGACCTGAGCCTCTTACATTGGCTCTCACCCCACCCTTTGTCCCACCTTGGAGAACCCCTCCTCACGTCTTGCCGGGGGGGAGGGGGGGGAGAGGGGCATGACCGGGATGTGAACCTGAGCCTGCTACAGCCTTATGACACCACTGGCACATGCGGCGGCTGAAACAAAGTCACCAAAATACCCAAACGTATCTAAATAAATGAACCGGAATAAACAAAATAATGCAGTGAGCCGAGCAACCAAAATGGAATGCTTGAATGAGGAGATCTACAAATACTCATTTCACTTGCAGATATTATTGGGATAGTTGGACACCTGTCCCAAAATGGGAATGGAATCGTATCTGTGAGCAGAAAATCCGCTATTCATGTCAGATCTTACCTAAGCCATCCCTGACAGATCTTTATGCGGCCTCCTCCCAAATACCTCCAATGAAGGGTGTTTCCCTATGGGTGCTTTCAGAAGTGACAGCTCCTACCACCACCATGGACTCACCTCGGCAGTGGTGGGAGCTGTCGCTCCAGTCGGGAATCGGCCTGGCCACCAACTAACGCCCAGCCCCGTCCCTGCCACTCTGGTCCGTGGTGAGTAGAGCAGGCTTTCAGATGTGAAAGCTCACTACTCTGGGTCCACCAGCCGGACCCTGACTATGGTGGCAGCTAGCCCACACTGTGACTTGGGGATTTGTGGGCTAGCCCCAACCATGGTCAGGACCTATCCCACCCGTGCAAGCATCTGGCGGCTGCTTCCAGGCCTCTTTTTAACATGACAGCGGCCCCTGTGCCACAGTGGGGGGGAAACTGTGGCAAAGTGGGTTACCATCAGTTGTTCCATTGCTGAACTGCTCTTACAGCTAGCAAGGTTTTCCTTAACATTTACCCTAAATCTCTCTTCCTGTGTTGTATAGGGGTGCAAGCTCGGAGGAAACTGCAGATTTGGATTCGTTACACATCCGGATCTGCAATTTTCTGATTTAATTACAGATTCAGATTATGGATCCATATTTAAATCTATTTTAAAAAAATTAATTTTTCAAAAAAAATATGATTGTGCATACTTAATGTAAGCCCATTGCCTCTTGCCCTTCCCTCTGTCCCCAAAGAGAACGATTGTTCCCTGTCGTCTTTATTGCAGCCTTTTAAATAATTGAAAATTGCTATCATGTGTGTTCCCCCCCCCCCAATCTTCTTTTCCTTAAGCTAAAAATACCCAGTTCCTTTGGCCTTTCTTTATTGATTTGCATTCAAAATCCTTTATCCTCTTTCTCGCTCTCCTCTGAGTTTTGCCTTGGGCACAGCAACAAAGCTGATAAAGGGTTTGGAATATGAGGGGACTACCGAGAGCACAGACATAGGAGGAAGTCCTATTCTTTGACTAGGCAACTGGGGAGAGTCTGGAAGTTACCAGGCACAGCGCTAGCTACTGATATGGACTTTAAACACATATTTGCTTGTTCTGTCTGTGCAAACACACATAATCAACTGCGTTTGGGATGCGGAAGAGCATGGCAATCAGCTAGCATGTCCCCGCTGTTATGTCTAGAGATGCCTACTGCCTTGCTACTGGTTTTTGTCCATCCAGAGACCATAGAAAGACAGATTTCCATGAAGGGCCAGTCTAGTTCCTGTGCATCTCCATGGTGTTTTTTTGACAAGCAGGGGTGGCAGGGTGAGAAGAAGAAGAAGAAGAAGAAGAAGAAGAAGAAGAAGAAGAAGAAGAAGAAGGCAGGAGAAAGGACTGACTGACTATGTGGTGGGAGGGGTGTGCCCTTGCGCACCAGGATGTAGCAGAATGGGACTGCCATTCTGAGCATCTTGATGTCACGGTCCTCAGGAAGAGGCGGAGGGCATGGAAGAGGTGGGGCCAGGGGGAATGCACCTCCCTCCCAGCACCCATGGCCATGGGTGCCCTTGGTTGACCTTGAGAAATGTGGGCTTGTCCAGAGACTCTCAAGTCTAAACCCAGAGAGGGGGCTGGCAACCCTAACAGTAACAGCAGAATGCTCTGAGAGCTTAAACAAGCAAACCAGGTCAACTGGGAGAGGCAGGGATGGGTATCTGGACTGTTTTTAGAGGGGGAATCAAGGCAAGACTCACCCAGATTTACATCCCTGTAACGTAGCAGACCTGCCAACTGAACCCAGGTCTCCCGAGTGCCCTGCCACTCAAGCAAAAAAAACCCCAAAACAACCCCCCTTGCGGCAGTGTGCTTTCTAGTTGGGGTGAGTTGTGGCAGAATTGGCTCCCTCTGGCCAGCACACAGCCACGAGCAGCCACAGCTAGGCTCAAGCCTGACGCTGCAGTTGAGCCCAGTCAGGGGGTTACATGAGCAGGATGCCCGGCTAACACAGCGGGAAGGAGTTGCATAGGAGCTGTAGCTTGGGGAGGCAGCCGGCTGCACAGCTCCTCCCTGCTGGAGATACAGGTACCCCAGGAACGTGCAGGGGCCTGCTATCTTCAGATGTCATGGGGAGCCTTTACAAAGGGGTTATATCTGCATGTAAAATACCTGCTGTTTTTAGGTGCCCTGGTGAGACTGTATAGAGAAACTATATTGTACACTGGTGGAAGCAAAGGGACGAGGGGAAAGCCACTGATCTGTGGGCCTCCATATCCATCCAGTGTTGATGGAAATCATCATGGACCCTGTTCCTGCGGAGACTCACCCACCACGGGGTCAGATTCATGACACCACCCAACCGCTATTAGTCACGTTCCAGTAATATTTGTAGAAATCATGCTGTCCCTAGAATACACAGGGACTTTCCCTAACATGATAAAAGTCATTCCTCCTCCCCCTTGGGGAAAAAGTAGAATTTCCCTTATGAAAGAACAAGCTCATGACATTTGTCTGTGGAGCTTTGCCTCGGTACATTTTACCACGCACAGGATTGCCCTAGATTTGGCTGGTCAGGGGCAAGACCAGCAAGGTACCACAGCTGGAGCTCAAGGAAGGGATCTTGCTGAAGAAGGTCTCAGGGCTGGGAACCCAGAGGAGCTGGCCCAGATAGAAGGCCCACTACAGAGGCTGGTGGGCTATGGGTGTTTTGCTTGTGTTTGTTTCGACGGGTTAGGGGACAGAGCACTGTTGCTAGGATTAGACAGATTCTTGGAGAATAGGTCTGTAAATGGGTATTAGTGATGTTGGTCAGGGATCCTGTATGTGTGTGTGGAGCTGTGTCTATGGTACTGATCCTGCAGGGACTCACCACCTGACAGGGCCATTCTGCTACATTGGCATAGGTGGAAGGATTGAGACTCCCCTCACTCTGTGAAGGAAAGGGAAACCCAATGGACACAGTGGTTTGGGCCTCATCCTACTACAACTCAAGGTGGAGAGGGCTGCTCTGCCACAGGGCCCTTAAAGGACATGACATATGTCAAAGGGGAAGAAAAGGGACTGATTTTCAGTGGTGACATTTATTTATTATTTATTTATTATTCAAATTTATATGCCGCCCCCTCCTGCTACAAGCATCTTGGGGCGGCTAACAACATTTAAAAACACATAACTAAAAATACAATTAAAACAACCTAAAACCCTCAGATTAAAATAACCCATACCCAAACCCTCCCTAACCCAACCCAGCCCCCCGCCCACTACCTGTCTCCCCTACCCCTACCCACTCCCTTCCCCGAAGGCCTGGACGAACAGCCCGGTCTCACAGGCCCGGCGGAAGGCCAGCAGACTCAGGGCCAGTTGAGCTTCCTCCGGGACGGTGCGACCACCGAGAACTCTAGGGGTGGGAATACCGGTAAATCCGGTATCCGGTAATTGCCCCGGGGTCCCACCCCTAGAGAACACCCTCTCCATCAATCCTAAGTGTTAAGGAACAACAACGCACACATTTGCTGTTTGATCAGGCAAACTACCCTCGCAACTGGGAGCCAAAGATTCAAGTAAATTCTCTAGTGGTTTTCTGTTTGAATCAATGCTGACAAAGTACATAATTCCTAATGATGGGGCTCCTGTGCATCCAGAAGTGAAGCTGAGCAGGTCTGAAGAGTAGGGGGGAAGAGTTGGGAGTACAGTTCCACCAGGGAGATCAGGGCAGAGAGATAGGGGGGGAGCGAGGTTGTGAAGGACTTTGTAGGTGAAGACGAGAATCTTGTGCAGAATACGCTCAGGAAGTGGGAGCCAGTGGAGAGAGGAGAGGAGAGCTGTCCTAAGCCAGAGCTGTCCTAATTCTTAAATTAAACTTCATGTCAAAATAACACACACTAAAAAGGAGATAAGACTGAACAAGTCTGAACAGATTCCTCATAACTACAATTAGTCATTCTAGAGTGAGTTCAGCAGGGCAGAATGGCTTGCTCCTAGGGAAGTGGCTGCTGCAAGAGCCCCATATCTTACTGTTAAGGTGCTGAGTTCTAAAGCATCCTTGCTCAAGGGGCTGTTCTGTTGACTTTATTGGAAATTTTGGTTTCAGGCCAGATATGTATTTTTTATTATTATTATTATTATTATTATTATTATTATTAGCTGTGTACCTGGCACTTTACAGAACAATATGAAAGACGTGGTCTCTGCCTACGGCTTACAATCTAATAGACACGGAGTGGGGAGACAAGGAGAGGGGACATAGGGAGAGACAAGGGATGAATAACATTCAAACGGATACGAAGTCTCAGGTGCACGTGCTTGGCTTGGTTGCAGTTAGGCAGGAGTCTGCGGGGAGGGCAGACAGTAAAAATTGAAAGGAAAGTTGGGAATTTTAATTTATTAACATTTTTACCCCACCCATCCCTAAGGCTCAGGGCAGCTTACAAAAAACATAAAACACAGTTAAAAAACCATTAAAATACAAGTAAACAAAAACCCTACCCACTCCAACCCCAACCGCCCAACCACCTCCCACCTAATCCCTATCCCCAGCTGCCAAATGCTTTACTAAAAACAGGGGCGTAGCAAGGTTGAGAAGGGCCTGGGCTCAAGCCTTAGTTATGGGCCCCTCCTGTGCATGCGTGCAAAGTACACGCACACACTCTGAAAACCCAAAGTGGGAGGGGCGTGGCTTAAAGGAGGGGGAGGGCCTGCCCATCCTGGCATCCGTCTCAGCGCCACGCGGAACCTTATGGCTGGCAGAGCTCGAGGGAGGGGCTTGTACATTGTAGGGGGACCCTCCAAAAATCCAGCAACAAAGAGTTTTCAGCGTTAAGATGTGATGGGCAGAACATTAGTTTACACTGGGAACTCCTTGCTGCTGAGTAAAACCCTGTCACTTGGAGACTGAGATAGCCCTCCTACTAGTATCTCATCCAGTAAGTGGATGGGACTCCAGTAGGACAACTCGCTCTCTCTCCATCAGTGGTAGTGCCATAGCAG
>QEPC01000046.1:175131-218570 GCA_003113815.1 Sphenodon punctatus | reverse complement strand
GTCTCTCCCCCAGCTCCTGTCTCTCAGATTGTAAGCCCTAGGGGCAGGGACCGTGTCTATTTTATTACTTTGTAAAGTGCCAGGTACACTGCTTGCGCTATATAAATGTTTGTTAATAATAATAATAATAATAATAATAATAATTTTTAGTATTTGCATTGATGTGTATTTGTATCTTTGCCCATGTTCACTGCATTTCCCCCATCGTGGTCAAAGTGGAAAACGCAGTAAATACAACTCCTTGTGTGGGGGTTATTCTGGCACAGAGGTTCAGTAAGTCATTGCTGGTTTGACAGGCCTATAAGGAAAGGAAAATGCAGCCAAAACTACTGCTAAGTCTGCTACCAATTTAAAAGGGGGAGCACTGATCTGGGGAAGGGAGAGAATATGGCTAGATTGGTGGTTAGCTTGGGAAGGGTGGAACAGGGCATGGGTCTGGCTCAGGGGGATCGCTGGCTTGAGGGAGAGTGAGGCATGTGGCTGGCTTGGGAGATGGGAGAATGGAACATGGGACTGGTTCATGTGTGGAGTTGCTGGCTTGGGGATGGGAGAATGGGGCATAGGACTAGACTCAGGGGAGGCTGCTGTCTTTGGGAGAGGAATGGAGCAGAGGGCTGGCTCATGGAGGGTGTCACTGGCTTGGGTGGAGGGGATGAGGTATCACTCTGGCTTGAGAGGGAGTGGTTTCTGTCTCAAAGGGGAGTCATTGGAGTGCGGAAAGTGGGATCCCTAGGTGGGAATGGGACATGGGCCTGGTTTGGTGGGGGTGGGGGTCACTGGCTTGGGGTGGAGGAAACAAAGCTGCTAAGGACTCGCCGTGTCTCCCTGGCTGGACTGGGCTCTGCTGACCTGGGCCTGGCGGCAGTGCTGGGGGCTGGTGTTCTGAGACAGTGATAGCCCCGGCAGGTGGGGAGGGCTTGCTACAGGCCCCCCCCAAAGCAGGCAGCTAAGCTGAGAGTCAGAGAGCAGCCCAGCCCCGAGCTGGATGTGCGTGCTACTTGGGGGTCCAGTTCAAGACCTCGGATATAAACCCGCATACACAGGCCTAATATTTGTGTCTTGAATATGGAAGACAAAAATGGCTTTGAGGGGTTTATTTGGGTTTTATTGAAACCAGAATGCACAGCCCTAATCCGGACACTTGGAAACCCAGTAAAAGACAGCACCTTGCCTACTGGGCCTGGTCCACAGAAACTGTGCAATTTGGCCATAATTGCCATTGTGAGGGGTTAGTTCTTTAGCATAGGCTGGCGAGACTCTATAGGTCCTTGGTTCAACAATACCCAGTGATGGCCGAAATGGCAGAAATCCCAACAGCAAGATTTTGTGCCACTTTAAAAGTCCAGTTGGCATATTAATTACTCTATGAGAATACTATGATCCGTTCTGGTTACCCCATTTCAAAAAAGACATAGCGGAACTGGAAAAACTGCAGAGAAGAGCAACAAAAATGATCCAAGACATGGAGTGGCTTCTGTATGAGGGCTCTTCAGTAGCGACTGCGAAGGGATATGATAGTTTACTAGCTCATGAATGGTCTGGAATCGGCAAATCGGGCGCTCCTATTTTCCCTTTCTGAAAAATCATAGAAGCAGGGGTCACACCATGAAATTAACAGGCAGCAGATTTAAAACAAATAAAAGGAAGTCCTTTTTCAACCAACATACAATAAATCTGTGGAACTCATTGCCAGAGGATGTTGTACGGGCCATTAGTGTAACTGGCTTCAAACAGGGATTGGATATATTTTTGGAGGCCAGGTCTATAAAGGGCTACTCGTTAGATTAGCCAGGGGGAAGAGACCCTTGATTGTCTGGCGCTGGGGAAATATGGCAGGAAGAGGAGGACCTCACTCTAATCTGCTGCATACACCCCTGAGACAACCGAGACTGGCTGGCCACTGTCAGAGACAGGCTACTGGGCTAGATGGACCATTGGTCTGACCCAGTATATGGCACTTCTTATGCTCATTACCTTTTACGATAGTTTTATTGACCCTTGTCAAGTTTTTGGCTTTCGTGTAGGACACACAACATTTCCGAACCCCAGGACCATGCACATTTCCCTTCTACTTTCTTATCTGTGTTATTACCTTTAATAACACAGTTTCCTTCAAACTCTAAGAGTAAATAAGAGTTGTCATCGGAATTAACTTAGGCAGTGCAAACTGTAGGCGGAATTAGACAGGAAACCAATTGGTTTCTGTTTAATTTTGATATCTGCATGCAGTGTTTCACAGGCTGTCCCAGAAGGTAAGCTACTAAACTAGTTTGAAGTTGCACTGATCTACTGCCAAAGTGCATAAATTATTAACTGGGAAGGAACTCTACAGCCTGTTCATCTTTAGGAGGGCCTAGCATTCATGGACTTGACTTTTCTTAGGATTTTATTATTTACATCATAATAAATAAATAAATAAATAAATAAATATTATTTACTATAATAATTATTTTTTATTTTATTTTTTATTATTGTATTTTATTATTTACACCAGCGATGTGACTGGCACTGAACAGTCATGACTGACACAAATCCCTGCCCCAAAGAGCTTACAATCTAGGATGAACAAGGGAGGAGAGACAAGAGGAGGGAAACATAGGGAGAGATGGGGGCACACTCAAGAAATTGAGACGGTGCAGGTGCACATGCCTAGCTTAGTAACAGGGGGAGGTGGGGGATCATAAAGGATACGACTGGTATAAGGAGAAGCCTACATGAGAAGACTGTGAGGGGTAAGAGCTATGTGGAAAGGAAAGCCTGATAGCAGAGGTAGGGTTTTAAAAAGGGGCTTGAAGGTCAGGAGAGGGGATATTGTGTATAGACGCAGAGAAGAGTTCCAGGGGTAGATGGGCAAAGGTAGCTAAAGGATGTGGTGAAAGGAAGGCCAGGAGAAGGTATTGGGAATATCAAGGCCCCTTCATTTTCACTGGCAAAAAAAAATACTTTCTGGAGTGTCTGATTGAGAAACCATTTCTTCTTTTAGCTCCAACCATCATATAATGGAGTTCACTAAAAGTCTATGAGAATCAATGCAAAGACTCCCGGTAAGCCCAGTGACCGTGGGGTCTGAACCTGTAGACTTGAACCTGTGCCATTAATTCAATGAGAGTTTGGTCACTGTCTTCAATGGAATCTGGTTTTAAAGCTCCTATAAGTGGCCAAATTATTGTAGCACGGGTTACCGCTATGTAGCTAAAAGCAGTATTGAGGCTCCTATATCTATCTAAAACAGGGGTTCTCAAACATTTTGGCTACCTAGACCAATGCCAACCTGCAAGATTTCTTGTGGGCCACTATGCCCCCTCCCCAAGATGGCTGTGTCCTGGTGTATGCAATATTGGCTAGCCTCAGTTGCACACAGTAGGCAGTTCATTCACCCAGTACGTGTTCTTTATGGCCCTCCCTCTGGTCTTCTCCCACTTAAAGGTGGCTGCATTGGTGGGGTCTAAAGTGTCACCCACAGTGTCCACTTCCATGGGTGACCTGTTGGGTGCAATCTACAAGGCACAGAAAACACTATCCACCAGCCAGAACGGCCCCAGGCAGCGCCAGATGCTGAGACGCTGTTCACCAGCCAGAATGGCACCAGACCCCAGGCAGCACCAGATGCTGAGACGCTGTCCACTAGCCAGAATGGCACCAGGCCCCAGGCAGCGCCAGATGCTGAGATGCTGTTCACCAGGCAGCACCAGATGCTGAGACGCTGTCCACTAGTCAGAATGACACCAGGCCCCAGACAGCGCCAGACGCTGAGACGCTGTCCACTAGCCAGAATGGCCCCAGGCAGCGCCAGATGCTGAGATGCTGTTCGCCAGCCAGAACGGCCCCAGGCAGCGCCAGATGCTGAGATGCTGTTCGCCAGCCAGAACGGCCCCAGGCAGCGCCAGATGCTGAGACGCTGTCCACTAGCCAGAACGGCCCCAGGCAGCACCAGATGCTGAGACACTGTCCACCAGCCAGAACAGCGCCAGGCCCCATTTGGTGCCAGACACTGAGAAACCATCCACCAGCCAGAATGGCGCTGGGCCCCAGTTGGCACCGACACTATGCCATGTGCTTTGACCTCGACCTATAAGGAGCCATCCTGGGAGCAAAGGGGGAGGAGCAGGAAGCTCTTGGAACTTCCCCATTCCTATATTAAGTTCAGATCGCTCTTGCCTCTTTGGTTTGCCAGCTGTGCAGCTATCCTGCTTTGGCCAGCCTCTGCTCTATACCTTTTCCCAGCTCCTGAGTTCCCGCTTCAGCCTCTGCTCCCACATCTTGTTCCAACTCCTGTTCCTGGTTCCCTTCTCCAGTTTCAGCCTTTCCCTCCAGCTCCAGTTCCTGACGTCCCTCTCGGAGCTCAGCACCCATGCATCTGGCCCCTGTGTCTCTGGCTATTATCACCCAGACTGCTGCCTTTGTGAAAACTGACCCTGGCATAGCACTGACTACATGCTTGGACTTACCCTCAGCCCCAGTGAGTGCCCTGACATCTGGGCCATGCCCGGTCCCACTTCTGAGGTTGCATTCCCATTTGTGGCGGTGGTGGCGGCAGTGGGAAGGGCGAGGGAAGACATGACAGCACGGAGGAGCTGGCTGACAGGAAAAGAGCTGGCACAAAATCCTGCTCTGACATGCGCAAGAGAAACCGCAGCAGATCCCCGTTTGCACCGATTCTTTTCCTGTCAGCTGGTTCCTCCGCGTGACCGCGTCTTCCCTCGCCCCTCCCTCTGCTGCCACCGCTGCCGCAGATAGGAATGCAGCCTGACACGTGCCCGACCTCACTTGTGGCAGAAAGGCTCTACTGTAGGTGTGGCCTGTTTCATGGCCCAGCTGTAGGCCACTTAACAGAGAGCACAGTTTAGAACCACAAGTGTAGTAAAAGTTAAATATATATATATATAGCCTAGTGGGTAAGTCCTTGGCCTTATGCCTCGGAGACCATAGTTCAAATCCCATTTTAGCCATGAATTTACTGAATGGTTCTTGGGCAAGTCACTGTATTTTACTTTCAGTCCTCCTCTGTAAAATGGGAATAATGGTGACCTTTCTCACAAGGTTATTGGGTGATTTTAGAAGTGACGGGGTGAATATTCACCCCGCCATGACCACAGTCAAACGCGGGCCGCGGTGAACTGCGGTGAACGTCTGTTTGCCACCCACCAGATGTTCACCACAGTCAAACGCGGACCGTGTTTGCATTGACCACGCTTCGTTACCTCTCACCAGCCGGCGGTAACGAAGCGTGGTCAAAGGCCATCACGGCTGTGGTGAAGGGTTCGTCACGTCTGTTTACTCACCCTTCAGCACGGTCGGGGTTCGCCTTCCCAGGCACGGGTGGACGGTGTGGCCGGATAGGCCACACTTCCTGCCCGTCGCGCTGGGTGGCGGGGCGGCGGTGGTGCGCAGGGGGCGGGGCCGTGCGGCCGCACGCAGCACCGCACGGCCCCGCCCCCTCCCCGGTGGGGTGCCATAACAGACGCTACGGCTGCCTGGATTGACCGCAGGCCGTGGTGTCTCATTCCCCATGGGTGGGGATGAAGGGGGGAACGTCTGTTCGCCCACCCCTTCACCCCCACCCGTGGTCCAAACCACACCACAGCTCGCGGTCAATTCCGGCGGCCGTAACGTCTGAAATCACCCATTGTGAGGGTGAGCTAGGTAAGAATTGTAAAGCACTTTGAATGCTGATAGTGCAGTATTAATTATAACAAATTTGTGAGCTTCCATCAATGTCTCCTGATATGCTTAAAATTAAAGTTGGTTGGAAAAGAATTTTATTTTTGTATTTCTATATAACAAAAAAAATCTATGAAAAGATTTATTTTTTTCCCCATTTGCCTAAATTTTCCGTACAAGATTTCCTTGAAAAACCCCAAACTGTAAATATTTGTTGGCTATTAACAACCCACTCCTTCTGGGGTGGTAGTGTGGGAAACCTTAGCTATTTGGGTGAAACGTTCAGTGTGAACTGCACAGTTTTGCTCCGTGGTCTGAAAATTTTTGTTACCCACCCCCAACCCTTGTCAACCTTACTTTAACCTTTACTTTAACAGAACTTTCTTTACAAGAATTTCTAGCCAGTTTCCATCAGATGTGCTGGAAAATTTCCCACCAACCCCTGTTTAAAATGTGATACTGCATTGGCATGAAGTGCGTTCCTCTTCCAGAGTGTGGTGACCTCACTTTCAGAGTCCCTTAGCATATGTCGCTTCCAAAGCCAACCACAATTAATTTGGGGAACAGGGCTTTCAAGGGCAGAAGCAACAAGACACAAAGAATTTCAAGTCAGTCAGCTAGGCAGAACATATACAACTCATTCTGCGTACGCTGATTAAACAGATCCGCTCCTAGTTGTTTCTCTCATTTTCAAGGTCAGTGTCATGTTGGCTCCTTAATTCCTTTGCCTTGAGGTTAAGCTGCACAATGCACAGTTCAGTCGCTTCTGCCGTACGGATTCCATTGGGAGCGGTGACTAAGAGGAGGGGCACCCGTTTTCCAGATGCCACTCTGGACACGTTTAATCCTGGTTATCTCCCTGGTGGAATAAGTTCCCTTTCCACCCCTTTGGGAAGGCGTGCCAACAAAGCCACAGCTCGCTCGGTCTTCAGCACACACTGTGGCAAAGATTATTCAAAGTTTCTCCTCCTGCTGGGAAGCTATTGTGCCTGACTTTCACCAGGGAGACGACATAGGCCTAGGGCTGTAGTGGAATGTCGCAGCGGTAGCTATTTCCGCCAGAAACAGCGTTTCCGCAATTAGTGGTACAGTGCGGCAGAGGCTTTAATTCCACTAGTTTCATTCCGCTACTTCTGCAGTTCCACTAATTTCATTCCGCTACTTCCACTGGCTTCGCAAAATAGCGGAAACATGACATTTTTGCTACTTCCGCCATTCCGTCAATGCCACAAAATAGTGGAACAGCTGTTTTCCGACAGTTTCTGCAATTTTCCCACAATTCCGCAATTTTCAGAATGCCAGCGGAATTAGCGGAATGTCTGCAGAAAAGCCGTGGTGTGACGTGGGAAATTCCAAAATGGCAGAATGGAATCGTGGCGTGGTAACAGCTGCTGTCGCATCAGCCCTACATAGGCCCTTTTCACATGAGATTCCCCCCACCCCCCATCTCCATGCAGTTTTGCTGCATGGAGATGGGTGGAGATGCCCATGTGAAAGCCAAGGGAGGGGAGAGGCGTGCATGCGTGTGCACTCCCGCACTACACCCACCTCCACCCATCACTCACGCATGGAGAAATAGACTCCAATGCCTGATGCTCCATGGGTGGAGGTGCGTGGTGGTGTGTTCCTATGGACGCACCCAACCTGCACCCACCGCGGCCACACACCTATCCCCCTCACTCACCGCGGTCCGTTTAAAAACAGCCATAGTTCAAATGATATTATTAATGGACACCTTTCTGTGGGTAGGTAGACTATGCAAGCTTTCGGGCCACCCAAGCTCCTTCCTCGGACATATAGCAGAGCCACTGCCAGTCAAAACCACAGCAACCGCACTTTCTCTCCTGAGATTTTCTCCAGTAAATGACACTTCTTCTTGTACTCACGACTGATAACTGAGAAGGAATAGGATCTAAGTTTACAAAATCATGAATGGTGTGAAACAAGTAAATAGGCGGCTGTTATTTACCCTCCCAAATACTGGAACTAGGGGACACTCTACGAAACTAACTGGCCGCAGACGTAAAACAGACAAAGGAAGTACTTTTTCACTCAGTGCACCATTAACTGGTGGAATTCATAGTCAGAGGATGTTGTGAAAGCCAATAGTGGGTGAAAACAGACATGACGCTAACCACCCTTTAACCACCCTTGGTAGTTATTTATGCATGTTGCAGGGCTGTATTGGTGCCCTATGCAGCCCTGAAACATGCATAAATAACCACCAAGGTTAGCGTCATGTCTGTTTTCACCCAGCATCACTGGCTTTGAAAAAGGATTGGATACGTTCATTTAAAAAACAAATAAAAGGTAGGACTTGTTCATTCCATGCACCTGTGGAACCCCTTGCCAGGGGATATTGTGAAGAGCATCATTAAGCTCAAAAAAAGGACTCGATGTGTTCTTAGAGGATAGGCCTGTCAATGACGATCAGTCAAGTTGGTCAATGGGGGAGACTTCGAGCCATATCCGAAAGGGAATGGTCCTTCGGGGCACCCCTGCCCTTTCAGACATGGGCATGACCCCATGGAATGCTGTGACTTCACAAGATTCCATAAGGGGCGGGGTTACATTAGAACAGGGTGTCATCCAACCAGCTCCCATATGGGCCTGCGGCCTCCTACAAAGCCTCATTATGTCCTGACTGCTCTGTAAGGGGCAGGGTTACACACTACTACTACTACTAATTATTTCTATAGCGCTACTAGGCGCGCACACTGTTTTACGCTCACAGATTTTGGAGACAGGACCCTGCCCAGTGGTCTTGCAATCTAAGATGGACAAAGGATGAAAGGAACACATGGAAAGTCAGACACACACCTATTCCCATTTTACAGATGGGAAACAGAGAGATTGTGACTTGCCCAAGACCACCCAGTGAGTTCATTGGCTAGGGTGAGATTCCAACACTGGTCTCCCAGGCCCAGCACCTCATTCGCTACCCCACACTGGCTCAGAAGGGGGCGTGACAGCCGCTTTGCCCCGCCCACTCCAACAAGGCCCCGCCTAGAGCTGAAACACGTATTTAATTTCGTTCCTGCAGCTAATAACCCTTATGTTCAGGTACCGCGTTAGGTACCCGATGGGTTACAATACCCGGGTGCCAACTGGGTACCCAGAAACCTCAGAAGTCGGTAAGTTTTGGTACCAGTTTTTTGATGTTCGGATTACCAATTGGTATATCGGGTGGGAAAACTGAAAAATAAGGATGGAAATAAAGAAATTGGGACTGGAAGTCAACTTCCTGGGACAGAAAATCAATCAATAGGTGCTGGAAGTCAACGTTCCAGGACCAGAAGTCAACAATCCAGGATACCAGGTCCCCAAATCAGGTTGAAATTGGGTACCGATCAATACCTGATGGTTTCGGGTCGATTCAAGTACCTACCGGAAATTCATTGGGCATACCCATTTTTGCGGTTACTCATTTAATATCTTGTCCTGCCGTCTCTGGGTTTCCTCCCAGAGGGAGGTGTCAGTCCTCCTTGCAACAGCATCCAACCTGTATTCCGGCAGCAGGGATGACCCTGACCTCTGCCTAATGACAGCAGCGTTTACCCTCTGCAGTCACGCCCCTGTCAGGTGACACGGTCCAGGAACTACAGCGTAACCACTGCCCAGAACTCCTGGGAGTTGCCCTTCCCAGCTATGAGACTTCCTCTGTCGTCTCAGGCGTGGGTGATGCATGGATATATGAAGCAGGGGGCACTGAAGCCCCCCCTCCCCACACTCCTTAATGCCCAAGGGAGGGGACCTTGGCAGTGGTGAGCTGACACTCAAGAGAACTCCTTTCAAATCCCAGCTCTGCCAAAAACAGTTTCTCCATGGCTAAAGCTGCTAAATCCAGAGCACAGGTCGGTACACCGAGAGGCTTCGGGGGTTCAGAAGAACTCCTCCTCCCACCCCCAGGATAATTTGAGTTCCGCTTGGCCAGCCTTACGAGTTATGAATGGGAGGTTCAGGGGGTCTGTCATCACAACATGCAGGGCACCCCTACTCGGTCCTTGAGAAAACAGGGGCTGTTGCAGGGCTCCCAGAAGTAAGAATAAGATTGGCCCTAACTAGGGGGCTCCAGGCAGTTGCCATGCACAGCTGGCTCCGCTTTGTGTGCTGCACTTAAAGAGACATCTCTTCCCTCCAGGCTTTTGCACAGAGGGGGTGGGATGACATCAGTGGGGCGGGGCCAAAGGGGCGCCACGCCTATTTCTCATGTGACCCTGCCTCTTCTGGAGCGTTGTGACATCATGGCGCTCTATAGGGGTTGAGGACGTCCAAAGCCAGGGGGGGGCAGGAAAATGTCCTACCTTTAAAGCAAATGCCTTCCAGAAACAGGAGTTTGGGACATGTCTTTTATTTGATGGTGCTGCTGTTTTAGCAAGACTGAAAAACAAGTTGCTGATCTTTAGAGGTAAAAGCAAGGCTAATAATGTCCTCTGGAGAAGCCAGTAGATGATGGACATATATTTTTCCTGAAAACTCTATTTTTTTCTAAGCGTGCAATGTCTTTTAAAAGGGTGGGGGAGAGAGAGGGGGAAAACCTGCCATTTAAAAGTCCTTGTTTGGTCTGTGCATCCTTAAATGCAATTGGATTGCTGAGCTGTGAAATCGAACCCCTTTTTAAGAGTGCAGAGATTCTTGCCTGGAAGGAGAAGTGCAGCCCAGGTTTGTCTCTTGAGGGTTTCATGATCAAATCATAAACTTCTCCGGAAAAGTGAAATAGCAGCCAGTGGGTAATTTCCCATTTTAATCTTTCTTTCTTTCTTTCTTTCTTTCTTTCTTTCTTTCTTTCAGGTACAGCTTGTTTGGAAGACATTCTTGGATGCTGCTTGAAATGGGAGGATGGAGAAGAGATGAGGTGGGAGTCGGGAGACGTAAGAACAATTCCTCAGAGGAACAAACCAACCAGCTAAAATATTGCAGGGGGGGGGGGGTGTTACTGTTTAAATCTTCCTACTTGATCTGTTCTGTGCCACCCATGAGGGAAAGTTGCCTGCCATTATAAATGGTGGCATAGTGGGGGCGTAGCTATCATAGGGACAGGAGGGACATTTGTCCCGGAGCCTACGCTGGTGGCGGGGGGCACAGAGCCTGAGGTGAGGGAGCCCAAATCCCATCTTAAATAGAAATACCTCCAGTGTGTGGGGTGGGTGGGACTGGCACAGGGGTAAGCACTGGCAGCAGCAGGAGGCAGGCAGCACAGTCCCAGCCTCCGGGGCTCCGGTGCAGGAAGCAGAGGGAGGGAGAGGCACTGGGGGGAGGTAGGGTGGGGCAGAGAACAGGATGGTGATGGGGGAGTCCATTTCTTGCACCTGGGCCCATTCCAAGCTAACTACGCCCCTGAGGGAAGGGGATACTTGCTTGGGGAGGCAGAGGGTCACCGCTGCCACGGCATCAGAGAGGATTTGAAATGAATACGTCTGAGTTCTGATATATGAAATAGTTGAAAGGAAATTCCAAGATAAAGGCTTCCCATTTCCCTTTCCTTTCTGCTGAGCTGGCTAAAACCTGCCTGCAGCTTGGCTGATAGGAGCCCATTAGAAAGCTCGTGAAGGGAACAGAGGAGTGGGGGGAGACTCGTTTGAAAACAGTGGAAAGCATGGTGTAATGTTAGTTTTGAAGTAGAACCTTGTAGCAGGAGATAAGACTGGACCTTCTTGAGTTTGGGACCCAGGGGATTAATACTGAGACAGCTGGCCACTGACCTAGGTTAGGTAGGCTGGACATCCAGCCCTAGTGAATCTGTCCCTAGGAAGAGTTCTAGTCTAGAAGGGAAGGACTTCCAGGGTCAGCTAGTCCAGCCCCGTGCACCAATGCAGGATCTACCATACCGAAACTGTCTGCACAGAAAAATCCATCCACAAGAAACCAAGGGTGTTACCAAATGAGACGTTAGTCGACATTAGCCCACACCAGATGGGTGGCCACCTGCCCATTTATTAGGTGTTTGCCCCCACCAGACATGGGGCCCCCACCCACTGGACCTGCAGCCCCCATTCACAGCAGGGTCTTGGAGAATGTGGAGCCCACCGTGCGGGTGAATGCAGGCTAATGTGCACCCATGTGTCTGTGTCCCATCAATTAGGTTGCATGCAGCGCTTCTGCACGTACAGGTCCACCAGCCTCACTGGTGCTGCCAGCGGGGGCTGCCCGTAAACACAGGAAATGCACTCACGGGGCTACCCATTTATTAGGCTGGGCACACTAAACATCTGAGTGGGAGCTGCATGGCCTCAACACAGACTGTAGCAGGCGAACATCTTATTAATTCACACCCAGAGACTATAACAGGGATGGATAAACTTTGGCTTTGGAGCAGTGGCTCTTTGGCAATTAAAGGGCTGGTTCTGGGCCTGGTGCTGCCTTATCTGAAAGACAGTGGGGGAACTCAGGTGTAACTGCTAAAGTCCGATGTCTGCGGGGCCCCGGAAGCTGTATAAACAGACCCAGATGATTCCCCCCCAGGTTGCTGTTGCTTGAGAGTGAGGCACTCTGATTTCCAGCCCTGCTTTAAACTCAGATCTGATGTTTAGGTCTGATGTACTCATCAGATCCGAGTTTAAAGCGGGGCTGGAACTGAGAGTGTTTCACTCACATGCAACAGTGACTGGGGGATCATCCGGGGCTATTTATACAGCTTCCAGGGCCCCGCAGACATAGGAGTTATGTGTGAGTTCACCCTTTCTCTCCCACTGTACCCCATCAGGATCCCTGCGGTCTCCTGCAGGTACCATCTGCCAGCCTAGTTCGTGTCTGGCAAAGGGCGTGCAGACATGTCTTCTTGGCTGCTGCCCCAGTGTTGGGGAACGCCTTCTTGCTAAGAGTATTTTTGGCACTATCTATCCAATCAGGAGAAGAGCCGGGATTGGGAAAGCGACACATGCTGGAAAGACTGTCTGTGTCAAAACAAGAAGCAGAGGAGCTGCAAAGTTCGTATAAATCCTGGCTTCCATTCAGTTCATATGTAAGCCAGCATTCCTTGGCACTAAATCTCAGGCAGGCACGGGGCCCTGGTAGAGGAATGGCTGCAAGAAACAGGAAACTGCTCCAATCTCTCCCCACAGCTGGAGCAGCAAGAGGAAGCAATATGGAGCCAAGGTTGGCCGGCAGCCTGTGCTGGAGGTAGGTCGTATGGAGCCCTGGAGAGCAGCTTAGCACTAGATGATTGCTTGAACTCTGGGTCAGTCTTTCCATTGACTTCAATGGGCTCGGGATACAGCCTCCAAGCTGTTTGGAAACTCCAGCGCAGGATGAGGCTATCAACGATGGGTGCCGATAGCCATTACTCTAGGGGAGTGTTTTGCATCTGAGCATTTTAATGTGCATTTTAAACCCTCATTATGCAGCTACTTGGTGGCTATGTACTTGTAGAAATGAAGTCCATTTTGCTTCCCACAGGTAATACTTGCACTTTCAAGCAGACCATCAGTTGGATGATCCAGCACCGATTGCCAAGTCGAGTAACCGACATCCTGAAATTCCAGGTCATGCCTTTATTGGGGCGCCAATTTTACCGTTTGACTGATTTTTCCGACCTACGTATGACCGATTGACCATTTCTAGTTTACTGCTTGCAGGTTTTTGTCTATTGCTTGGTTACTCCATTTTAGCCAATCCTTTTGAATCTGCCCAGGCACACCACACCCCTTCTTTCTCCCCCACATTTTCCTGGCCTTTAAGTACATAAGGATGTTGCCCTCCATTTTGTTTTGTGGGTTGTGTTAGGAGGTGACAGGGTTAAATAAGGCAGAAATGGAAATAGCTGGAAATGCAAAAATATACAGAAATCTGCAAAGCAAACTCAGGAACACGGTATTGAGAACACGGTAACTTGAGTAACTGGCCAGGCAGTAAATTGCTGCTGTTTAGTACCTGACAATACCCAATCAGTTCAATTACCACGATGTCAATGGGTTTACCTGTTTGCACAGGTGCCTGTTTGAGTGCCAGTCATGTGTCACACATGTTGAACCCGATGGACAACAGAGCTAACCATGTGGGACAAACACCAGCTCGTAGCTGAAACACAGACAAGCAGGGAGCACACAAGAGCAGCAGGGAGCTACAGCTCTATTCTCCCTGTCTGTCCCCTGAGGCCAGGGAGCAACAATCAGGAGTGTTTGTCACTTGCTGTTTCCTGAGACCTGCGTCCCTGATGGTAACAGGAAAAGCAGTTGCTTCTGGAGAGCAGTAAAGCAGGGACCCGTATTCACTGCACCATAAAATCTTAAATTCTGCAACCAGCAAAGCCAAATTCTGCAAATTCACTGCAAGTATTAACATTTGCATAATTAACTTGATTTGCATAATTATGCAATAATTTATACATGCAAATTTGCTTACCAGCATGCTTTTTTCAGAGGCTTGACATAGAACACAACTTTGTTAATCAAACACCACTCAAATTCTCTGGAATTTCAGCCCCCCCAGAACTCCTACCTCATGTTAAAGCCCCAGGCCTCCCTCACCAAAACACAGGGCCCTAAGTCCCCGCCTACCCCCCGTCACTCACAATCCATCTCCCAGGGGCCTATTCACCCTCAGGAGTCATGGTCACTCCTCCCTGACACACCGCAGCTGCAGCAGCAGTTTTAGTTTGGGATCAGGTGACGGGTTTATGCCTGAGCCAGGATTTAAAGGTCTTGCAAAGAGCTCCCACTGCAATGTCACTGCAATTTCAGCCTATCACTGCGAGGATTGGCTGATTCTGCAAAAATAACTGACAATTGCAGCAACACAGTCAACACGGGTCCCTGGCTGTAAGTGATGACCGAAGGAGCAGCAGGGCTTCTGCTGCTTCTCCCACACCACTCCCTCCTCTCCAGGATCTGTAAGTCGGACCCTCTAGGGTGAAACTGGAATCCCGACCCGGTTCCGATCCCATGGAAGCAGGCATTTCATTCGGTCTGATTGGAATTCAGACCAAACTTTCTGTCCATTTCTGACTGGGCCGATTAAAAAAAAAAAGAAGAGAAAAACGGTGGGCCCTGTTTTGCGCAAGTGCGGAATCATGGCTTCTATTTCGCGCATGCGCAAACGCGACCGGTCAGATTTCCAAGTGAAAAATTGTTTCCATCACAATTCTGACCGGAATTTTGGTAAGCCATTCCAACTTCACAGAACTTTCCCCGTGCAACAGGAATGGCTTTTCTGAACCAGCCCCAAGTCCCGCCTCTCCTCCGTATTTGATGGGTCCCTGCGCACAATGATCATGTGGTCCCCCTCCTAACACAGAAGTGCTTGATGGACACACACGGACTCATGCATTAGAAAAAAGGAAAATGTTACTGTAATTAATTTTCATCAATTCAATATAACTTCCCCTTCAAGCATACCTCCCAATAGTCCCTGTTTAGGAGGGACAGTCCCTCTTTGGGTGCTGAATCCCACTGTCCCTCCTTCAGGGGTCAAAGTCCCTCTGTCAGCACAGAGACAAAAAAGAGGAGTCTTCAAGCTTCAGGCACCTTTTTCTTGGTTGCTTCCCAAGGAAAGCCCTTGAGAGGACAATGGGGCGGTGATAGAATGACAAGAAACTAAGTGGAATGAGAAACAGGAGAGCGTCTCTCCCTCTTTATGGACTTGGAGTATTGGGAGGTGTGAGCAAAGGGGGGGGCGGAGCTTATTGGCTGACGGGGCAGGGCTTGTCCCTCTTTAGCTGCTCGAAACGTTGGGAGTTTGCCTTCAGGAGCCAGACCTCCTTCTGCTGCAGGCCTGGCGTGCCCGTTGTTATGCATTTGTCATTACTTTTAGCTTTATTCCTGGTCCCCATGGTCTCTGTGAGACAGTGTGGTGTAGCGGATAAGGTACTGGAGGTGGACCTGGAAGACCAGCATTCGAATCTCACCCTAGTCAATCAACTCATTGGGTGGCCTTGAGCAAGTCACAACCTCCCAGCCTCAGTTCCCCATCTGTAAAATGGGAATGTGTGTGTCTGTCTTTCCCTGTGTGTTCACTTCATCTTTGTCCGTCTCAGATTGTAAGCCCACTGGGCAGGGACCTGTCTCCAATCAGTGACTATGTGCCTCTATAGAAATGAGGAATAGTAATGTGTTGAAGGCCCCTTATTGAATGGCCGTGGACCCTCCACAGACCAGAATTCCCCAACTTTGAGGCTCTGTGGACCCATATGTTACACCAGTGCTTCCCACTTTCATATATTTATTCATGGATCTCATGAATTGGTGGCCGTGCCCAACACATGGGGCTCTTCACAGTTGCACAGTCTGCACTGTTCTAGGCCCCATCAGAAGTGGCTACGCACAAGCTGTTACATGTACCCAGTGTACCCAGCTCCCCTATGTGTTGCGCATTGCCCGTGTTGTCTGGCATCCTGAACACGGAGGGACAACATTAGAGCTGAAACAAGTACCCCCAAAAACGAGTACACCTGTCGAATTTCCGGTACACGTCTGGAACGGAACATTTCTGGCATCTGAATGGGTTTTCAATGAAGTACACAAAATACTGAAATGTTGAAATACCCTGAGGGTTTTTGGGTCTTTTTTTTACTTTTCATCCCAATTTTTCAACTTTTCGTCTTGGATTTAGGGAATTTTTTTCAGGTATTATTTCATTTTGGGGGGATAATTTGGGGAACTCAAAAAACCAGTAACCAAAATGTCCGTTTTTTGAATAGTTGATCAGTATTCGGATGCCAATTTGGACCCCCCAAAACAGTACCTGAAAATGAGGTATTTGATACCCCCAGGTACCCATTTCAGCCCTAGATGTGTGCTAGGCCCCATTGTTTGCAGTGAATTCTTCCTATGGCCAGTCAGAGACCGTGCTTCTCCAAGCCCTGCCATTAACAGGACCTCTAACCTTTTGCTACTATAGCTGAGGCTATTTTCATCTCCTTTCAAACAAGCTTCGTTTTAAAGCACTCATTAAATATTTCCTTTGGGCGCAGTAACTTGTCAAATTCTTGCCCCGGATTGCATTTCCTGCCTCTCTCCAACATTTCGAAAATGATCTCCATTTCAGTCTTAGCGCCTTTCCTCGCAGAATGGGTCATGATCGGTAAGGGGAGCTGGTTGCCAGCCCATGCTCTGCATCTTTGACTTGGGTACACAGTCCCAGCTGGGGTTTTTTTGACCCACATCTGGCTCCTCTTATGCCGGGTTGCAGAAGGTGAAACTTGAAGATCATGCTTCCATGTGCACTCCCTCGCTTGGTTCCTATCTGAAGGGGCAGTCACAAAAGGCCCATTCCTTTTGCAAACTCACCGGTGCTCTTTTATCTAGGTGGCCATTCTTCCACACAACTGGTGATTTCCGTGCATGCTCCTGGTTCCTTCTCCTCCTGCTCCACTGAGCTAATTCTCACAATACTAAGCAGCACTGAGGAACAGGCTTGATAAGAAGAGAAAAAATTGGTGTAAAATTGTAGTAGGGGTCCCCAAAATGACAATATACATTAAAATATGACTAATAGAGCATACCTTCCAACAGTCCCTACTATGGAGGTATAGTCCTCTTTGGGTGCTGAATCCCACTGTCCCTCTTTGTGGGAGTCAGGTATCTCAGGAGAATGAGACAAAAAAAAAACTATAGTCAAACCTATGGGACCTCCCAGGAAAAGCACTTGAGAAGACAATGAGGAAATGATGGAATGACAAGAAACTAAGGACAATAGGGAGATGATGGAATGACAATAAGTGGAGCGATAAGCAGGAGAGATTCTGTCTTGGATAGTTGGGAGGGGTGTGTGCAGGTAAGCATGTGAAGGGGTGGAGCTCATTTGCCGATGAGTGGAGCTTACTGGCCAAGAGGGTCAGGCTTTGTCCCTCATTGGCCGCTCAAAATGTTGAGAGAGAGAGAATGGTAAAATAATTGTTGTAAGTAACACTTGTGTAAATAAAATACCAGAATGGTCTCCAGAATTTGATTTCAAACCTTATGATGGGCAAGAGGAGAGGTAAAGGGCTCCAGCTACTTGAAGTGTGCACCAGAGACCCCTGTCGTGTTTCGTTTTCATTTTTCAACTTATATCAACATTTCATTTTTGCTTACGTTTTCAGCATTTTAGGCTATAACTTTTTTTTTCATTATATTTAGATGAAACTTGGAGATATTGTACCACCACTGGAAGGCATAATGTGTACCAAATTCCAGAAAGATTGGATATAGGAATCCAATTTTATAAGCAGTTGAATTATGTTATTTTGTAAAAATCTGCATATACATTCCTGGATATAACTTCTTTGTCTCCCATCTAATGTGGATGGAACTTGGAACATTTATACCCCTCCACAAGCTTACTATCTATGCCAACTTTCAGAAGGATTGGATAAATGGTCCTGGTGGTATAAGCAATTAACTTATAAACGTATGTCTGACTGCAACAACTTTGTAGTCCAACCAGTGTACATGAAATTTGACTGGGATGTATCTCACACTTCAGGATCATCTCTGCCAAATGTCAAAAAGATGTGAAGGATCCCAATTTTATAACCCTGCACAGTATATACAGAAAATGAGCTTATGCCAGGGATTCTCTTATGTGTCACTGAGGTTTAAGATCTGTTTGTGATGCCAGTTGGACAGCAGAAATGTCAACCAAATATCCTCATTCTGTGCTGACCACCCCAACATCTCTCCCCCAGTTGTTACTGGGAAGTTGGAAGCATCTGCTTAGCAAAGAGCCAATAGAGATTCTCTTATGTCCTCTGTCACAGTGCCACAGGATGTGATTGTGATGATAATTGGCCAGCCTGGATGTGTAAACCATGTCTCCTGATTGCTGGAATGCCAGTAGAAATATTACCTAACTTCTGTTGATTACCTAACCCTTCACCTAACTCCTGCTGATACCCTCCATCCAGTACAATGTGTTACCTGATATCTGTGTACTCATAGCCTCACCACATGGACCAACCAGCCATCATCCTCTATGTAACTAAGCCAAGCACGTGCACCTGGGACCTCGCATCCTTGTGAATGTTACACTCTTTGTCTCTCCCTCTGTTCCCCTTCCTTTGTCTCCCCCCCCCTCACCCCCGTCTCTCAGATTGTAAGCCCTAGGGTAGGGACCGTGTCTGTGCAATTACTTTGTAAAGCACCAGTTACATTGTTTGTGCTATATAAATGCGTGTTAATAATAATAATTAATAATAATAAAATAATCTTCCAGGAACCTCTAAGGTCAGCCAAGAGGACTTGCAAGTTCCACCAATGCTCCAGGTCAACATGACTGACACAGGCACACAAAGAGAGCCATTCTTGGTGGCTGCTCCACAGCTCCCAATCTCCCTTCCCTCAGGGGTTTGGAAAAGTTCCAGTCTGAGCAGTAGCAGGGGCAGTGTAAGACCTATTTATCTGGCCAGGCATTTAACAGGCAGGGTTAGGATTTTGGCATGGGTGGTTGGGTTATGGGTTTTATCTCCTGCATTTTTCATGCTTGTTTTATTGTTCGACACCCTGAGCCTTTCAGAAAGGGTGGAATAAAAATTTAACGTATCCTCACCACACAGACCAACCAGTCATCATTCTTGATGTAACCAAGTCAAGCACGCACACCTGGGATCTCGCACCTTCGTGAATGTTACACTCCTTGTCTCTCCCTCTGTTCCCCTTCCTTCATCTCTCCCCCACCCCCTGCCCGTCTCTCAGATTGTAAGCCCTAGGGCAGGGACCGTGCCTATTCAATTACTTTGTAAAGTGCCAGGTACATTGCTGGCACTATATAAATGCTTGCTAATAATAATAATAAATTTATTAATAATAAAAGATTGAAGAGAAGACCTCAGGATCTGAGTGGTAGAGAACAGGGGATTGTCCAAGGGACAGAGGAGAGGTAAGAAGGATTGTGCCAATGCCCACTCTAAAACAAAGTGTTGTAAGAATGCATCCTGAATCTTACTGGTGGGATAACTAATAGAATTGATGAGTATCAAGTCTGATGTTCTTCAAGAAATATGATGAATTACGTATATAGCACCGGCAACGTGCCTGGCACTGAACAGTTTTATTAAGGGACAGAACCCTGCCTCAAGGGGCTAACAAGGAAGGGAGAGGCAGGGTTACATACATTCCCATTTTACAGAAAACTGAGGCTAAGGGAGAGCAACTTGCCCAAAGTCACCCAGCAAGTTAACGATTAGACCAGGATTTGAACCTTGATTGTACAGGTTTAAGCCACTAGGTTATAGTGGCTCTGAGTTGTCAAGTGGCTAACTTAGCCAAATAAACATGTATGTTGCTATAGTCCAGGGAGGTGGACAAACTGGGGCTTGGGAGCCACATAAGACTCACATGGAGTCTTGGGCAGTTCAAGTGCAGCTCTTGGCCAGGGCCTGGCCCTGCCTTATCGTCGTCCTGTGTCTTAGTTCACCACAACCAAGATTTAGTAGCTGAATCTCCGCCGCTGCTCTGAATCTCAGCAGCCAGGTCTACCGAGCACTGTCTCTACCTGCCAGTCAAGAACCAGGGGGCTCAGCCTGAGAGCCACTTCAAAGGGACACAGGGGTACGAGTGTGCAGGGAGCCACGTTCACTGTGGCAATGGGGGGGGGGAGGGATGCAATGACCACAGGTCCCTGGCCATAGGAAGAGTTTGTTACTGGGATTGGGAGCTTTGCCCACCCCCGCTATAGTATGTAACCTTTTTGTGTAACACACCAGTGTTTTGACTTACAGTAAAATTTCCCATGAATACTGTGCACAGTGACCTTCTTCCTCACCCCCACCCCAAAGTCCTTAAGACAACGCTCTTCAGAAAACAGAACTTTCTGCTTATTTATTCTGCCGAGAGATGTAACTAAGTTGGAACTGATGGTGCAGATGGTGGAATGCCCCTCCTTTCCCTTCCCACCCAGAAGGTGTGAGCCCCAGTGAATCTGCACCACCTGTCACAGCCACGTCCTGGCTGCTGCATCCCAGAATCCCTTGCTGTTCCCAAGTCAAAGGTGTGGCGGATGGGCTGGCAGCCGGCTCCTCTTACCTTTGCCTCGCTCTGCTCCTCTCCCAGCACACTAAGTGCTAGGGGTGGGAGGTTGCAAGGGCCACATTCGCTATTTTTTCCAGCCGCTGAACTCTACTACTGAAGAGAGGTCCCTGCCCGGTGGGCTTACAATCTAAGCTGGACATGGGTGCAGGGACACAGCAGCAGACACACACACACACACATATATATATATATTCCCATTATTACAGCGGGGGAACTCAGGCTGAGACTTGCTCAAGGTCACCCAGTGAGCTCATGGCAAGAACAAGACGTGAACCCTTGTTTCCCAGATCCGAGTCTCGCACCTTATCCACGACACCGGCTCTCTACAGTCAGTTTGGGTCAAGCCCAAATCCAATCTGACCCAAACTCCCACTCAGGTGAGTTTGGGTTGGATTGGGCGCCCTTTGGGGTCAGATTGTGCAGGCATTCCCTGGGTTGAATCGGGCTTGCTATTTGAACCTGTTCCCGCAAAGACCTCATTTGGGGGGGGTCATCTGAAAGGCACGCCTTGAGTCATGCCATATGACACCCACATTCCACGTGCCGTCGCTCATGTTTGCAAACTCTTTCGCGCTGCGTAACTTCCTCTCCAGGTGGCCTGGCTCATACCAGTGGAGGGCAGGCCCTGGGAGTCTGCCAGCCTCCAGGCAATATTGCTCACCCGTAATAAGTTATTTAGTTGGGTGTGACGGCGTCTCCTCTTCCCCAGTCACCCTTCATTTCCCCTTTGCTGCTACTGAACAACGCTGAGCATGGTGTCTAGCCTGCTCCCCAACCTCCCCTGCTGCCTCACCTCAGACTGACGTACCCCAAACTGATTGGTGAAGCACTCTGGCCGCAGGCGATGCAGAACTGCTCTCTGGGGAGATGGACATTGTGCAACCTTACCGCCAACTTTAATGGTGGCACACATCGAATGGAAAGCAGGACACACAGGTCGCTGGCTGCGATCAGATACTCCCTGCACACGGGAGCCACGTGGGATGTGAACGGGTCCCGCTCAGCAATGGCCATGTGTGTGGGTTGTGCGTGCACACACGTGCGGGTTGTGCAAGCATGGGATCAGCCCCACTGATGCTTCCTCTTTCATCCTTTCATTCCAAGTCTCCTTCTTCCCTGTAACTGAACTAAGCACGTGTAACTGCAACTTCTCAACTCCGTGAATGTATTCCTGTCTTTCCCTTGTCTCTCCTAAATTGTAAGCCCCTCGGGGTTGGGGCCTGTCTCTAATTAAAGATTGTCAGGAGCTAGGGGTGTGCAGCACTTACCTCTTTCATTTTCATTATAGTTTTGGTTTTCTGGGTTATAAAATCCATTTGTTTTTAGGGTTTTTGTTTAGTTTTTCATTTTTAAATTATTAAAAAATAATTTTAAAAAATAAAATAAATGACTGCACATGCACAAAATGGCTGCTGGACCATTCTGCGCATTCACTGCCTTTTCTAAAATGGCGCCAGCAGCATAGCCGCCATTTTGGAAAAGGGTAGCCATTCTGCGCATTTGCGGAGGCCATTTAGTACATGCTCAGAGCAGCTGCCCTTTTCCAAAATGGTGGCAACACTGCCAGCACCATTTTGGAAAAGGACTGCACATGTGCAGAACAGCCCCAGTGGCCATTTTTTTTTCATACACAGTTCATTTTTATTTATTTTATTTTTTTAAATGAAAGCAAACGCATGCCATTTGCTTATTCATTCATTTTCAGAACTTTCGTTTTGAAATGAATTGCCCTTAGGAACCCATGAACAAGGGTCTCTGATGATTGTGCAGTGTCAGTTACGTTGTTGGCTCTATATAAATAAAATAATGATTATAGGATCAAAAACCCTTCAGTTTAGGAGCGGAATTAAGGCTCGTACAAATGGGAATGGTAAGTTAAGGCAGGAGCCTTAACCTCTGTGCCATGTAAGCAGTAAAGATGCTGGCAGTCTCACATATTGTGCTCATTTACAACTGAGGCTCCATGCACCCACACTTGGCCTTGGTCTTTCAGCCCCACTCCTCTTCCTCTTCAGGTTGGGGACAACACTGAAGCTGGGAACATTAAGCTCCTCCCCATCCCAACAGTATGGATTGGATCCCTGTCACCACTGTAGCCCATACATACAGTTCCTCTCCAGCCATGACTGCTCCTAAGGTTTGTCCCTGAATACACATCACCCATTTCTCAGCCTTTTCCATATACATCCCCCCAGCACCTGGGTGCCCCCTCCCCATAAACACATTGCTCCCCATTCCTGGCTGACTCTGCGCCTCATCCCCCTATAGACACTCTCCCAGCATGTGGCTGCCTGTTGCCCAGACACACACTACTCCCCATCCCAGCTGCCCTGGCTTGTCTCTCAGTACACATCCCATACACACACACACCCAGTACTTGGATGTCCCATTGTCCCCAACCCAACTGAAAAACATACATACCATTGTCTCCATGCAGTCCCTGGCTGTCCCCCACAAGAATTGTCCCTGAATATACATCACCCATCTTTGAGACTGTACAGCATCTTTACTGCTTACATGGCACAAAAGTTGAGGCGGGAGCCTTAACTTACAATTTCCATGCTTTTTGGAGCATGGCTGAATTTGTAAGAGCCTTAACGCCTCTCTTAAACTGACGGGGTTTTGATCCTATAATTTCCATGGTTTTTGAAAGGGGGAATACACTAAATTTCCCCTTAACTCCTTAACTGCTCTCTTAAACTGATGGGGTTTCGATCCTATAATTTCCATGTTTCTTGAAAGAGGGAATACACTAAATTTCCCCTCCAACAACAGTACCAACTAGATTGACTTTTGCAGGGCTTTGGGGGACTTTCTTGGACTTTTGGGGATTGTCCAGGAATTTTGGGACTTTTTCACAGACTTTTCGGGACTTTTAAAAATGCCCCCTATCCACCTGCTCCTAAGCTTCACAGGTGGAACCGGCAGCTGGTTCAGGCCTTCAAGAATGGCAAATATACTTGCGGTGCTGCTCGATAGATGGACCAGCCTGCCTGCTGAACTTGCACCAGCATTCTGAGCATGCATGACATAACTTCACAAGTTCACTCTATCCATTGGATAATATGGTAACTGCAAAACGTCCTAACTTTAAAAAGACATAATGGATTTTAAAAATCCAAACTCAGGAAATGACCAGAAAATGTACATGTACATTTTTGGACACCTCTACACCTCCAGATGTATAACTTAGAATATTACTTTTCTCTGTCAACAGGAGACAGTCACACACAAAAAACCCAGAAAAAAACATTTCTGCCTCTAATATTCAAACTTGTAAAACTCAGCTGTTTCTCAGTAGAACTGTCTGAAATTTGGACAGGTTCTACTCCTCACCTAAGTGATCCTCTCTACAACTTTTCACAACAATAGCATAAAATCATCTCAATTTTATAGCAAGTAGAACTTACGTGATTTTAAGGAGAATGCAAGCTGCCTTAAATATAAAGATGCTCCCACAGCTCTATAATAATAATAATCATCATCATAATAATAGATCTAGGCAGAAGATGAGCACATCTGATAGTATCTGATGAATCCAGTTGTCTGGGAAAGCTAAGGAAAGCTAAGGAAGCAATGGGACACACCCCTATGTTGATGGTCACGTCCTTTATGTAGGTGATTATACCCTCCTCCACCACCTAGTTCAGGGGTGAGGAACCTCAGGCCCAGGGGCCAAATGCGCCCCATGGCAAGTTTTTATGTGGCCCCTTTCCAGTGCCTGAATCTGGCCCCTGGATCCAGTCTCTACACCCAAGCACTGAAAAACTGAGCTCATTATAACGGAGAAGAGAGAAGGGCATGCACACAAGTGTAGGGGACAGATCCATGACCCAGATCTATGGTCTGGGCCCTCCTTTTCTTGAATAAACCCATTAGGCAACCCTGCACCCCAACCTCTATGTGGCCCTCAGGGCTCGTACTAATATTCAGTGCGCCCCCCCCCCCCCAGGACAGAAAAGGTTCCCCACCCCTGCCCTAGTTGAATCCTCACTCCTGCCGGGCTCCCCAGGACAGACTGAGGGTGATTTCAGACGTTACGTGAACACGGTGAACCATGGTGAATACCCACCTGTGGTCACCGTGTCCCGTACGTCTGTTCGCGGCGCGCCAGATGTTGGCCACGGTCAATCCCCACATGGGGTTCGTTTGAACCATGCTTCCCGGGCTAGCCGGGGGAAGGTCCCGGGAAGTGTGGTCAAACGGACCCCGGGCCGTGGCCAAGGAAAAGTAACGTCTGGCCATGGCACGATCGGCCGGACGCGGCGGCCGCATTGGCCCCGCCGCCCGCCCGTCTCCTCGGAGGGCGGGCGGCGGGGTGCGTGGAGGGGGCGGGGCCGTGCGGCCACACGTTGCGCCGCGCGGCCCCGGACCCTCCCACTTTCCCCGCCGGGATCCCCCCGGCACGTCTGTTGTGCCGTTACGGGGTGACCCCGGCGGGGAACGAAGCCGTTGGTGCCGGTACAGGGCCAACGGCCCGCGTATCATCTGAAAATACCCAATCCTGTGTCAGGAAGGGAGAATGTGACCCCCTACCTAGGGAGGGGCGGCCACTAGCCCAGAATCTCTCTCCGCCATCCAGCATCGGACAGGCAATGGGATGCTACTGCTGGGCTGGAGTGAATGGAGATTTGGGAAAACCTCAATTTGGTGGCTGCTTGTGAGTTGCAAACCCCGCCCCCCAAAAAAAACATTGGCTGGAGGTTCTGCACCCCGCTGCTCTACCTGACTTCACACTAACACACCTCTGCGAAAATCAAAATGCCACTAGGCGTAAAAGCTGACTCCCTCTCTCCTCTTCCTCCCCTGTCCCTTTTCACCCCTCTCAAAAGGCTTGGAGCTATTTGGAAGTGGTAATAATTTCAAGCGGGCTGGCAGAAATGCCAATTCCTGCTACCTTTTGCTGGCTTTGCTGTCATAGCAAGGTGCTAGAAAGTTAGAAGGATGAGAAGGGAACCAAGAGAAACACTCCTCATTAAAGCCGCCATCTTGAACCAGCCTAAGCCCCGCCAAGCTGGACTGCTACAACTCAGTATTTGCACAGGGGTGTTTCCTTTCCACCCCTGCCTTGGATAGGGTGGCCAGATAGGCAAATTTCAGCGGACACTTTTGAGAAATACAGGTTGCAGGTTAGAATAGGGTTACCAAACTTCCCCTTTAAAAGAGGACACTTATGAAAAATACATGGTGCAGGGCTGCATTGGTTCCGGTGCGGCCCTGCAACATGTATTTTTCATAAGCGTCCTCTTTTAAAGGGGAGGTATGGAAACCCTAGGTTAGAATTGTCCTCTAAAATTTGCGTATCTGGCCACCCTAACCTTGGAAGAAAATAAAATGACACCGGCCTTAGAATTTGTGGGTCCCATAGAGAAAATAAAACATGGGACCTTGTAACAACCTTGTAACAACAAGCAGCAGTCTGGCATTTGTTTACAAAAACAAAGAAGTATCATAAGTCTTCACACACGTACACATGCGCGCACAGGCTTTCCCTGTGGCCTCAAGAGGGCTGGACCTGAATCTTCCAGGTCTCGTTTCCCTGAGGGGCCCCCTCTGACCATGGTCCCTACTGGCCAAGCTTAAGGCCGGCCCTCTTGGCACTTTTCAGCCCACCAGGGGAATGTCCGCTCAAATGAGCCCCAGCTTCCCCCCCCTCACCTCATTTCTCCTTCACACGGAACCTCCCATGAGACCCTAGCCGCTCGGGTCTATTTCTGACCTCCTGGCGCCTCTCTGCCAAACTCCCAAAACCCAGCCGCCAGTCCGAGCCTGGAGCAGGTGAAAGCGGGGCGGCACACGCTCCCAGCAAAGTGGAGAGAACCTATGGGGCTGTGCATATGGTTTTAATTGATACTGAATCAACCTGCTCTCTGGAGAAGAGGCAGAACTTGCTGCTGCCCTGAGGTGTATTCGCCCGTCCCTAAAAGATAATATGCCATTTAGTTCAATGGGGGTTGAATTTCCTAACTTTTTCCTAACTCGACTAGGAAAGAGGTGATTGAAACTTGAATAGCAGTTTTTGTATCTCTCTCCTGAAAGAGGGACTTTAACTCCTGCAGGAGGGACAGTGGGGGTTCAGCACCCAGAACGGGATTGTCCCTACTAAATTTACATCGGGCTATAATATTATACGCAGGGCTGGCCTTAGGATTTGTGGGGCCCAGGGCAAATATCAAATGCAGGGCTCCCGGTGGCCCTGTTCCCTAAGGGCCACGCTCTGCAGAGTCCTAGAGGTGGTCACTGGGGGGTGGGGGGGGAGAGGGCTGGAAGAGTTTGTGGCCTCCGCACCCTGCCCTAGTTAGTGAAAGTAGGGGAAACAGTAAGGCCTGGGGCAGTTGCCCCAGGTTGCCCTATGGTAAGGCTGGCCATGATTATATGGCAGCCCCATAGATGCCACTGGGGGAGAGCTGTTAGGCTGATCTGAGCAGGAAATATTAGCATTACCAGAAGGCATGTGTTTTTATTCTGGTTTCCACCCCCTTCCAGTCACACTTCATATCGGATGTCATCAGGCCCCGTAGTTTATATAGTGTTACAAATGCCACGCTCACCGTGGATTGCCTTTGGATGGCCCGCAGGTATTAAAAGCCAAATGAAAAGCATATGTTGGAATGTTTGAAAGCAGCAGACAAAATTGCAGCCTCAGTTTGTGGGGGAAGGGAGGGATTGAAGTAGCCAGATTCTAGCAATAACATTCTGCTTTCTTAGTTCACCCACCAGCCTACAAATTGCCCTCTAACAGCTTGCTCGAGTTTACAATTTCCCCCGCCTTCTGTTCCCCCCTAATGTAAATGGCTTTGGCTTCTCTCAGGCATGCAGCTCCAAAAGGGAATAGCTTCGGTTCCAGCCAGTCTGAAGCCAAGTGGAAAACTTCCTCTATCACTGACGTTTCAAGATGAATGTGTGACGCTGGCCAAGGGCCTGCCCCTGATTCTTTGCTTCTCCCCGCCCCTTTCCTGTTCGAGCTAGACCCAAAAATGTTCAGCATGGCAGCAACGTGATGAACGCATTCCTTTGAAGCCGATCCGTTGCCTCACAATCCGTTTCGCTCCTGAATGGAAGGCACGCCCTGGGCTGCGATTTATTTACTTATTTATTTTAATTTGGAGGGTTAGAGAACAATGCAGACATTTTCAGGGAGGTTTTTTTTATTTCCATTGCATTTTTCCAAAACTCCAAATAACTAAGTGATCACTCACCCAAAATATTTCATGTCCCAAAAGCAGGCGTCCTTTCTTCGGCAAATATTATTGTCCTTGCTAGTAAACATGATGTCAGTCCATGTGATATGTTCACACAATCACGGCACACCCTTGTGGGGTTCTGAAGAACGATCCCACCTCTCAGCTCCAGTGTTATGGACAGGATTCTCAAGTTCTTTTATTAGAATGCTATAGAGAATAGTATAGAAGAGAAGTCTGGTCCATGTTCAGACCAGAGCTCTGGAATATAAGCAGGTGGAATAGACTAGTCCACTGGAATAGAATGCAGGCGTCAGTTAAACAAGGATATCATTAGATAAGAATATAATCCTTGTTTACCTGCCTCCTGCATTCACACAAACCTTTTCTCCTGCCTCTTCAGTTTGTTATGGGCGAGTGTAAGCATGCATTTTCACTGTTCCTGTGTTCTCTCCTTACACTTTAATAGCTACCCACCTACTGTCGTGATGTATCCCACAGTGCTGTGTGGCTCTGCCCTGGGTGTTTAATGGGACGCTGCAGGGATGTGTAGTTCCCACCGCCGGAGCTGACCTGGCTGAGGGTAACCTTCCCGCAACCCCTGGGCGGGATGATAGCTGCCCGTCATGTCAGTGAACTCCCGTTGACTTTATGGGGCAGACAGACTGACAGCAGGATGAATTCCTTACACCAAATGTGCATGAGGGAGTCAGCCCACTTGTTAAACCTTGGTTTCTGAGCTTAGGGCCCCGATCCAAGGTCTGTGTGAGCATCATGTGTGCATGCAGACCAAAACCACTGTTGTGTGTGCGTGCAGTGTGCGTACCGGTGGGGTGCCCCCAGGGAAGTTCCCCACCTCCGGACTGGGCCGCCTCCGTAAGAGGGAGAGGGTGGGGCTGCTGAAATAGCCCCTGTAACAGGGGCACAGTCAGGAAGTGGGGGGACTTTCCTGGGGGCATAATGTGGATTGGGGACGTAATGTTTTGAGTAAAAGCACATTACACCCAGTGCTTTTTACATGCTCAAGCTAAAAACCAGGAGGAAGGGATTTTAACACACTTAGTATCTCGTGTGATCGCAGCCTTAGTGTTTGGATTTGAGCGTTACCTAATACCTACTAAGATGATTCATATGTTTGATTTACACCCAAGTATAGGGTCACACACCCAGGGTGATTCCCTGTGACAGCGGCAGCTCCTTGCAGCCATGTTTCCTGTATCCTTCTTCAAAAGCATCCAATGTTGGCAACTGTCTCTGACAGGAGGATACTGGGCTAGACAGACCAGTGTTCTCACCCAGTATGGAATTGCTTATGTTTTTAGATTAGGAGCAAAAGGCGAGAGCAGGGAGAATTGTCGCCGCACCCCCCAATAAGACACAGAGACCAAGTGCTGGATTAAATCAGGCCGCACTCTTTATTCAACCAATTCAAAGACGGTGGGTGATTGCACAAGCAATATGGGTCCAGTATGATTAGCTAACTGATTCTTATAAACTGGGCGCTGGCCGGGATGTGCCTTCCCGTGCCAGTTCCAACACCAACAAGGCTCCCCTTCGACAGCACCCTGGCTCTGGCCGAAAGGGGGAGCGTCCCAACAGTGGGCTTGAGTAAGGAGGTGAGTACCCGCTCAGCCAGCAGACCGTGCAGGTACTTACTGACCGAACTGCAGTACCCCTCCCCGGGGAATAACCCCAGTGCGTGCTGCCTGCGCCTAGCACTGGGTGTCACCTCCCCATCTCTTAAGGAGATGACTCGTTTAATCAATTCCTATCCTATTTAACCTACCAAACCATACTGGACCCCCGCTGAGTGCGACAATCGTACCCCTGAAAAGTAAAATTCTCTTAGTGTTATTATTCCAATTCACATATATCAGTATGTGTTGTCAAATTAGTATGAATATCATTTCCAGATCGGTATTTTATAATTAATATTAGCCAATTACCAATTGCCAATCACAACCTATTTAGCCTAATCTGCACTGTTGAAGGGGCGAAACAAACGACCCTAAATCAGGTTAGTCGTTAAAATTCCCCTTCGGTTCCCTAAGGGCAACCAGTAACTACCACAGTGCCAGAGGTGAGGTGGGTGGGGCTGCGTTGCTCTCCCCCGACGATCTGCCGCCACGCGGCCAGGAACTGCTCCGCCCCTTCTAAAGGGGGCGGGGCTTGTCCTCAATTTCGGCGTGGCGTCTTTCCCGCCGCGCGCAGTCTGCCCGGCAACAGACTCTCCGGCCAGAGCGCTCTAACGCGCTCCGCCGGCAACAAGCTCCGTCCCGTCTCTTCCCTCTCATGGAGGGGGCGGGACAATCACCCCGTCGCCGACATGCGGCGGCGAAGGGGACTTGTGCTAGAGGCTTCATTTTGCACATAGCTGAGCTACCAACCCCAAGTATTCAAAAACTGAGTTTCTGGTTCCAAAAATAACCGGAATGTCTTAAGAAGTGATGAGGTTTTATTGTTGTTATTGTTGTTGGTTTTTTAAAAAAAACAAAAAAACAGTTCCAATGTCAAGCTGAAACTGGCACCTGAGGGTAATATCGCATTTTGGGTACTGTTTTGGTTATATGTATCAGTGCCCACATATCATTTGAGTACTCGAAAAACCAACATTTTTGTTACCGATGATTTTTTAATATCCAAATGACCTGAAAAACTGAAATAATACCTGAAAAATTTCTGAAATCCGGGATGAAGTTGCTATCTCAGTATACCGGTTGCCGGTATTTCAGTATACCGGTTGTTGGTATTTCAGTATACCGGTTGTTGGTGTTTCAGTATACCGGTTGCCAGTATTTCAGTATACCGGTTGTTGGTATTTCAATAAATCAGTTGCTGGTATTTCAGTATACTGGTTGTTGGTATTTCAGTACCTGATCAAAAACAGGTTCCTAGTACTGAAATGTACCCAAAATATTTGATTTGATTTAGGTACTGGAAATTTGATGGGTAAACCCGTTTTTGTGGGTACTGGTTACAGCTCTCTTCCTATGGTTTCTGAGCCTTCAGGGAACACTGCATGTGGCAACGCCTCTCTGCAGGCATACGGTCTAAGAAAGTGCTGTACAATCAAGGATGTAGCTATCCTAGGCACAGGTAGTACAGCAGCATCAGGGCCCATGACCTCGGGGGAACCATACTCCTTGAGATAGCTTCATTTTCTGAACTGGGCCCTATTCCAAGCTAGCTATGCCCCGGGATACAATATAATTTAATTTATTTATTTAGACTTGTATCCCATTCTTTCCTGAAGGCTCAGGGTAGGTAGCAGAAACCTATTAAGTTTAGTTTAGTTTATTTGACGGCACTAGCTTTCACCATGGCCCAAACCAGGATAAAATCATAACACAGATACACTTGTCCAACGTATGCATATGGACAATATTAAATAAAAACAATACTGAACTTTGAATAATAAATGTAGCCAAATGTCATAATTTGGTAAATACCACACTACAAATCAGTAAATGCTATAAACTAAACATACTCCAGAATACATACTAAATAATAATTAGATAATTATTAATATCTTGTTACTTAGTACAGCAAATATAAAGCAAATTTACACCATCAAATGAGGTTATCAGTCCAATCAGTTCAATCTCCCAAGTTATCGGCCAAATTGTTATTTATAATTTGTCTGTGATCTTTAATTCGTAATTGAATAAACGTTCGTCTTTTTATAGCAAGATCCACAAAAGTTGCTACTGCCACCAGATCCTTGGTTGCTGACAACTTAATAAAAAATTTAAGCACATCTTCTTCTTTTGTCTTCCTTGGGAAACCTATTAAAATAAACATACATAAAAACATATCAAAATCCCCTCAAAAACCCCGAGCCTGCAACTCCTATTCCTGCCTGCCAAATGCTTGGCCAAATAGAAAGCTGTTATATTCAATCCGAAAACTGCTCAGGCTTGGGATTTGATGAGCCTCCAGGGTTCCTCATGTGTAATACACAAAGTGATCGAGACAGCCAGGATGAAGGTTTCCCAGTTCTTGCGATTTAACTGTGACTTGCTCAGTTTTAACAATTTCTATCAGTCTGAAATTGTGACTTGTCCTAAAAATCATAAAAATGTCAGCTTTCACATTCCTTAAAAAGTAGGTTTCTAGGGGTGTCTGTGGGATGTCTTAGGCCACTTTCAGATCCCACCCCCCGCCAAACATTCTGGCTGCGGGAGGGAACGTGCAGCCAGGATATGCGCGGGATGCCGTTGGTCTGAAAGCTGCCGCCCCCTCCCCCCCCCCCGGCACGGTTTTGCCGACAAACACCCGCAGAGATACAGAGCAGAAAATCTTGCTCTGTATCTCTGCGGGTGTTTTCCGGCAAAGCTGCATGGGGGAGCTTTCAGACCCTGCACATATCCTGGCTGCGCATTCCCTTCCGTAGCCAGAATATGTGTGGGGGACGGGGGGGAGGTCTGAAAGAGGCCTTAGAGGCTTAGAACCCCCAAAAGGTCAAATGAATAGAATCACACATTAATTACTGTTTTCAAATCACAGGATTAAAGCCAATCTTGTGATTTTTTCGGCTCCTAAATATTTGGACGGTAAGAGAATACAACAGGACACACATCCTTGTAAACTCCCAAACCGAGTTTCTTATGGTTAACCATTCTAGCAGCCCCTGGTTACCAAGGGAAGAGCAGAGCCCCTGCAGCATTGGGCGAAGCCCCAGTTATCCAAACTACCAATTCTGCCAGGGTTCTGCGGGATTGAAACATTCCATTCTGAGAAGACGGGGATGGCACCACTGGCTGGGGCAGACAGCTAGGAATGCAGAGGAGTGGAACAATCGGACTTGTCTGGAAGTGAAATGATGATTTACAACAGCTCTTGTTCCAAGCCCTTGGGATTCTGAGATGCCTGGGAGTTTCCCAATTGGAAAATACAGTTCGTTCCATACACTAGCTGAACAGTGGGTGGCTGTTATTTAAAAAAAAAAAATATTTCCCCAGTGTAACACTGCGATGCTTTGGAGCATCCACTTCAGCTTCTGAAGTCTCATGCAAGGAGAGCTCCTGCAAAGACAAACCTTGACTGTTTCTCTCTCCTATTCCTCATGTCCTCTAGCATGCAGGGCTATCTGCAAGTGCAGCAGCAGGCCTGGATCTAGGACGTTGGCACTGGGGACATGGTGGGCACGGGCAAGACTGCATGGCAAGGGAGACAATTGCTCTTGCCTTCAGAAGCTCAGAGTCCCTCTGCGCAGACCATTTCCTGCCAGAATTGCAGTTATTACATTCTGGCCTGAGGCCTACAAGTTTGGGTTGCTGTCCCTCGGCATTTCACTGGGGTTTGAGACCCAGCATCTCCAAGCTATGGGAGAAACCATGATTTCTCTGGGTTAACCGGGGGCACCCTGGCTAATGCAGAGAATCTGGGCTTCTGAGGTAGTAAGGAGAGGCCATGTAAAAAAAAAGGGGAGGGCCATAGGGACTTTTCTGTCTCCTTTCCAAGGTGGCTCTGCCCCAGTGGAACACATGATGCTCTGCAAGGACAGGGTTGTGTGAGAAAGGGGGCAGGACAGCCTCTTGGCCACATATCCTGTTTCAACTAGGCCCCACCCCCCCTCCAGAGCATCATGACATCACAACAACCCCCTGTAAGGGGGAGGATATGTGCTGGAAAGAGGCAGGACAGTCCCTTTGCCCCACCCCCTTTCTGACACAGCCACTCCCCCTGAGGCGTATCATGATGTCACAACACTCCATAAGGGGCGGGGTTATGTCAGAAAAGGGCGTGTCAGCCCCTTTGTCCCATCCCCTCTTATATAGGTCCGCCCCCTCGTGTTTTCCTCCTGGTAGGGGGCAGGGTTGTAACTCTACCTACAGCCATTCATCTGAATCTTCAGGCATCTTAGGGTATTTTCAGACGTTACGAGATCACACTCAACCACAGTGAACCACAGTCAATCCCGCGATGGGGCCAAAGCGCCCTGAACGTCTGTTTCGTGGGCGCCAGATGTTCACCACGGTCAATACCCACATGGGGTCAAAATCAACTACGCTTCCTGAGCTCCCCCCCGGACCATCTCCGAAAGCGTGGTCAAAGAGATTCCCGACGGGAACCAACAAAAAGTAACGTCTGGCCGGCAACCACCGGCCGGAATCAAAGGAAATGATTCCCAGCCGGGGACAAAGCTCGCGGTGTCGCTGCCAGGCAACGAGCAACAACACAGGCTGGGGAGGGAGATTTAAAGGGCACCCGGCAGGAGCCGGGACGAGCCGCCTCAGCGCCTTCCGGGTGTTTTGACCACGGCCCGATCCAGGATCGGCGTAACATCTGTTGTGATGCCCCAGGCCGTGATCTGGCGGCCCGATTCCCTGCCGTGGTCCCGGTCCCATCACGTCTGTTCAGGGCTTTTTTTTACCACGGGGGGGTGGTTGTTCGGTTCACCCCCTCCGGGAATCCACTGTGGTGAATTGGGACCGCGTAACGTCTGAAATCACCCTGAGTCATCAGACTAAGAATTTGTAGGAGAAATCCTGGAAGATGTTTTATTTCTATGGTGGGGGGAGGGGGGGCAGAGTCCCCTCTTCCTCCCCTTAGCTCTTGGCCTGTGCAGCAGTGATTATCAATGGGTAGCGTGCTGTAGCCCACTTTGTTACGGACCTTGCCTGCCCATCTGTGCAGGTGTTACCAGATGTTGGCCCAGGATTGCTGTGTTGGTGGCTAGCCCGAGCTAGCGGGCCAAAGCGGACTATCACATCTGATTCCAGGCCAGCATACTGGCCCAGGTCAGGGTCACCATGGCTGGATGTCATTGGCTGCCATGGCTGCCCATCACAGTGGGGGATGGGTCCGGCCAGCCACATGTTCGTGGTTATTATTATTATTATAAACATTTATATAGCGCCAGTAGTGTGACCTGGTGCTGTACAGAACATAGAAATAGACGCGGTCTCTGCCTGTGGCTTACAATCTAAAAGACAAGGAGGGGGAGACAGGGAGAGGGGACAGTGGGAGAGACAGGGGAGAAGACAAACAAACAACAAACATTCAAGCGGATGCGGAGTCTCAGGTGCGTGTGCTTGGCTTGGTTACAATCAGGTTGGTTGCAGCAGTCTGCAGAGGAGGGCAGACAGTAAGTATATGGGAACGACTAGCAGGCATTGGGAAAGGCAGCGAGGAAAAAGTGGGTCTTGAGGAGGGAGGGAGGGGGCAAGGTGGATGTGGGTAGGGAGGGAGTTCCAGGCATGGGGGGCAGCGAGGGAGAAGGGTCGAAGGCAGTTAGGTGAGCAGGAGAAACGAGGGAGAGTGAGGGAGGGGACAGAGGAAGAGTGGAGAGCGCGTGCAGGAGTGCGTAGGGAGATTAGGTCAGAGAGGTAAGGGGGAGCTTAGTCGTGGAGTGTTTTGAACGTGGTTTTGCGTGTCCTCCCCGGGCATGCGGGTGCTGGGATGGCACCTTGGACATGGGCGTGTTTGTTTGATGACCTGATCTGTCCCAGACTGTGTCCGCCACAGTTTTCCTCCCCAAGCCAGGCTGGCCCCCATCACATGTGTTTCTACCCACTGAGGATGAAATACATCCAGAACCCAAGCTTGACACAGCCATATAATCATCATCATATTTATTAAGAGCATGACCAAAGGTCATTGCTTACACACAAACTTACAATTACACAATAAACAATAAAATAGAGTCATATAATCTGGGTGGTGTCATTGGTAATTCCTGTTAAATGAACTTCCCTCCAGTGATGACAAATGTCAAGGGGAAATTACAGATGTTCTGCCTGTCTGCACAATAGTCACTCTAGAAGGTGCACTCTTTTAGACAGTCCTTTAATGTGCTCCAGTGAGGGACGTTGTATTTTGGCTGGCTCCCCCACTTCCTTTACCCCTGCTTCTTGTCTCCGAGGCAGTGGGGCAGTGGGAGGAAATTGAGGCGACCTCTGCTATCTCGGGGCTCTTGATGCGATTTGAATCATTCGCAAGTCACCGCTTTTATCACATGGTGAATTAAAAGAGCAGTACGTTTTTAGGAATGCCTCAGTCCCATAATTTTTCAAAGTCACTCTCCGTGGGGCTGAAGGACAAAGTTTTACTCAGCTGACCTGATGCCTCTGGGAAATTGTTTTAAGTCAAATCTAAACTGGTAGTTCCTGTACTTTCTGCCTGTGGGATCCCATTTTTTGAGGTTTCAATATAATCTTGCAATGCCAGAGAACAACCAAGGCATGCCAAGTATCTCAAATAGCAACCAGTATCACAATTCTATGCACAGATAGTGTGACTCCACTAGAGGTCTTGACCCCACTGTACAGGCACCTCTGATTTATCAACTGCGGGTCATTTTGTCTAATCCTTTTGTCCAAGTAACAAGTGAAGCATTAACCTGTGAACTACAGTCCCCAGTGCCCCTATACTCAGTGAAGCAATTGGGAATCTGCCATTCAAACCTTCAGAATGGCACAAGAAAGGGGGCAGGGCGCTTAGGAGACTGGAGTCCTGAGCTTAAACAGATATGCCAGTTTTGCACATATAGCGAAGATGGTTTAAATTTTTCAATCCTGTGACTGAAGATGCACATTTTATTTGCGAATATGAACTTGCATATTCATTTATTTGGTACCCCCTCCCCTTGTCAGTTCTAGATTGTAGGCCCCTTGGGGCTTAGGAAACAGTCTCAACGGTTCCTAAGCAACAAGAATGATAAAGGGTATGGAACGGCTTCCATACAAAGAGAGGCTTGACAAGCTGGGTCTCTTCAGCTTAGAGAAGAGAAGACAGAGGGGACATGATAGAGGTTTGTAAAATCTTGAGTGGTGTGGAACGAGTAGATAGGGAATGGTTATTTACCCTCTCAAATAGTACTAGAACTAGGGGACACTCCATGAAACTAGCTGTCGGCAAATTTAAAACTAATAAAAGGAAGCACTTTTTCACTCAACACATAATTAACTTATGGAATTTGTTGCCAGAGGACGTTGTCAAGGCCAGTAGTATAGCTGGGTTTAAACAAGGACTGGATAAGTTCTTAGAGAATAGGTCAATTAATGGCTATTAATGGGATGAACTTCTTACTGTCAGGAGCTGGGAGTGAACACTGGGGAATGGATTGCCCAGTGTGACTGTTGGGTCTTCTCCCATGCGATCGAGATTGGCCAGTCGGAGGACAGGATGCTGGGCTTGATGGACCACTGGTCTGACTCAGTATGGCACTACTTATGTTCTTATGTTCCGGGCCAGGCACATTGCTGGGGCTATATAAATAATTTATATTATTATTTATTAAGTATTTATTTACATAGCGCCAACAATGTACCTGACGCTGAACAAATACTAGGTAGAAACAGGCCCCTGCCCCAATGGGCTTACAGTCTAGGCGAGACAACCGGGGAAAGGAACCTAGGGAAAGACAGGGATACATTAATGAAGTTGAGTAGCTGAAGAGGCATGTGCTTAGCTTGGTTACAGAGGAGAAGCGGACCCTGAATGAAAGGCTAGTAGAGGAAGCATCAGGGAGCAGACTGGCGATTAGAAGCTAGGGAAAGCCTGATAAGAAGAGATCTTAATTAAGTCCTAATTAAGAACTTCTGGCCTAAATTTTTAGAAGTGACTAATGATTTCAGATGGTTTATTGGGGGGCAGGGAGGAGCAGACTGAGGGTGTTTTCAATTGAGATGCACTTCTCCCCCACCTGGCCGCCCAGATGCTACCCATACAACCGCCCGTCTGAAAGAGGTGCAGGGGAATGCGCCTACTTCCATGAGCCACGCAGCACCCACTCGTGGGCCACCCACGGCGCGCGGCCAGGAACTCCGGAGTGCTCCATGTAGGGCAAGCCAAAAAGGTGCGTGGCGACCGGCTGGCACACATCCCCTGCCCGTATGAACGGTGGCAGCCAGCCACGCTAGCAGACCGGGCCACTGCTCAAAGGCACTGTGGACAAGAGACACGGCCTCTGCAAGTCACAGGGACTGGCTGCAAGCACGGGGGAGCCTGGATTCCCTCCCCGGCACTCATGCAGGGACATGTTGGTTTCAAAGGCCAGCACTTTGTCCCATGAGAGTTGCTCCCCCCTGCCCCCCCCCCCCGGGAGCCACCCGTTAGAATCCCTCCCCGCGCACTCCACTCAGCGGCCACAAAGTCCACCACCACCCCAAACCTTGCTCATTTAAAAACACCCCGAGACACCTTAAATCAGGGGTGGGGGAAACTCAGGCTTGGGCTAGTTTTATGTGGCACCTTCCCTAAACACTGAAACACACAGGAGAAGGGAGCAGATAAGAGGGCATGCATACAAGGGGTATTAGCAGACATGATGCTGGCCCAGTTCAGCCCACTTTGCCTGTAATAGGCAGCCATGGCATCCTATCCTGGCGAGGAGGGAGCACAGTGATGTGAATGGATGGCCACATGTCACTTCCTGCGCTCCCTCCCCGACTGGGAAAGCTCTCCCCGCTCCTGGAGGATGTCTGTTAACAGAGGATAGGGGACAATCCATGGCACAGATCCATGTTCTGAGCTCTCCTCTTTCTGAGCGCACCCCTTCAGCACTTCTGCTCCCAACTTCGATGTGGCCCTCAGAGCTTGTACTCATTTTCAAAGTGGCCCCTGGGAAGAAAAAAGTTCCTCACCCCTGCCTTAAACGGAGGGTGATTTCACTCCAACAGCTTCTGATAATTAGGCTCCATTAAAGGGTCTCCAGCTACTTAGTCCCAAAACTGAACAGACACACCCCAAATTCACATGCTGCTGTTGAAAGTGTAGGCCAAGGACTTGGGGATTGTTAATCTGCATGTTCCAATAATTTCAACCCCTCCCGCTCCAACTCCCAAATATAATAATGAAATTGCAACAATAGCTCTTTGCCATTGAAGGCAGATTGTCTTGTATTGCACTGGGGTGTTGGCAGATCTGAACTTTAATTGCCTTGTTGCCATTGGAAGAAAGAAAGAAAGAAAGAAAGAAAGAAAGAAAGATCCGATGATTTGGCTTTAAACTCTAGTCTTCCCCTTGGGAAACGTGGGTTCTGTATTAAAACACCTCTTGACATTTCATGGCCAGCCCATCAAGCCACCTAACTTCATGCTGACTTCTCAGCACCGGGGGCAGGAAGTGATGATTTACTATCTGAATGGGGCATGACTCATCAGCTGGGAAATTTGAAACTCTGTGGTTTTCTAAAGAAAAAGGCTCCCAACCAGGGTTGATCTTTTTTTTTTTTTCCTGTCTCTCTTCAAGCAAACCAGGTTTTACAGGATACCAGATCATAAACGAAAGGACCAGTCAAGTACTTTCCCTCCAGGGCTCGTTCATCGATAGGAAGGGCTGCGATGCAGGGGCCACATTTCCTAAGGTCATGTTCACACATAAAAAAGTGAACCAACTTATCAAAGCTGAAGTTTCACACTACTCTCCTAAATGATCGATCTAGTACTGCCACCATCCTCCCTCCCCCTGTAGCCATAAATAGTTCAGGTAATAACTTTTACCTTCAAGGCTCTTCGTGGTCTTGCTCCCCCCTATCTCTCCGCAGTCCGTCCACACTTGTTTCCCACCACATTCCCGCCTGGACGGTTTGCTCCTCCTCTTCCATCACCTGCTCGCAGCTGCCTTGCTCCTCAAAGCGTATTCACCCATTCTCCCTTGCTGCCCCCGTGCCTGGAACTCCTTCCCTGAATACATTCACTCTGCTCCCCCTCCCTCATGAAAACCTTCCTGAATGTATCCTTGTCTCTTTGAAACTACAGTTGGTCCAATAAAAAGAGATCACCTGAACTACCTTGTCCTCCATCTCTTACAACCGCTCTCTCTCTCGCTAGCCAAACTAGCGTTGCCATTTCTCAGCTGCTAGCTCTTTTCAAGGTTGAACTAGAATGACCAGAATTCAGTCTACATATTGACACCTTTTCAGCTTCCATTTTCATACAAGATGAAACGAACAAAGCAAAGCTGCCCAGTCTGGTGACTCTGGGTGTGTCTGCACAAAACATTTATCCCTGGGCAAATTACCCCAGGGTAAATGTTTTGTGTGAATGCACCCTCTGACCTGGTGAAAAATCCCACTGACTTAGTTTAACTTATCAAAAAGAAGGTTTTTAAGAAGGGACCAGATCAGATCTTATCTAAATCTAAACTAAAAGGTTAAGAAGGGTCTTTTTTTCCCAGCTTGGAAATTTAATACAGGCACACAAACCAAACAGGGGATTTGGGTTGCTTAAGGGGGGTGCTCAGGATGAAGGCAGGGGGAGGAGGGCCCAGACAGTGGTGTTGCTTCCATGGAGTGAGGGGGCTCAGTTGATCCCAGGCTCTGGACTCTAGTGGGTGGGCCTGCAGGCGACCTGATCCTGACTGGGAAATTTTCAGAGTGCGCAGGGAGAGAAAGAAAGGCCAACAATCTACCCCCACCCACTCTGAAAATTTTCTAGCGACTCTCAGGCCCCAAGAAGGAAGTTTTCAGAGTGGTCAGCGGTGGAATCCTGGCCCTGCTGCCTCTTAAAATGTCCTTCCTGATGGGGTTGCTACCACGCCAGAGGGCCTCACTGGGAGCCAGGGCGGCAGCACAACCTTTGCAAGGGGAGGCCGAGGCCAATCGGGAGCCTTGAGGAGGCCACTGCTTAGCAAGACTCCACCCCCTTATCCTTAGGGGGGGCATAATGGGGACATGAGCCTGGGCCTGCCACAGCCTTGCTACATCACTGGGCTGAGGTCATGGATCTGTCCCATGAATCCTTCCCCCGACCTCAAGTGTATGTCCCCATCTCTGGCCCCTTCCTACTCAGTACGCTCCTTCAGTGTTTGAGTGTGGGAGAGCTGGATCCTGCAGCCAGATCCAGGAATTGGAAAGGGGCCACATAAAACCAGCTGTGGGCCAGTGGTTTTCCTAAACTCGATAACAAAGCAGAGCTATCCAACTCCTTGGCCACCACAGGCCAGATTCCCTCATGGCAATTTGCTGGTGGTCTGGATTCAGGAAGTGGCAGTGGGAGGGGCCACCACAATACAAAAGGGGTGGGAGACTCCCTTTCCCCACCTTCTTTCTGAGCTGGCTCTGCTCTTTTGAGTTAAAGCCTGAGGGAAGATATCAACCCGACTCCCAGTCCAATACATAGGGCCCATAAGTGAAGTAGAAATCACAACATAGGCATAAGAACATAGTTAGTGCCATACTGGGTCAGACCAAGGGTCCATCTAGCCCAGCATCCTGTCTCTGACAGTGGCCAATCATGGTGGCTTGGGAGAAGCACCTTACAACGTACAGGTATATGGGTGTAGTATCAACCAATGACAAAACAACAACTGCTAACTACACCCTATGCGGAAAATGTTCTCTGCCCAGATTATTTAAAGATATTTTGAATTGTGAAGAAACTACTATCAGTCATAAATTGTTAAAAGTAACACCATTTACTACACAATCAACAAATCTGTTGTAAATATATCTATGTGGTTCTATAAATTACAAACAATGACTTGGAGATATAATTAACAAACCAGAACTAAAGAGGAAACAGCTATGTAACAAAGAAGCACCCAACAGGTCACAATGGGGGATCCATTCCCTGTTGTTTCCCCCAAGCTCCCGTCATAATATACAGCCTGCAGAGCCTGCAATTCAAGGGACACCCTTGGCCCCTTCAGTTTACATTATATTTAACTAAACATCCCAAATTAGTTATGGTAGCATTTTCCTTTTTCTAACAGATGAGTAGGGCTGGCCTTGCTGCAGGGTGACCACTCCAGGCCCCATTTTTTTCTTTCCTTCCGAGGGCCCTCAGGGGCCCTGTTTTCACCAGGGCAGGGTGCAGGGCCCCCACAACAGGGCCCCATACGTGACCACATTTAGAGCCTGCATAGGGTGTCCCTGGGGGACAGGGCCAGAGGGGAGGGGCCACCAAGGGTCCCCCATTCTATCCTTACCCTGGGCCCCACAAATTCTAATGCTGGCCCTGCGGGTGAGTCAGCCTATGTCTGTCAAACATTGCTATGTTTGGAAGGGTCCCAAGCCACCAGTTTTTAGAGGACCCATCTTCCCTTGATCAGCACTGGCGGTAACAAGGACCCACTGCCACCTGGAAAGGTTAACTATATAAGAGGCCTATGATAATCCCTTCAGAAACACAGTGGTGGGTGTAAGCTTGCACTGGCGCCGGTTACGTCTTTTTTTAAATGCTGGGCATTTTGAGATTGTTGTGGCGATTTCTAATTGTTGTTAATGAATTGCTTCTAAGCCTCTTTTGTGAGAGCCCTCGATCTCTTCTTGAGAGCCCTCAGCCGGGCGCTTCTCTCATTATAGCCGCTTTCTCCACCTCGGTTTCGTGCGTCTGTGCTTTGCGCTGGGCCTCTGGGACATGCCGAAATTCAGCGAGAGTCTGAACTGCACGTTCCCAGAAAGCAGCTTCCGTGCCATGCCCGGCGAAGCATTTCTGTTTGTGCACCGTTACCTCAGTGCGCTCTGTACTCAGTGACACTAAGTTCCTGGAGTCGAAGGGAGTGCACATCACACTTCCATGATTTGTTTTCAAGAGAAAACTCCCTCTCTTTAACTCTTTCACAAGCCAGCTCATGATGTCATGCAGCAGGTTGGTGAGCTTCGGAGTCTGACAAGCTGCGTCCGCCATTGGTTGGCTGGGGGGAGGGGGGGAAGGCGGTATTAGCTTCCTTCTGCCTCCAGATTGACCTCTCCGCCAGCAGATTGTTCTGATTTTCCACTTGGAAAGGTTTAGGGACCCTCTCCAAAGTGCAAGCTTCTGGCCTCTTTCGTAATTCAAGCCCAAGAGTCTTGTATAATTGCGATCGCTGGGAAGCCCTGCATTAGAGGGAGGCAAACTATGCAATATAAGTTACTAAATCGACCACTTTAGTACTTTACGCTTGGCAGTTTGGAATATACGTGGTGTCAGTTAGCTTTAATAACAGAAATTTTCCACAGAGAATCAGGAACCAAAAAAATTAGAAGCAAATTTTGTTACTTACAGCAACCTGACGGACTTCTAAAACCCAAGACAGAATGTAGCCTTTGGTTACTGAGGGCTTGACTATACAAACATTTAACTCCATTTAAGCATGAAAATGTTTGTTCATGGAAACACTCTGCTCCATAGTAGTTTTCAAGTCTCTGTGGAAATAATTAACACCTCGCTTCCACTGGAGTTATAACTCTGCTCCAAATTAACTGTGGGATTGTTGTTTGTGTCCCCGAGTAAGGGCTGCACTCACTTCATGTTCCACTCAATTCCAATGAAAGCCAGATCCCATGATGCCCCACTGGCAGAAAAGAGCACTCCACATTTCCACAAGGGAAATGAATTCACTACTGTTTCTATATATTCTCTGCTGAGCAGTAAATAACTGCTCAGTAGATACCACCACAGTTAACTACTGTGCAGCAAAGTGTTTGTGTAGATGAGGCCTAAAGCTGCATCCATGCTAGATACTTGTCTGCTCCGTACATGGGTTTGTGGGTGTAGCGCGGTGAAGTATCAAGGAGTGGGCGGGGCCGGCCCTACTGCAGGGCGGCCGTCCCGGGCCCCGCTCCTGGGTGGGCCCCGCACTCGGGGTCCCCAGCTCCCGGCCTGACAGTGGCCTGGAGCTGGGGACCCCGAGCGCGGGGACTCTGGCCAACTCCGACTGACAAGCAGCGGAGAAGGCCAGCAGGAGTGAGAGGCAGAGGCCCCGCCTCTCTCACACTCCGTGCCCC
>QEPC01000046.1:140645-154527 GCA_003113815.1 Sphenodon punctatus | reverse complement strand
CCAGATGGGACGGGCCCCTTCATCGCGGCGGGGAATCACATTCACCACGTGATCGGGGCCAGCCTCGTCGGTTCCGCCAATCGCGTGGTGAATGTGATTCCCTGCTGAGACTGACGGGGGTGAACATCTGGGGGGGGAACTTCCCTTCCCTCTTCAGACGTGACGAGACCTTTCTCGCCCGGTGGGAATCCACTGTGGTTGAGCGTGATCTCGTCACGTCTGAAAATACCCTCTGTCACCTTGGTGGCAGGGAAACGAGCACTGTATTAACGAAACCGACCTCAATGTGCTCAGATGTGAGCTGGGGTTTCCTTGTCATGTAATGTGGCTAGCACAAGGGACCAATATAGCCACAGTGAAGGCAGGGATGAGAGACACAAAGACATCACAGCATGCCAGGCCAGCTCCTAAAGACAGCGATGGCTGGCTTCAGTGAAGTCCTGAACCCAGCCGCTTTCAAAATGGTTTGTCCATATGTGAGACATAGAATGAGAGACAGCGGTTCTCAAAATGTGGGACAATGTGGGGCATAATCAAGTATATATGCAAATTCAAAGTAGTGCATCGCTTAACTATGAGGCTGGGCTGGGGGGGGGGGGGGAAGAAATCTTTAAAAGTTCAGGGCTCTCATATCCATACAGTAACCTCTCTCATAAGCCAGACCTAAACCCTTCCCCTGCCAGTCTGTATGTCCAAGCTTCATCTGAACACTTCCCTTAACTACCTGGCCTCCACCCCCCATGCTATGTGAGCTGTACAGTTTACACAGGCCTCCTTCTGCCAGTAACGCTTTCCCTCCACTCCAGCCATTTCTCCTCTTGTGTAGATTCTCTCCAACAGATGTGTCTAATGGAGAAGCTGGTCTGAAATTTTGTTATTGTTTTAAAAAGGAAACTTAATAGAAGAAATCACAACATCAGCCCCTGACAGGTTCCACGTCTGAAGCCTTGACCTCCTGGGTTTGTTTTTTTCCAAGAGAAAGAATTAGAAATTACAGGCCCTTTTTAAACGGGCCACAGCTGCTCGGCCTTGGGCTGGTGCCCTGGGTTTGGGAGACCTGCTCTGCTGGCGGGGCTCCTGGATGTTCCGGGGCACCACAAGCAGGGCTGGAGTGGAGCAGGGACAGCCTGCTCCACCTGCACATCTGGAGGCCCGCCTTTAGATGGGCCACCAAGGGAGTGAGGCAGAGCAGAGGTGGGGAAGCTGTCCATCTGAAAACACCCTGTGCGTGAAAGTGTTACTACACGGCAAGGCAGCAAACACAGATTAAGGAACCAATGTGGCAAGTTTGCAAGGGGGAAGGGCATTGTATGAATGAGTCTTTAAGGTAGGGGTGGGGAACCTTTGAAAATGAGTACAAGATCCAAGGGCTGCTTAGACATTGGGGGCAGGGGAGCTTGAGCAGTGCACTCAGGAAGAGAAGAGTCCAGATCATGGATCTGTCCCCTGTCCTTGCGTACCTGCCCTTATCTCTGCTCTCTTACCATGAGCGCTATTTTTTAATGGTTGGGGGTAAGAAACTGGATTGAAGGGGCCAGATCCAAGCACTGGAAAGGACCAAATGAAAACAGCGGAGGGCCACATTTGGCCCCCAGGCTTGAGGTTCCTCACTCCTGCCCTAGGAAAAAAGGGTGTAGGAATGAAAGGCAGAACTCAGGGTGAGAGCTGGTTGAAAATTTCCAAATGAATTGGTTTTTTTGTTGGAAAAGACCATTTCCCCCTGAAAATTAAAAAGGAAAATGTGACCAGTATTTTTTATTCTTCCAGAATCTGAATTTCCCTCCTTTATGTCCCTTTTTGTTTTAGCTATCCAAACTTCAAAAATCAAATATTTTCAGCCAGAAAGAGTAAAGAACAACAAAAAAAGTTTGAAGTCTATCACAAATGTTCAGGTTTGGGAACTTGAAATGTTTGATATTTTTATTTTAAAATTTCAGCAGGGTTTGGAAACTTTCAGATATGAATCATGTTTCAGTGCTCATAAATGAAATAAAGATATGACTGAAATGAGTATTCTATGTAAAAAAAATATGACAGATTTGACATAGCTGCATCCAGTTTTGTGAAGCAAAGATTAAATGATATTTATTTCCATCCTTCTTTTTCTTTAGAAATACTCATTTCACAACACTCTGCTTTAATGCTCCTAAAATTATAATTCACCTGTCTTTTGCTACCAATGGGAAAGGCAAAAAGCCCTTCCCTCAGACGAATCTCCCAACCCAACAAGCAGTACAAAGTGAGTAAATGGCTCTGCCACCTTGAATTTTGGCCGGAGCGTAGCCGCATACCAACTGCATTTGTGGTGACCCTAGTCAAACTGCTCTCCAAGAGGGTGAGGACTTACAGGAAGCAAACGTTGCATATATCAGATATTCATTCATTGAAGTGAATACACAAATCTGTGATGTGAAAACAAAAAAAACCCCACATTTGTTCAGCTCTAGAATAAATATTAGCCCTGTTGTTTGAGCATACTGAAAAAAAAGTTAGGGCAACAACAACAACAAAAACTACATGGAGCAGCTGACAGAACATGGAGTCCAGGGCTCCTGCGACCCTGCACCATGTATTTTTCATAAGCATCCTCTTTTAAAGGGGAGGTGCGACCACCCTAGCTGCAGCAGCTTGTGAGGAACAGAAATCCCAGATAGGTGGAGAAAAGGGCCAATACTGCCACAAAGGGCCTTTGGCAACAGTGAGGTGACTAAAGCAGAGAACTGCCAAGCAAGCAGGCCAAGACCTCACTAACCACTAGGCCTGCACTCCAAGACCATAGGCTTGTTTGGGATTTGGGGGTCTGTAATGTGGACATAAATATAAACTCTGGCCACCCACAGGCCCATGGCTAAACTTGTATGTGAAACCACAGGCTGCTCCACGCCCATCACCTCCACAGCTTTGGCGTGCCGAGCCAGGCCTGAGGTAGCTCTCTGGCTTGTGGCGACTGAGGAGAAAGGGATTCATGCTTCCCTGAGACGCTGAGGCTAACTGAAACGTCAGCCAAGCTCAAATGAATCAGGCTCCGTGTTCATTTTTCCCCCTCCAGAATTCAAAGAGAAAGTTATTTCTGGATCCAGTCACATCTGTAAACAAACACAGTATAACCAGACCGAACGGGCACTGAGAGAATCCAAGAAGAAATCTCCAGGCAGAGACTACAGTAGCTGAGAGGCTGTGTTGTCCTCACCTCTTTGTGTCTAGGTGCCTCATTCTCTAAGGACAGTGCACTCGGTGTGTCACGGATTTACTGTGCAGCCCTGGGCAGGTCACTTAACTAGAGCTGGTGAGAAACAGATTATTTGCAGGAGTTGTTTTAAAAATAAAATAAAAAAATTCTAGTATTTCAAGAATGATTCTTTAACGAGAATGTCATCAGCCCCCAAGGACAGGGCACCCAGAAGCAGCTACAGCAGGCACATCAGGGAAGCAGCAGTTGATGAGTCCGGGATCCCAATCCTGCAAATACTTAGCTGGCTCAGTTACAAAGACTCGTTGTTTTGGATGGATGGCTGGCACATCAAGCCCATGGTGGAGTTAGCAAGCAATCTGTTAGCTGTGATCTGACAGCAGCATAAAAACAAGCTCCAAAAGCAGCCCTATTTATAGAGAGGAGGTTTGAGGTAATGTCCTTACCTTGTATGCACTGTCTCCTCTAGAGAGCCCAGATTAGGAGGGAAAGGATGGCCAGACAAAAAGTGGTTTGAGGCTTGTTTGATCAGGTAGGTTCCCAAGACCAGAAGCCTCTGCAAGCTCAGAAATAGTGGCTTGTGCGTGACAGGGAATGAGAAACTGTAGTAGTGAGTCAGACAGGGTCTCGACGGGCCAAGGCTCTGTAAAATATCAGCTGGCAGCTGCAAGCTGATGCCTCGCTGGCAATACACAAATTGAGCAACCCAAAGAATGAATAAAAAGAAACAGGCTCCCCGTGGGCCAGGACACACCAGCCTCAGGGACAAGACTAGGGTAGCCAGATGTCCCACATCAGCCAGGACAGGCACACACCACCTGAGGCTGCCCTGTCCTGCTGCCTCCCTCCCAGAGGCTGAGTGAGAACCATTCAAATCTCCCGCCTTGGGATGTTGGGAGGTGTGTGTAAGTGAGTAAGGGGGTGGGGTTTATGGAGAGGTGGAGCTTATTGGCTGAGGGGGTGGGGCTTGTCCCTATGGCCCCCTCAAAACGTTGGGAAGTATGCATTAGCCTATCCTCCCTTTTGCTTTAGAGTGAGTCCCTGAATTAGAGGCCCCAAGCATAACAGAATTTGACAGTTCCCATCAGGCCTGGGCACATTATCTGCCCCTGAGGCCGCATCCCCTGTGGAGCACCATGACATCACCTTGCTCCAAAGGGGAGGCGTGGTTATGTTGGAATACCTTGGCCCTGTCTCTTTCCTGAGGAAGCCCCACCCCTAATAGAATGCCATGATGTCACATTGCTCCCATGATGTCACATTCCTCCCAAATGCATCACGGGAGGGCTCAAAAAAGCCTGGCTGCATTGGGCCCAGATTTGGCCCATATTTATAGTCTGATAAGGGCTGTACCCTAAACTACTTCTTTTCCCAGCATCTTAAAAGCAACGTGGTTTTACTTATGACCAGTCCTTTTTGGCATAGTTTTTCAAGGCTTTAGCACCTACATTTTTGCCACTGTTGCTCTGCTGTAAGAAGGATTACCACAGACCAGTGATAGGATAATGCCTTATCCCTTATGTGATAGGAAGTTTATCTCAAGGTTGGGCCAAAGGGTCACCGTATCGTTGTGTAATATGGGAGGCGGCTCCGAGAGAGAAGAGTCCCAGTTGAATGGCTGGGATTTTCAGATTGGCTTGAATGGAGATTTCACAACTGCTCAAAGCTGGTCTTCTCTGAAGGCCAACGAAGAAAGCTCAGGAGGCCTCAGAGTTCAGAATCCAAGCAGAGCAGAGCTTTCCCTCAGGAGCCTCTGAGCAAGAAGGTGGAATCTTGCTACACCCACACGCCCACGTTTGTTCATGCACTTCCCAACATTTCAAGTGCATAAAGAGGGACACAGGCCTGGCCTTAGAATTTGTGGGGCCACCCTGGACAGAGGCCAAATGCAGGGTCCCTCCCCCTTCCTTGTGACCTTCCCCCTCGTTGGTCTTGTTTGAGGCTCTGCTGGGAGAGAGTGGCGCCCCCACCTTCTGACCAGGTGAAAATGGGGACCACTGCGGGGCCTCTGGAAGTAGAGAAAAGAGTGGCACCCAGCCATGTGGTAAGGCCAGCCTTGAAGGGAGAGATGCTTTCCTGCTTCTATTTCCCCTTAGTTTCTTGTCGTTCCATCATCTCCCCTTCTCCTCTCAAATGCTTTCCTGGGAGACAACCACAAAAGAGGTGCCTGAGGCTTGAATACTGGTCTTTTTGTCTCTCTGTTCTGAAAGGGGGACTTTGACCCCCTGAAAGAGGGACAGTGGGATTCAGCACCCAAGGAGGGACTGTCTCTCCTACATAGGGACTATTGGGAGATAGGGGGCAGGGCAAAGATCTGCATGTAGCTGGTGTAATGTGGGGGCGAGGACCAAAAGAGCATAGTGGTGGCAGAGAGTGTTTCCAGATGAGATGCTACCCTGCATGTCCACCCAGGAGCCACCGAGCCAACCTCCCGTCTGAAGGTGGAGTAGCCGGATGCACACTCCCATGAGCCTTGGAGCACCCACTCATGGTCACACATAGAGCACTGCCAGGAAGTCCAAAGTGCTCCATGCAGGGTAGGCCAAACAGATGCATGACAATGGGCGACCACGGAGCACCTGCCCGTATGACCAGTGGCAGCCAGGCACACCAGCAGCCAGGTCTGATCCTCATAGGCACTGCGAGCAGGGGGAGCGGCCTTTGCAAGTCACAAGAGCAGGCCAGGTGCGCTGGGGAACCTGGGTTCCACAGCACTCACGCCAGGACATGTGACTTGCAAAGGCCACTTCCCCCGCCCCCATGGTCCGTGGCAGGGGGAGTTGCGTGACGGCTGCCTCTGTGGCCAGGGTAGGTAGCCATGCCTGTTTGAATCCCTCCCCGCATGCACCCCACCTGCATAGCTGCTCCACGGAAGTGCCACCTGGCGGCCAGGGACCCCACCCACCCATTGCCTTGCTCGTTTGAAAACACCCAGAGAGCTACCACTACTGACATACTCGGGCCCTCCATCCCACACACTTCCCAAGGCGCAGCAAATGGGGGCAGGCCCAGGGTGGGGAGCCATGAGCAGCAGTGAGTCCTTGGGGATGACACAGTGACCCACCACTGCTCCATGCCGCCGCCACCACTGCTCATGCTCCCAGGGACCCACTGAGACCATCTCCCTCCCAATGTCATGAGTTGTTAGTTCAGGTTTCTTCACAGGCCCCCTGTGTTGGGGGTGGGGGGAAGCCCTCCCGACTTGCCATGGCCTGACAGAGTCCGGAGCTCCCTATGTTTGGGGCCCTGTGGCCATCATTTGTCCCTGTGCTTCTCACACCCATGTTGGTCATCTCCATTTTATTCATGGACCCCCATATAATGGAGGCTCCTGCAGGGCCCTGGGTCATTACAGACTGCGGTTGCCTGGATCCAGCCCTGGGAGAATTTGCTCCATAGTTTCCCCTTTACACACACTCATTCATGGCTACATTCTGATCAGTCTTCCTCCCTGACTCCGCATCTTTCCCTAGTTGTTCTTTTAGAATTAGCTGTATGTTCTCAAAGTGCTTTTTGGCTTTGATCCAATCCTTTCCCTGTAGGACTTTGTACGTCTCTGATATTGTCCCCCTTCCACCCCGTCTTCCCTACACGCTATGTAGGGCAGCTCTGGCGAATCGTTCTTCATAATTCATGCGCTCCCTAGCTTGAGTTGATTGTCCTCAGCTGAACTTGTTTTCACCTTGGGACCGCCAAAGGAGCTTTGCAAAGGAGGGTAACTGCACCAGTGGTGCAGCAAGGCTCTGGTGGGCCAAGATCATCTCTCAGTTATGCACCCCCAATGAGGGCAAGTGGGTGGAACCTCCAGTGTGTGGGGCAGATCCTATCCATGAAGGCAGCTCCACCCCATAAGAACATAAGAAGTGCCATAACTGGGTCAGACCAATGGTCCATCGAGCCCAGTATCCTGTCTCCAACAGTGGCCAACCTTGGTCGCTTGGAAGAAGTACCCAACAGGTCACAACGGGACGATCCATCCCCTGTTGTTCACTTGTCCCAGCTCCCGACAGTAAGAGGTTACAAACCCACCCGGCTAATAGCTGCTAATGGACCTATCCTCCAGAAACTTGTCCAAACCTCTTTTAAGCCTATACTACCGGCCTTGACCACCTCTTCTGACAACAAATTCCACAACTTAATTGTGCGTTGAGTGAAAAAAGCACTCCCCGCCCCCACATTACACCAGCTACATGCAGATCTTTAAATCCGCTACTTGTTAGTTTAATGGAATGTCCTCTAGTTGTAGTAGTATTTGAGAGGGGAGATATCAGTTGCCTATTTACTCATTTCACACCACTCAAGATTTTATAAATCATGGACCCCCCTTATGATTTCTATCATTCCCCTCTCAGTTGTCTCTTCTCCAAGCTGAAGAGCCCCAACCTATCCAGCCTCTCTTCATACAGGAGCTGTTCCATACCCTTGAACATTTTTGTTGCCCTTCTCTGTATCTTTTCTTTTTCTGCTATATCTTTTTTTTGAGATGGGGTGACCAGAACTGCACACAGTACTAAAGGTGCGGTTGCACTATCGATTTAGACCCCCTTTCTCTTCCTGGAGCAGCAACAGGAAGAAAGACTACAGAGTGGATGGGGCCTCACTCCACCCCTGCCCACTCTGAAAACTCCCCTATTTTCAGAGTGGCTGGGGCAGTGTGCTGGCCCTGCTCCCTGCCCCTCTGAAAATTTCCTCGCAGCGCTCAAGCCACTGGCAAAGGCCTCCCACAGAGACCAGGGCCTGGACTCAACTGAGACCCATCACTCCATGGTCACTATGCCCCTAAATGCCATTCTCCCTATTTTGCACCGAGGGTGGGGGTGGAGGGGGGGGGACTGGCACAGAGAGGAGAGGGCTAAAATATTCCTATCTGGGGCCATCCAAAGTCAGGCACCCATGGTGGGAAACTGTCAGTCAAAAGTGACTCGTTCAAAGTCACCTAGAATCAGTTTTAGGCTCCCTGTGAAATTGCTTGAGGCTGAGGCGACGTGGAGTGGGGGGTGCAATTCCTACTTTCCCACAAGACGGGAGCTGCACTAGATTTGAATGGCACATGCTCCCGCGGCGCGAAAGCAGCTCATGGGGAAGCAGCCTAAGACTGGCCTCTGGGGCAGGGAAGAAGGGAGCCTGCTGGCTGGCCAGTTAGTCAGGTTCCTTAACCCCATGCCAGCAAACAAGCTGGGTTCCTTGGATCTGGTGCCTGCCTTCCCTCCTCACTCTGGTGTGAGTAGGGCTAAAGAACCTGACTGTTTTCTTGGGACTCATGAAAACAGACTACCTCACCCAGTCCCCCCCCACACGCGTGGACACACACACACACACACACACACACACACAGAAGGAGCAAGTCAGCAAGCCAGGTTCCTTAGCCCTGTGCATAACCCGAGCCAGGTTTCTTCTACCCTGCTTGATTTCTCTCCTCAGGTGCGGGCAGGAACCAGCCTCCCCTCCTCCCCATCCTCATGTGGGAGTGATCTGGGTCCTGTCTCTGTTTCCTCCCCTGCTGGGGGCTGTGGGGGAGAGGGAGGAGAGCCCTATCCCCCTGAGGTCTGTGTGGGGTGTGTGAGAGAACAGGAACGTGTGTGGGGTAGGGGTGCGCGTGTGAGAGAGAGGAGGTGTGTGGATGTGTAGTGCATGTAAGAGAGAGTATGTGAGTGTGTGAGAGAAAGAGAGAGGGGGTGAGAAAGTAAGTGTGTGTGTGAGGGGGGTACATTTGAGTGGAAGTGGAGCTGCCCATCTGCGCCTGCCACCTACAAAGTCCACCAGCTGCCACTGCTAGAGGGCACTGGGGCACCTCCTTATGGTGTAGTTGTTTCCCAGCTGGAAATCATACTGTAGTATTGCTAGCAAGAAGAAGAGATAGAAGGCCTGGGATGGAGGACATAGGCGCCATGGGACAGAGTTTTGCATGAGGCCATTCACTTTAAAAGTTCCAGAGTGGGTCAGGCCAATGGTCCATCCAGCCCAGCATCCTGTCTCCGACAGTGGGTTTCAGGGTAACATAAGCTATAACGGTAACAAAACTACCAGTACCTAAGGAGAGGATGGGTACCCCATAGATAGAAATCTAGTTGAGGAACTAGAGAATGGTATATCATGATATTAAGAACATAAGAAGTGCCCTGCTGGGCATACTGGGTCATGTCAATGGTCCATCCTGCCCAGTATCCTGTCTTCAACAGTGGCCACTTTTGGTCACTTCAGAGAAGTGTGCACGAGGCCATAGTGGAGTGATCCATCCCTTCCAGCCCCCAACAGGCAGAGGTTATATCTCCCAACCAACTTGACTAACAAACGTTTATGGACATTTCCTCTGCAAACTCATCCAGTCCTTTTTTAAACCCAGATTGTTTTTATGTTACCTATCATTCTAAAGCAGAGGTTCTCAAATAGTAGGTCACACGCCAGCTGTGTGAATAGGGTCACAATCTGGATTGATATTCGGTGTACTGTTCATGTCTTTGTTGCTGTCCGGGGTTACAAAATCATATTGGATTGGAGTCACAAATGGAGGTGACACAGGCAAAAGTTTGGGAAGCATTGTTTCAAAGGGTGTTTCTTCTCTGGGAAGGTTTGATTCTCTTTCTTTTATTCTTCTCTGTCTCTCTCTTTAGGCCAAATTTTTGTTTCTTTTTTTTCAAAAGTAGCTTCAGTCTTCCTGAAATAGGAGTAAAAATCTTTGCCGAGCTAGTTCATGGGAAACTGGAATGTATCGAAAGTAGGAGAAAAGGCGATGGGTTTAAGTGGCAAGAGGAAGATTCAGGTTAGATGTTAGGAAAAGCTTCCTAACTGTAAAAGCAGTGTTGGGCAATGGAAGACGCGGCCGAGGGAAGTTGTGAAACATATTTCGTTGGAGGGTTTGATGAAGAAGTCGGACAAAATTCTGTCAGGGATAGCTGAGACCCAGCGAAGCCTGCCCTGGTGTAGGAGGAGGCTGGAAGGATTAAATGGCCAAGGAGATCCCTTCCAGCTCTTTGACTGTAGCAAAAACTCAGCCATGTTCAGCCACACAAGATACCCTGGGTAGGCTACCATGCCTTGGGTAGCCTTAGCCCAGTTTGGGCAGCCAGGTCACACGATGCATTGGCACGTGCGCTATGTGCCCGTCAGATGTTGGGGTGGGTGGAGCGGGTGGCTGTTAGACGCTGCGTCCTTGGGAAAATTCCAAAGATGGGTAGCAGCCTTACCCCATATTTAATTGTATTTATTTATTTAATTTCATTTAATACCTGGCTCCTCTCACCTAATGGTGACTCAGGGCGGCTGCCATGACATATATAACAATAAAATAGTGAAATACAATAATAAACATCAAAATCCAAATATACATCATAAAACCAGTTCTGTGCAAAAAGGATACCTTACCTACCCCAACCCATTAACCCATCCCATCCTCCCCCTCTCTAAATGCCTGATGGAAGAGCCAGGTTTTGCATGGCCGACAGAAGACAAGAAGATTCGGGCTGAGACAGATCCCTGCTGGGAGGGCATTCCACAGCGACGGAGCGAACGCCTGTCCCAGCGGACCCGCCCGTAACGCGGGACCTCTAGGAGGAGGGTGCTCCTGGACGACTGCAGGGGCCACCCAGGGGCCCAGGGAGTGAGGTGACCCTTCAGGTAAGCAGGGCCCAGGCCGTTTAGGGCTTTATAAGTCAAAACTAGCACCTTGAATTGGGCCCGGAAGACAGTAGGCAGCCAGGGAAGTGCTGGGACCACTGGTTGAATGTGTTCCCTGCAGCCCGTCCCAGGAAGCAGGCGGGCAGCCACGCTTTGCACCAACTGCAGCTTCGGGACCATCACCAGGGGCAGCCCCACATAGAGCACATTACAATAGTCTAGCCTCGTGGTGACAAATGCATGGATGACAGTGACTAGATCGGAGTCTAAGACAGATGGGCAGATGCAACTGGCAGAAGGTGCCTCGGTCACAGCCAACACCTGCAAATCCAGGCACGGCTGCGCATTCAAGAGCACCCCCAGGCTCCGCACAGATGGAGCCCATGGAGGATGGACCTCCCCAATACAGGGCATGTGCCCCTCCCCCAGATCCCCGGCCTCGCCTACTAGCATCACCTCTGACTTGTCGGGATTGAGTTTCAATCGACTCGACCTCATCCAGTCACCTACCACAGCCAGACACCGGGACAGCAATGAGACCGCGGGGCCTGGGTCGGCTGGAAATGCTAAATACAGCTGGGGATCGTCCGCATATTGATGACAGTGGACTCCCTAGCTGCGGACGACCTCCCCCAGCAGCTTCATATACACACTGAATAAGCGAGGAGACAAGATGGAACTCTGTGGGACCCCACACGGCAGACCTCCAGGAGACGATGTACAGTCCCTTAGAATCCTCCACAGCGTGTAGGGTAAGGCTGCCCAAGAAATGGGTGCCTGGTGCCGGGACCCCTCCTGCCCTGCCACACAGCAAACTCTGCAGCTGGGCTTTGAGTGGCTAGGGTGGTCATTGGTCCTGTTTTATACAGGACAGTCATGGGTTTTTTAAGGGTTTGTCCACTGTCTACATGTTTTTCTCCTGTATTTTCCACACGCTGCTGGTGTTACCACTTACAGCCTGCCCCCACTCCCTCAAAGTCATGATCTCATGACTTCTGGATGGGAACAGTGGCATTGGCAGCATGTGGACTCAGAGGTGAGCCAGCGTTCCCAGCACTCTGTGTGTGTGTGTGTGTGTGTGCATGCATGCTAGAGTTACCATAGCAACTGTTACTACTAATCATAATTTCTATAGCATTAGACATACACAACATTTTACAGTCACAGATTTGGAGACACACACACATATATATATATATATATATATATTCCCATTTTACAGATGGGGAACTGAGGCTGAGAGGTTGTGACTTGCACTTGCCCAAGGCCATCCAGTGAGTTCAAGGCTAGGACAAAATTCAAACCCTGGCTTCCCAGGACCAACTCCAGCGCCTTATCCACTACACCACACTGGCTTTCTAGACTGAGAGCTTGTGAGTAACTTGCCTAAGGCCACCCACAGAGCTTATGGCTAGCGGGCAAGATTTGAACCTGCCCTAGAGCTTCCAAGGTCCAAGTACAGCACCTTATCCACTACACCATGCTGACTGACTCTTGTGTGGTGTAGCACCCGGATTTTTAGGACATGACTATTTTTTGATCCACCCAACCCCAACCTTGTAGATTTTTAAAATATGGACCCATGGCCAGGATTTTGCCGGTACCTTTGCATCTTCTTCCCCGTCCCCTTGTTGTTCAGCTCTGGCTGGGGGGAAGGAGCCCTGAGCCAGCTGTGCTCTTCCTCCCCCCATGTCCTGTATTCTGGGGATTCATAAGTGGCCACCCTATGAGCGGCGGGTTGCCCGTTGCTTGCTACCACATCACAGCCAGGGCGGGGATTTGGTCGGGCCGGTGGAGGGAGGTGGAGCAGGGCTGGGCACCCACTTGTGTGACTGGCACCTCGGCCTGCCCCAGCCGCGGCGGGATCACCGGCAGCAGGCCGGTTGCCTCACAGGGGAGGGGGGTGGGCACTCATCTGCCAGCCCCACAGCCTGACAGCTGTGCTTGCCTGCCCCAGAGTCGCACAGGGATCGGGCCCCAGTAACTCATGCGGACACACCCAGGCAAGTTTCGCAGGTAGTGAGCTCTTGCCATAATACAGTGTTTCTCGAGCTTTTTGTGACAAAAACTTTTTTTTAAAAAAAAACCAGGACGATAGAATCATAGATTCTTTAAAAATCCACTTTAAAAAGTTCCAGGACCATAGAATCATAGAATGGGAGGGTTACCTCAAAGATCATCTAGTCCAACCCTCTGCTTGGATGCAGGATGGCGACAGCTACAACATCCCCAACAGACGGCTGCCCAGCCTCTTTCTGAAAACCTCCAGTGACACAAAGCCTACGACTTCCCATCAGGAGGTTTTTCCTGATATTTAACCAAAATTGACCTTCCTATAACGTGAGCCCATTATTTCAAGTCATGTCCTCTGTAGCCACGCAGAACACTTCTTGGTGGCAGCCCTTTAGATAGTTGAAGGCTGCCATCATGTTTCCCCTTAATCTTCTCTTCACTATTAATTGTTATTATTATTAACAAGCATTTATATAGCACCAGCAATGTACCTGGGACTTTATAATGTAATGGAATAGACACGGTCCCTGCCCTAGGGCTTACAATCTGAGAGACAGGAGGAGATGAAGAAAGGGGAACAGAGGGAGAGACAAGGAGTGTAACATTCACGAGGATGCGAGGTTCCAGGTGCACGCGCTTGGCTTGGTTACATCGAGAGTGATGGCTGGCTGGTCCGTGTGGTGAGGATATGAATACACAGACCTCTAGGTAACAGATTGTACTGGATGGAGGGTATCAGCAGGAGTTAGGTGAGGGGAGCGAGGAGTCGGGGAGGGCAGAGTAGAAGAGGTGGGTCTTGAGCGATTTGAAGGTGTGGAGGGAGGGGGCGAGGCGGATGTGGGCAGGGAGGGAGTTCCAGGCGTGGGGGGCAACTAGGTAGAAGGGACGAAGGTGGTTAGGGGAGCAGGGGAGGTGTAGGAGGGTGAGAGAAGGGACAGAGGAGGAGCTGAGTTCACGGACTGGAGTACGGAGGGAAATTAGCACAGAGAGGTAGGGGGGAGCAAGGTTGTGAAGAGCTTTATAGGCTAAGACTAGGAGCTTGTGCAGGATTCGTTCAGGAAGGGG
>QEPC01000046.1:93674-122115 GCA_003113815.1 Sphenodon punctatus | reverse complement strand
GCTGTCTCAGTGCCATAGCCTGGACGGAACCCAGATTGAAAAGGGTCCAGGAAACCGATGCTGTCTAGATGCACCTGGAGCTGGATTGCCACCGCCCGCTCAATAACCTTCCCTAAAAAGGGACAGTTAGAGACAGGTTGGTAGCTGGTGAGTGCGTCCACATCCAATGATGGTTTCTTCAGCAGGGGGCGCACCACAGCCTCCTTGAGGCTAGGCGACAACCTCCCCTGCCGCAGGGACGCGTTAACCACCCTAGCCAGCACTGCCCCCAACATCTCCCTGGAGGCTTTCACCAACCAGGACGGGCACAGATCAAGTTCACAACTGGTGGCTCTCACAAGCCCCACGACATCCATTGAATCGGCTGGTGTCACTTCCTGAAACTCCCCCCACAAAGTTGGACCAGACGGGGCCTCCATCACCTCGCGCTCTCAACCTACTGCCCCCAACCCAGCATCAAAGTCACTCTGAATCTGAGCGATATTGTTTGCGAAGTAGGTGACAAACTCCTCAGAGCGGGCCTGGGACAAGTCCCCGTCCAGGCAGAGGGAGGCCGGACTGACCAGCCCCTGCACCACCCGAAACAGCTCCGCCAGGCATGACTTCGCAGACGCTATGAGGGCAGCAATAAACTCCTTCTTTGCTGTCCTCACAGCCTCAACATAGGACCGCAAATGGGCCCTATGGAGAAGTCAGTCGGAGTCAGATCAAGTCCGACGCCAGCATCGCTCTAATCTCCTACCTGCTTGCTTCATACACCGCAGCCCCTCAATAAACCAAGGGACCCTGCAGTGACGAGACAGAAGCAGGGGACGTCTCGGAGCCACCCTGTCAATGGCCTCCCCCAGCAAGCTGTTCCAATGCTGGACTAGCCCATCGACCGAGTGGCCGTCCGGGTCCAAGGTTAATTCCCTCAGGACCTCCTGGAACCGCTGGGGTTCCATCAGCCTCCGAGAGCGGACCAATCTTAACTGGTCCCATCCCCTTCTGGAGGTGGTGCGCTCTTGGAGGAGATAATGGTCCGTCCGTGACAAGGGCAAAGCCCTAACCTCCCCCACTACCAGACCACCCGCCTCAAGGCCAGAACTAAAGATCAGGTAGATGGTATGCCCCCCCACGTGGGTCGGGCAGTTCACCATTTGAGACAAATCCATGGTTGCCATGGCGGCCATGAATTCTCGCTCCGCTCCTACAACGCCGGCATCGGCATGGACGTTGAAGTCCCCCAGGACCAAAGTCCTGGAGGAGCCCAGCGCCACTTCTGAGGTCAGCTCTGCTAGAGGGGCAAGGGATGCTGCCGGACAGGAAGGGGCTCGGTATACCAGCAGCACCCCTAGCTTGCCCCCAGTCAAATCAAACACCACATGGAGGGCCTCAATACCTGCAATCTCCTGAACTGGATATCTCCTGACAGGCCAGTCCTCTCTAAAAATAATCGCTACGCCACCTCCCACGCCGCCTGTGCAGGGCTGGTGCTGCACGTCATACCTGGCCAGAACAAGATCCACTAAAGTTGGTCCAGCCATCTCGTCCACCCAGATCTCCGTAATACACGCGAGGTCCACAGCCCTGTCCGAGATTAAATCCCGAACAATTGGGGCCTTGTTGACAACGGACCTCACGTTTAGCAGCAACAGCCCCCCACATGCGGACCTTGGACCTAGATCCTCCCTCCACCCCAGAGGGAGGATGGCACGCTGCACCTCCTGCAGGCACCTAGGTCCCCTAGGGGCGCAAGCCATCCAACCCCGTGGACCATACCGTCCACACCCAAGAACCACCCCAGCCATCCTGCTGCCACCAGGGGCCAGCACAAGACATAACCCTGCCCCCCCCAACTTCTCAACCAGGGAGTTGGTTTCACCCCCCACTACCACCAAGTGACCTCCCTGCACCTCCCCCTGCTGCCACCAGGGTTTTGCACAGGGACACCCCTCTGCCCTCACCCACCCTATCCTCTAACCACCCCTCCTACATTCCCCCACCCTCACTCCCCAACCCTGAACAAACAATACCCCTACCTGCCAAAAAGCCCTCCTGGGTTCCCTGTGGCCCCAAAGTGCCCCTAAGTGCCGCGGCCCTTTGACCGCGGCTTGTGGCTCGCGGCCCTCAGCGGAGCCGCTGGCAGCCGGGCTATAAAGCCCCCAGCCACTTCTGGGTGGGGGAGTGGACAAGCCGGCCCATGTGACCGGCTTCTTCGCTCCCCCTCATACGCACACACACCCCGGAGCTTCTCCCCCACAGGTCCCGGCCACTGAGAATGCCCTCTCCATTGTGGCCCCCTGCTTCACGCGGGGGACCTCCAAGAAGGCACCCCCGGCAGACTGAAGGAGCCCCTCCGGGGCACGGAGGGCGAGGCGGTCCCTGAGGTATGAGAGTCCGAGACCGTGCAGGGCTTTGTCAATCAATACCAACACCTTGAATCTGGCTTGGTACGCTATCGGAACACGTGTTCCTTTAAAAATGTGCCTAGGTGACAACCCTAGCTCAGGATGAGGAAGGAGGAGGACAGTCTGGATCCTGGATCTAGACCAGGGTGGGGAACCTTTTCTGTCCTGGGGGGCCACAGTGAATATTAGTACGAGTTCCGAGGGCCACATAGGGGTTGGGGTGCGGGGGTGCTTAATGGGTTTATTCAGGAAAAGGAGGGCCCAGATCATGGATCTGTGCCATGGATCTGCGACCCTTATGTGCAGACCCTCCTCTCTGCTCCATTAGCATGGGCTCAGTTTTTCAGCGCTTGGGGGTAGAGGATGGATCCAGGGGCCAGATCCAGGCACATAAAAACTTGCCTTGGGCCGCATTTGACCCCCGGGCCTGAGGTTCCTCCTCACCCCTGATCCAAACCCACTCTCAACGCCCTCATTTCCACCCCAGTGCCCTTCTTCACCGCTCACAGGTAGGTGCTGGATCTGCGGCCAATCCATGAATCGGAAAGGGGTTCAATTTAAAACCGGCTGCAGGCCATGTTTGGCTGCTAAAATAAGAGGCCAGGCTGGCTTCCCCCACCCCTGTTGTAAACCAACCCTAATCTGAAAGACCTGACTTTGGGTGTATGGATGTGGCCGTTCTGAATACAAGGCTGGGTGCTGGGGGAGGGTGGGGTTTTTTGCACAGTCATGCTTAGCTTGGGCTCAAGGCCGTAACCCTTACTCAGCAATTTCAGGCAGCTTTCTTCCTTCAGCTCCCGCCCCCCTCGCTGAGAATCACCAAACGTCCTGTTCCCTCAGTATCTGCCTCTCACCTCATGGGCCGCGTCAAGTGTTTATCTTGTGGTCAGTCACTTCCTTACACAACTCTTTCACACCATCAGATGGGAGCCCGCCAGCCACCACACACACGTATTCTGTTGCATTCTCCCTACGGACAAGTCCCATTGAGAGGCTGATAATAACGTCTCTGTTCTTCCATTTTCTCCTCCCCTCATCCTTGTGCCCCTCGCATGAGGGTCACCTCAATGTGCTTCTGGTGGAACCATGTTCTTTTAAGAAACTCTCTGTGCGCCGCAAGGGCAGTGGGACTTTTACTGGCGCCACGTTCAGGCTTTCCTTGGGAGAGCGCTGCGTGTGGGGCTGGTGGAGCTGCAGATCTGTTTGTGGTCAGGGTTTCGGTGTTGGTGCTTCCGGATACATTTGCCTATATATGGGCTAAGCCTTCTAGTATCTATCTACTGTTCATCTCATTCAGTCTGGGCAATTCAGTGCAGGCTTTTTAGTCATTCCTATTATCTGCGGCAAGGAGTAGGCTTTGTCACTGACGTAGCCAAAGTTTGTGAAACGTATGTAATACCATTGCTTAGCACTTCTGGAGCATGTCACATCTTCTTAAAGTGCTTTGCAAGCAAGCTAATCCTTGCAGTCCCCTGGAGTTAATTATCATTATTCCCATTTTACAGATGGGGAAGCAGAGGCAAAGAGGACAATTAACTGATTTGCTCAAGGAAACAGAGGGAATGACTCAGAAGTGGGATTAGATGAGACTCTGGAGTTCATGCCTTGTAGTTGTCTACTCAGCAATGCTTTTCCTTCCATGAAAGTCCAGGGAGGAACTGGGCACAGCACACGTGTATAAAGTTCCCATCTCTCTGAAGTTCACTTGGAGTCTCTGGATTTTGGTGCATCATCTCTGGGCACTGGCGGAAGCTTGGGTTTTCCCAGGTTATCCAGGGGCACATGAATTAAACCGGGGGGGGGGGGCGGGGGCGGATTTTAGGAGGGGAAGGGTGAAGCCATGTTTGAAAGGGGTGGGGTGAAGTGGACTAGTGGAGTGTCATGGGGTCATGATGCTCCACTAACAGCGTGGCCATTTCTTGTATTCAAACAAACATTCACCACAAATGCTTTTTCCGATGGAAACAGCCAATTCATGGCAAACCTGAAAACGGGAAAACTTGCCATCCTTGCGGCAATTCAAGTTCCCACTGCAGAACGATTTTCAGTACTTTTGGCACCATACGTGGTAAAGTGACGTAAGAGTCGTAAAGTGTTGCAAAGTGTTGTAAAATGATGTAAAGTGCCAGAGATTCACCTAAACTGGAAACAGCAAAAGTGGCGAATGGGCAAAACTCCACCCAAATGTGAAAATGCATGCGGAAATTAGGCACAGTTCCTGAAACAACAAAAATTGCTATCAATTCGGGAATGGCTGATTGGTTTCCGCACTAGCAAAAAATGTCAGCTCCTGAAAAAACAAATAAATAGTGAAGTAGTTGCAGTAATATATGTATACAGTGCATCCCTGATGAAGAGCAATGCTTGAAATGCATTGGATTTTTAAAGATTTTTCAATCAGTTCTTTTAATTACCATATATTATACAAGATTGATTTTGGATATGAAATTTTATTCTATGATTTTTTATTAATATTATTATGATTTATCAATAAATCAACTTTTCTTTACCAATTACTACAACTACTTGTTTGTTTTTTCAGGAGCTGACATTTTTTTGTTTCAGATTTGCTACTGTCCTCTCCTCACCCCTCCCTTTTTTGTTGTCGTTTCCACACTAGCCATGTCAGACCTGAATCTTTGGGGTGACAGAGGGAACCCCCGTCATATTTCCCTGAGTCCTATGGAAGGGCAGGGCCTAAATTCCTGGAAGGAACGTGGAAGTGAAAGATCTGCCAATCTTCCAAGGACTTGCTGGAGGATGGTGAGGAAATCATTTAAACTCCCCATGCCTGTTATCGCATCTATAATTAGGGATAATACCTACCTCCTTTAGTAAATCACTTTGATCTATCTGTGGATCTGGTGTAACGGCCAGTGCTACTTGCCTCATGGTGCTTTGCCGCTGGATTGGCGAGTTAGGAGAAAGTTGGCCTGGGCCGTGAGGTTAATTAGTTATTACAGCTTGATTGGCTCCTTGTTTCTGATGGTGGAATGGGAACTGGGGCACCATGCTCAGCACGGCCTCATCTTGTCTGTAGATCTGCCACCCCTAGCATGGAAAAACGTGAGGGCTCATTATTCTGACCCATGTCCTGGTTTCGCTCCATGGGAGATTGCTCCTTGAGAAACTGGAGCAATTGCCCATGTTTATGGCTACCCTGCAGCCAACATAATGGGTGTCTTTAGATGGATGTAGGGGTTGCTCAACCCAGGAGCAAGTCTGGAGGTACACCCCGTGTCTGCCCACTTGCAGTCGTGCCTGGGTCTGTTTTAAATGGACCTGATGCTGCCATGGCCCACTCCCCTCCCCCACACCATAAAGCTGTCAATGCTCTAGGCTGCCACCCGCAGCTCTATGGCGCTGCCTGGAGCAACCCCCGGCCAGGAGTGGCGCGCTGGTGCTTCAGCGGCTGTCCGCCAAGCACATGGACTGCTGCTCTGCCTCCGGCCGGTGCCCCTGGTTTGGGCAGCCTACTCCACTGGCTGTGCTCTGTGCTATAGCGGGAACTGGAGCGGAGCAGGTGCTTCTGCTCTGCCTGCACATTTGGCAGGCCACCTTTAAACAGACGGCCCACCCGGGGGTGAGGCAGAGCAGAAGCACCGATGCAATCCATCTAAAAGCACCCAATGTGTGAACAGGCCCCCTCCTCCTCCCCGCAATAGAGGAACCAGGGAAACCTCCTCAGAGGCTTCGGCCTGAAAGAGGTGGGGCCAAATCAGAAAGAGGCGGAGCAAAGGGACTCTCCTCTTTCTGCTGTGACCACACCCCCTTTGGAACATCATGGCCAGGGGGTGGGGCCATCTCTGAATGGGGGCGGGAGAGTTTCTTTGTCCCGTCCCTTTCCAACATCACGCTGCACCCTGCTAGATTATCCAGGTTGCAGGAAACCAGAAAAATACACTGGAGTATCTGAGGCCACTTTCCCATGTTACCTGGAAGGGGGGGGGACTTTCATCAGAGCAATTACAGTTCTCTTATGACAGGAATTACTATTAGCGATCGTGCGAATGCGCTATTCCACTTTTATGCTGCAAGAACACTTGCGCATGACAGGGTCCCCAAATGGGTGTTCTCGTGGCATCAAAGTGAAATAGTGCAGTAAGTTCTGGTACCGATTCATCATTTACCAATCAGTAAAATGGCAAACCGGTAATGGTCAGACCTGGTTGTTGGTTTTTTCCGGGTAATCGAGTGCCCAACTCAGTACTCGGGTACCAATCAGACACCTGATAGACTACTTGTAAATATGGGTACTACCCATGGGCACATTCCCTACCTGTCTAGGCTCAGGGGGAGGGGGGAACCAGTCTCCCAGAGATCGCATCTGGAGGAGAGAGTGGAAACAGGACCCAAGGGAGTGTCTTTCAGGAGGAGATGGACTAGGAGGTCTCCGGCATGGCGGATGGGGAAGGGTCTCACTAAAGGAAAGTCCTCCTCTCCACTTGGACCAGGCTGAGAACTTGTGGGGTCCAGGGCAAGTATAAAATCATGTATGTGGGGTTGGGCCTGAGGCAGTCAACCTATGATAAAGGCCAGCCCTGCTTTCCATTTCTGAGACCAGCTGCTGAGGTGCCCTAGAGCTGGCAGCCAGCGGGAGAGATCCCAGTCTGGAGCAATGGAGCAAGTGAGAAGGGATCCTGGTAGATCGACTGAGGTTGGCACCTGGATCAAATGGATCCCGACGTACAGCAGATGTCTGGCCCTACCCACCCCTGGTTTGGATCGTAATCTCTTCAGAGCGGGGAAATCTGTCATTTTGTCCCTACATGGCCGCTCTGTATAAATAATTTCCTGAGCCTCGTTCCGTCCACGCTCTGCTCTTTTGCTCGCTCCCGTCGAGAGCTCCGATGAAAGCAAATCCTCTGCACTGTCAGTGCAGGATCCCCAAACTGAATGACACGGAGCATCACGTGAAGATGAGAAGAATAGGCTCGAGCTAACAGCCCATGCTTCACGCCATGCTACCAATGAGGACTCTCGACAGGACGTGGGCAGATTTTTCTTTTCAAGTGAGTTTTATTTAAGGGTGTGCAAATTCGTATTGTTTTAGTTAATTACAAAAACGAACGGAGCCCCATTCGTTTTCGTAATGAAGTGAACAGAAACGAATCAATAAGTAAACAACATGCGTTTGATTTCATTTGTTTTTGTTTTTAATTCTTTACATTTTATTTTATTAAAAGTAATAATTTTTTAAAAAAAATAAAAATCATTGCATATGCACAAATGGCTGCTGGGGACATTCTGAGCATGCGCGCCCTTTTCTAAAATGGCTCTGGAAAAGGCTGTGCATGCGCGGGACAGCCCTGGCGTCCATTTTGCGCATGCACCGTGATTTTTAAAATGATCATTGTTAATAAAATTTAAAAAAACAAAACGGTAGAGTCCTTTAGGACACCCCCCTCCCCCCCGAAAACGAAAGGGTTTTTGTAAACAAAAACAGACAATGTGCCTGCTCTACTGCACGCCCCTAGTTTTATTTCCTGGCACACCAGCTGCGACTACAGCCGAACAAAACAGTGCCGCTGTCTGTCAATGATATTCATATTATTATTCATTCGTTATAGAGTACCACCACTGCACCTGGTGCTGAACAGCCAAGATTCTAGCGAGAGATCCCTGCCCCGCGCAAGGGGCTTACAATCTAGAATGGACAAGGTCAGGGCAGACGAGGGGAGGGACACATTGGGGAAGGCCGACATTTATGAAGCTGAGAAGTTGCAGGTGCAGGTGCTCTGCTGTATTACAAGGGGGGGGGGGGGAAATCCCGAAGGATGAGATGGGATATAAACAAACATGCAGCCACCTCAGTGGCCAGGCTGCACATCCCAAGGCAGGGTGGGGGGGGCCGCGAGGTCAGCTCGGGGAAGGGAACACATGTCCCCGCAGCTTGACCTGGCCGGGGATGACCCGGATGGGGGTGGGGGGAGAAAGCGACAGCCGCCCGTGCTGTGGCCGGCCCCCTGCCATGATGGGCAGCCATGGCTGCCAATAACAGGCAGCCATAGTTGGCTGCCATAGCAACCCCCCCATGCCGGGCTGGGCGGACACGAAAACGGATGCTCCTGCCCGGTTCTGCCTGCTCTAGCCTGCCTGAGCAGCTCCTGGGTCCGGACTGTGGGCCTGTTTCCTGGCGGGCCCACATTTCCAGCCACCTCCCCCACCAGGGTGGGAACCGGGCCCACATCTGGCGGGTCTGGAACAGGCGTGCAGGTTCAGCGTTGACCCAGGTGGGCCAGAACAAGCCAAACTGAGCCCCGTCACGTTTGTTAACACTCAGACAGGAGCAACCTAGGGAGGGTGAGGAATTAGGGAAAGCCTGCTGGAAGCGGTAGGTCTACAGGAGGGATTTGAAGGCTGAGAGGGAAGGAGTGGAGTATTGTGTTCAGGGAGGAAGTTCCAGGCCTAGGGGGCAGCACGGGATAAAATACTTTGGGATGCAAGCCCCCACCATGCATTCGCCCTGCAGCAGCCCCCTTGTATCTTCCAATAAAGAGCCTTCTGTTGGGCATTCATTTGCAGACAAATTCTCTTCTGCTGTTCTTGCGTATCGCCGTTCTGAAGGCTCGCAATAATTCCCTTTTTTTAAAAAAAACAAACAAGCAGTGCTTTCAGACAAATAAGTCTGGGGAGCCTTGTAACTCCGATTACCTCATGGCGACTTCATTGATCGACCCCAGCACACCTTGGGAGAACTAGAGAGCATAAAGTAATGGGGGTTTTGTCCTTTCAAGACGGAGCCGCTTGCAGTGACTGGCTGGCTGCCAATGGCACCAATTACAAACCAGGAGCAGGAGACAAGTTTCCAGCCCTGCAAGAATTACCATATCCCACTGACCCCATTAATGAAGAACCTTCGTTGTAGCTGTGCTCTCGTTTTCTACACAGGTGTAGCTAGGTTGGGGTGGGCCCCAGAGCAGAAGGTGGCATGGGGTATCGGTAGCAGTTGCCAGGGTCACCAGGTATGGGGGAAGGCAGAGGAGTGAGGGGGCCAGGGTATTGCCGGCACACCCCCGGAAATGAGACACGGAGACATGATATGGATTAAAATGGCCGCACTCTTTAATCAAACAGAGCAAGGAACGTTGGTGGGGATTGCTGCCCTCAAATGCCAGCCCCAAATCAGAACTTACCAAACATTCCCCTTCGAACAGCACCCTGGCCAAGGCCGAAGGGGAAACGCCCTGACGGGCACAAGTAAGGAGGAAGGTGTCCTTAGGTTTGAGGGCTGTGCTTGCCCTTACCCCCCGTTGTCCACGCCTCCCAGAGTGACGATTCTGTTGTTAGCCGTGCTCTCCTTATCGCCAGGTATCGCCTCCCCATCTCTTATGGAGATGACTCTTAAATCTATCCTAAACTACCTATCAAAAACACCTATTAACCATACTGGACCCCCGCCAGAGTGCAACATACGAATAGCAGTAAGTAAATTCAATTCAGCCAAATTAGCTGCCAAATGGTATCGTTTTTTTAACTTATACCCCAACTGTCCAAATATGTACAGCCAAATTCATGTTCAATTGCATTAACATTAGTCGCCAATCTCTTAAAGACCTGAATTAGCTGAATCAGATTATGATTACTACCCCTTAAATAGTTTGACCTACTCTAAAACTGCGAAGAAGGCAAAACGCGGAAGCATCTCATAATTGTTGAAATACCTTCCAAAATTCCTTCTTGGTTCCCTAACGGCAACCAGTTCCCCCGCAGTATTAGAGGGAAGGGTGGGTGGATGCTAACTGTTTGAAGAATCGGGCTCGAATGAAGCGCCCGCAAACTCAGACCGCGTGGGTGGCAGATCCCCACCCCCTCTAGGGGAGGGGGAGCTGCCCCCACGCCAACCAATCACGCTCCCCATCGCGGGCGCGTGATGCCTGGGCAACCAATCTGAGGTTCCCGGGCTGAACATACGGGGTTTTACATCCCTGCTCCCAGCGGCCCCCTCCTCCGTGTCTCTCTCCTCCAAAGGGCGCGGCAACCTCCTCCCGCCCTCATTTTGGGGCAGAGGGCCCCATGGGGAGCAGGGAAGCCTGGGAGGAGGCAGGGGAATGGAGAGGCTGAGGTTACTGGAGCAGGGAAGCGTGGGGAGGCTAGGCCAGTGGGGCTGGGGAGGAGTCAGGCAAGGGGGAGTGGAGAGGCCAGGGCAGGAGGGAGTGGAGGTTACCGGGGGCACGGAAGAGGCAGGGGAATGGGGAGAGTGGAGTTGCTGGGGCAGGGAGTGAGTTGGGAGAGATGTCAGCACCATTTCAGAAAGAATTTGGCATGCACAGAATGTCCACAGCGGTCACTTTTCGCACGTGCAGTGATTTTTAAAATAAAAAATAAAAGTAGAATGGAAAAAAGTAATTCTTTACGAGCCCCGCCCAACCTCAAAATGAAGGGTTTAAAAAAAAAATGAACAATGTGTTTTCTGTACATCCCAGTATGTGCTCCAAGATAGGAGTAATCATTTGCAGACAAATTCTCTTCTGCTGTTCTTGCGTATCGCCGTTCTGGAGGCTCGCAATAATTCCCTTTTTAAAACAAAAAAACAAGCAGATACTGGGCGAACAGCATCATTCCTGGACTCTCCAGGACAATCTTGGGCATCTGGAAACCCTCGGTCACTGTAGGGTGAAGGCTTAAGTGGTTGCAGGATGCAAGGCTGAGGGATAGGACCAGCTATGGAGGTCAGCCAACATAAGACGGAGCCTAAAGCTTAGAGGAAGGACCACTAGGGAAAAAGAAGCAATGTTCAGCCAGTAGCTTGTCCTGGGGTGCTGGGCCTCTAGGTTTGTCCTGGAGCTAGCAAGCCAGAAGGGACAGCAAAGGAGGCCAGTCTGCAGCCCATGAAAGAGACATGGATGTTGAGAGGTGAAGGGAACTTCGGAGGGAGGCTGTGCCCTTTGCCATTGTGAATGAAAGCACTCCAGGTAGGAGAACCTGTGGACTGGGCTTCATGGGGGTCTAATCCTTCAAATGCTCTTTATTTCAGAACCCCACAGAAATCCCAGCTCAGTAGAACTCCATAGGCCAGAAGGCTAGCACAAACACTGCCTAGCTACAGAGAGGAGACACCCAGCAGGACTACACAGAGCAGAACCCCACAGCCCATAGAGTCCCATAGCAGCATGGACACCCCCGCAAGATCCCTATTGTGGTGGGGGTTGGGCATTGGGTACGACTAGCTCCCACTTTAGACAGACTCCTGGACTTCATGGACACCAGGTGGGTAGAGCAAGTCAGTTCCCTGCCCCGTTATACGGGAGATCTTGGTGGAACAGCACGCCAGAGCGACAGGCTGTACGATAACGCAGTGTACACACAGCTTATCAATCAGTCCCCTTTAGCGTACGTTTTCCCGGAAAAGGTACAACGTCTGGAGACGCCATCCTTGTGTTCTTTCAGATGTGGTGAATAGGGAAAGGGGCCCTGGCACAAAGACAGCCAGCTCATGAACGGCGGCAGCGGCGGCACAATTTGTCCGGGTGCTGCAAAGCATTCTAAAGGCTAAGTGCTCATTTTGTCCGAGCGTGAAAGGCGACGGCTTTGAACAGGGATTGCCAGCTGGCAACTTGGGCGAACATGTGAAGGCTGCTCAAGACATTCCCACCCCCCGCCTCCCCCTTCACATCCTCACTTTGAAATCCGCTGCTACACTCTCCAACAGCATATCAGGGGGAACGCCAGTTAACCTTGGTGTAAGGATACGGAACGTAAAAATAGGATGCAGCAGAACCAAATTCTCCTCGAGGGTTGATTCTCTTAAAAGGCGTAGAGAGCTTTTAGATCAGGGGTGGGAAACCTTCAGCCCAAGGGGCCAAATCTGTTCTGTAGCTGGGGGGGGAGAGGGGGGACTTTTTTGGTCCCTTTCCAATTTCTGGATCTGGCCTGTGGATCCAAGTCTCCCTCCCCTCAAGCACTAAATGAAAGAGTGATCTCAGGGGAAGGGAGTAAACAGGAGGGTGTGCACTCAAGAATAAGGAAGGGATCCATGGCATAGATCCATCATGATTCTGGATCCCCGCTTCCCCAACCCTAAATTCTATCTGGCCTGTGGAGCTTGTACTAGTTGTCAAAGGGAAAAGGTTCTCCGCTCCTGCTTTAGATTTTAGAAAGCACTAGTTGCACCACATGGGTTACTACGACGATAGGCAGTTTGCAACCTTCCCCCTGGGCCCAAATGAATCATCCCTGTTATTTCCCTCTGTCCTGTCTTCTGCAACCTCCCCCTAGATTTCTCATGAATTCAGAAGACAACACTTCCTGCGTTGGGCTTCCTTCTTCCTAGCTAACATGGCGCCCCTGAGCCATAGCATCGCAGTGCCTCGCAGCCTTTAACGTATCGATCCTCGTGATACCAGCTCTCGGGGGCTAGGGAAATGCTATTTGGCCTGTTTGCGTGCAGACAACTGCAAGACAGGAATAGTTAAGGGACTCACTAGGATGTCTGTGGCAGAGAAGAGCCTTGGGCCATAGTCTCAAAGAAGACAGGTTAGCATTGGTTGTCTCAAGAGGGGAGCCTTGGCCTCCCCCTGAAAAGGTGGTGGTGAACACAACCACCACGAGGGACTGCTGAACTGAGGGTGTGCCGGGGGGGGGGGGGGCGGCAGTCCCACCAGAAGCCCCACATTTTATCTTTGCCCTGGGCCCCGAAAATTCTAAGTCTGATCCTGGCTCCCAGTGAGGCCCACCCTTCTCCCACCCCAAGTAGCAGCAACCCTGTCAGGAAGGAAGTTTTAAGAGTGGGCAGGGGCAGAGTGTTGGCCTTGCTCCCCCCGGTGTTGGACAACTTACCAAGGCTTCTTAGCCGAGGATGGGGAGAGCAAAGGTTTGGCGGGGATAGTCCCTCCCACACCAGGTTCCTTCCCCTTTGGCTACATAGCTCTTTAAAACCTAGTGCCATGCTCAGCTTGGCTATAGTGGCAGATCAGGCCCATTATCCTTAATGTCCTTCCTCATCCAGTGTATCTGTGATTTGACACAGTCCTGATGCATCAACACAATATTCATGTGCCTTAAGGCTCTTGCCGGTGAGCGTGAGATTTGAATAGGCAAAGGAATGCTGCATTGAAAGAGAGACACAGGGAGCATTCTCGCGAGATATAAAACTGGCAGAACCTGTTTCCCCCACATGGGGGGAGGGGGGACAGAACCTGTTTTCCCCACCATCAAACTGCAAATAGATTCGTTTGAAGGATCTCTCCTGTCTGGTTTGCAAAACGCTTGTGAGTCTTCGGGCACAAACCAAGATTTAACCCTGGTGCTAATTCCCTCTTGTGTGTTTCCAGAGGGGTGTTTCCTTGTTATTAGCCTGCCCCATGCAAAAAGCAGCAGCACGGCATTATGGGATTGATAGCAGTGGTTGTGGCAACACACCATGGGATTGATAGCAGTGGTTGTGGCAACACACCATGGGATTGATAGCAGTGGTTGTGGCAACACACCAGGCAGAAGTGATGGTGAGGGACGCAATGCATGAAAAAGGATAAGGTGCAATAGTTATCTAAGAACATAAGAAGTGCCATACTGGGTCAGACCACTGGTCTCCGACAGTGGCCAATCTTCGGAGAAGTCCCCAACAAGTCACAATGGAGTGATCCATTCCTGTTGTTCACTCCCAGCTCCTGACAGTCGAAGATTACACACACACACACACACACACCCAACCTACTTGGCTAACAGCCATTACTGACCCTATCCTGCCAAGAACTTATCCAATAAACCCAGCTCTGCTACTGGCCTTGACCTTCTCCTCTAGCAACTAATTCCACAATTGTGCATTGCATGAAAAAAATGCTTTTATTTTATTTGTTTTAAATCTGCTGCCAGTTAGTTTTCTGGAGTGTCCCCTAGTTCTAGTACTAGTTGAGAGGGTACAACTCCTTTTTTTATTTGTTCCACCCCACTCATGATTTATAAACTTTTATCATACCCCCTCTCAGTCGTCTATTTTCCAAGCTGAAGAGCCCCAACTTCTCAAGCCTCTCCTCATACGGAAGCTGTTCTGTGCCTTTGATCATTTTTGTTGCCCTTCTCTGTTCTACTATCTCTTTTTTGAGCTATAGTAGAGCTGCACACAGTATGCAGGGTGTGCTCACACCCTAGGCATTTCTTATTTCCGGTAGGAAATTAAAATCCTAGGAGACGACACTTGGGAGGCCACACCTACGGGGCAGAGGTACCCTCCTCACTGCACAGACAGGGAGGCAGCCAGTACTCTGGGGGCATCGCTTGGAAGGCAGAGGAAGTGTGGAGCCAGTCTCTAACCCAAACCCACTCACCTCTAGCTCGGAATAGGAAGGGCTGTGGATGTGACATTTTCCTGTTAGGAAGTGTTAATCACAGCTGTGTCTAACCTCAATAAATGGGACGAGAAGGGAATTGCTTCCTTGGCGATAGAATGCGGTAAAACAGCACAGTCAGGTAGGCCCGGCGTGCACCGTGGTGATAAGAATGAACTGTCATGTGAGGCCTGTCAGTTTAACTATGTCATAATATATCGCTTGTCTCCTATTTATGTCTTGAAAGGGCTTGTAAAGCAGGAGAGTAATCATTGCGGCACTCCTCAGAAGGAGGTGAGCACTAGCTTTGCTTTACATATGGGGGGGGGGCTGGAGATGTGGAGGGAACCGCGGGGCAGAAACGAAAGCTGGCATCCGGCACAATGGCTGCATAACAGACCTTCCTGGTGACCCCTCAGTAAGCCTGCCAGTGTGGTGTAACGGCTAGGTACGCAGTCCCTAGACAGGTAGGAAGAAGCCCCAGTTCAAATCTCACCTTAGCCAGAACTCACTGGGTGAACTTGGGCCAATAACAATATCCTCCCAGCCTAACCTACCTCACAGGGCCAGACATTTGGGTCCAAACCCAACTGTATTAGGCTTGACCCAAGGCCGGGCTCAACACAGCTGGGCTCTTTTGAGTCCTTCATGGAACTCTGTGACATCATGCACTCCATGAGGGGTGGGGCTAAGGTGTTCCCCCACCCCTTTCCAACATGGCTGCCCCCCTAGAGCACTGTGATGTCAGAGGGTTTGGCAGAGTTGACACACACAGGCAGGACCGAACCAGGAGGAAACCGTTTTCTGCTCCCGTGCCCCACCCTCTTTCTGACGTGACTGCCCCCAGAAGCCCTGATTCTCTGGGTTACCTACAGGTGCTCTGGCTGACCCAGACGTATTCGGGCTTTGCAGTCACAGGCCTCTACACCAGGGTCCACCCTGGGGCTGGCTAACAGGGAGGTGGGGGAGTACCTCTGAGAAATCAATCCGATTTCTACCCATCCGAATGGGCAGGCCACGACAGAAGCATCCACAAATTAGTGGATGCTCTTGAAAACATTGACTTTCCCCACAATTACCCCAGGAACGGGACACCTTTCCAGCTTCAGCTCCTGCCTGCAGCAGCCACCCCCCGCTTAGTCTGACCAGAGTGGCTGAAGGAAACAGAAACCGAAGAAAGAAACTGGAACTTCTGAGCCTGAACGAGACCGAGGACAGAAACAGATGTTTGCTGACAGATTAACGGGCTGGAGATGAAATGAACTCGCTGTGGCGGAGCTCAGATTGGACGCTTTCCTCCAGGACGGCCATCTTGTGCTCCGGATCTGAAAGCCTTCCTGTAAGACTGAGATTGGGAACCTCAGGCCCAGGGGCCTCTTCTTCCCAAACCCGCTCCTTAACCACCCTTGCCCCAATTTCTATGTAGCTCCTCTATTCTACTGCGACTGATCGTTTCTATAGCACTGCTAGGGCATATGAACACTTTCCAGTCACAGATTTTTGGAGACAGGTCCCCTGCCCAGTGAGATTATAAAGGACTGGGGGGGGGAGGGGGGTACACACAAATTCCCATTTTACAGCTGGAGAACTAATGCTGAGAGGCTGTGACTTGCCCAAGGTCAGTGACTCGGTGAGTTCATCGGTTAGGGTGAGATTTGAACCCTGGTCTAAGTCCAGCATCCGATCCTCACCTCTAAACCGCACTGGCTCTATTTGAAGCTTTCACCGATTTCATTGTCTAGAGGACCTTGACCCAACTTTGATGAACCCTACATTGCTGTGAAGCTGAGACAACTCTTGAAATTCCACAGATGTATGGATTGTGCAACCCTAATCGGAAGGTGGGATCTTTTTCCCTCCTGGGGGCCACTTTGAAAATCAGTATAAGCTCCAGGGGCCGCAGAGATATTGGGGGCAGAGGCACTTAAGGAGTGCACTCAGGAAGAGGAGGGCCCAGGTCATGGATCTGTGCCAGGGGTCTGTCCTCTATCACTGTGTGTGTGCCCTCCTCTCCGCTCCTTTATCCTGAGTCTAGAGAGAAGTGGTTGCCATGTTGGCCCCAAAAGCAATAGGTGGAGACAAAGTAGTTCAGATAATCTCTTTTATTGGACCACCTTTTGTTGGGGAAAATACACATGCTTTCGAACCACACTTTTGGAAGGGTCCGAAAGCTTTTGAGCTTTCGGACCCTTCATCAGGCAATAGGAAGTCATCTCACTCTTTCAGTCTCTGGGGGTAGGACTGACCCAGTCATTCAGGGGTCAGATCCAGGAACAGGGGGGGGGAGAGTTAAAACTAGTCAGGGTGGCCCCTGGGCCTGAGGTTTCCTACCCTGGGCCTAATCCCTAACCTAGTTCTTGCTGTTTAAATGATAGACTCTCACGAAGTGTGGGGAGTCCAGTCACACGTCTCTCCTCGTCAGACTGCACAGTTTTTATCAGCTCTATTGAACTGTCTGTTTGAAGTGAGACAATTAACTGTGTCCATTTATCTTTAGGAATCTTCCAGATAAGCACCTTACAAAAACTCCATTCATGTTGCAGGAACCTTCGTTGCACAGTTTAACATGAGAAGTGTCCCTCTACTTCAATAAAGCACCGATGAAAAACTTCGGCGTGGCATCATTTTAAAAACATAAGAGTTTAATGGAACGATCATCCAGTCTGAAATGACCAGTCTCCCTTCAACTCTGACTTGCTCTAAGGAAGCCCTTTGTAAAGTGAATGAAAGAGATGGTTTTAATGGTGCAGGCACAGCTGCCTGGGAATGTGAAGCCTTGCAGGGGCCGGCCCAGGGCAAAGATAAAATATAGGGCCCCTAGTGACTTCACTCTCTTCCCTGCGGCCCCGCACCCATCGGGGCAGCCTCTACAGCATACCTCTCAACCTCTGGACTCTGAAAAGAGGGACAGCAACACTCAGAAAGAAGGAGGGGGGGGGGCGAGCAGCATTGACATAATTTTTTCATATGTTAATTCTCATGAGTTTATGTAAAATTACACTCTGATGCAGTACATGCATTTCTCAAACAATGGATTCTGAAATGAGAGACTTCAAAATTTATTCAGAAAAAAAAAAGTTCAATTAAAAAATGGTTATTTATGAACACACACACAAAAAAGGCTGGAACAACTTATGAACTTCTCAGGGAGAGAGTTGAACTTTTTAATGTGCAGGCCAAATTATAATCATGTGTTGGCAACTAATTCTGCTTTCACCAACATTCCCACCTCCCCCTCGTTGTAGCAAGCACGACCATTTGCACAAACAGCTGTTTACAGACTAGTAGTGCTTATAACTTAGCCTTACTTTCATCCAGAGATATAGTGTGGTCGCCATGTTGGTCCCAAGTAACAGGGAGACAAACTGAGAAAAGGCCCTGTGTGGCCCGAAAGCTTGCTTATTTCCTCCAACTGTTGGTCCAATAAAAGATATCATTCAAATCACTTTGACTCCCTTACTTACATGACAGACATGTGACAGCTGAGGTCGATCCGCACTACACAGCTGATGATGGGGCAGAGGCACTTTCAGACGCATGGGCTGAGCTGATGAGTCAGAGGCACCCTGCACTGATGAGGCACTCAAGGGCCTGGGTGGCATGCGCATGCTGCAGTGACAGGCACTCAGGAGGTGCCCTGCACTGATGAGGAGCTCAAGGGCCAGGGTGGCATGCGCATGCTGCAGTGACAGGCACTCAGGAGGCGCCCTGCACTGATGAGGAGCTCAAGGGCCTGGGTGGCATGCGCATGCTGCAGTGACAGGCACTCAGGAGGCGCCCTGCACTGATGAGGAGCTCAAGGGCCTGGGTGGCATGCGCATGCTGCAGTGACAGGCACTCAGGAGGCGCCCTGCACTGATGAGGAGCTCAAGGGCCTGGGTGGCATGCGCATGCTGCAGTGACAGGCACTCAGGAGGCGCCCTGCACTGATGAGGAGCTCAAGGGCCTGGGTGGCATGCGCATGCTGCAGTGACAGGCACTCAGGAGGCGCCCTGCACTGATGAGGAGCTCAAGGGCCTGGGTGGCATGCGCATGCTGCAGTGACAGGCACTCAGGAGGCGCCCTGCACTGATGAGGAGCTCAAGGGCCTGGGTGGCATGCGCATGCTGCAGTGACAGGCACTCAGGAGGCGCCCTGCACTGATGAGGAGCTCAAGGGCCTGGGTGGCATGCGCATGCTGCAGTGACAGGCACTCAGGAGGCGCCCTGCACTGATGAGGAGCTCAAGGGCCTGGGTGGCATGCGCATGCTGCAGTGACAGGCACTCAGGAGGCGCCCTGCACTGATGAGGAGCTCAAGGGCCTGGGTGGCATGCGCATGCTGCAGTGACAGGCACTCAGGAGGCGCCCTGCACTGATGAGGAGCTCAAGGGCCTGGGTGGCATGCGCATGCTGCAGTGACAGGCACTCAGGAGGCGCCCTGCACTGATGAGGAGCTCAAGGGCCTGGGTGGCATGCGCATGCTGCAGTGACAGGCACTCAGGAGGCGCCCTGCACTGATGAGGAGCTCAAGGGCCTGGGTGGCATGCGCATGCTGCAGTGACAGGCACTCAGGAGGCGCCCTGCACTGATGAGGAGCTCAAGGGCCTGGGTGGCATGCGCATGCTGCAGTGACAGGCACTCAGGAGGCGCCCTGCACTGATGAGGAGCTCAAGGGCCTGGGTGGCATGCGCATGCTGCAGTGACAGGCACTCAGGAGGCGCCCTGCACTGATGAGGAGCTCAAGGGCCTGGGTGGCATGCGCATGCTGCAGTGACAGGCACTCAGGAGGCGCCCTGCACTGATGAGGAGCTCAAGGGCCTGGGTGGCATGCGCATGCTGCAGTGACAGGCACTCAGGAGGCGCCCTGCACTGATGAGGAGCTCAAGGGCCTGGGTGGCATGCGCATGCTGCAGTGACAGGCACTCAGGAGGCGCCCTGCACTGATGAGGAGCTCAAGGGCCTGGGTGGCATGCGCATGCTGCAGTGACAGGCACTCAGGTGGCGCCCTGCACTGATGAGAAGCTCAGGGTCCTGGGTGGCATGTGCACACTGCAGTGACGCACTCAGATGGCACCCTGCACTGATGAGGAGCTCAAGGGCCTGGGTGGCATGCGCATGCTGCAGGGACAGGCACTCAGGTGGCACCCTGCACTGATGAGATGATCAAGGGCCTGGGTGGCATGCGCATGCTGCAGTGACAGGCACTCAGGAGGTACCCTGCACTGATGAGGAGCTCAAGGGCCTGGGTGGCATGCGCATGCTGCAGTGACAGGCACTCAGGTGGCGCCCTGCACTGATGAGATGATCAAGGGCCTGGGTGGCATGCGCATGCTGCAGTGACAGGCACTCAGGAGGTACCCTGCACTGATGAGGAGCTCAAGGGCCTGGGTGGCATGCGCATGCTGCAGTGACAGGCACTCAGGTGGCGCCCTGCACTGATGAGATGATCAAGGGCCTGGGTGGCATGCGCATGCTGCAGTGACAGGCACTCAGGAGGTACCCTGCACTGATGAGGAGCTCAAGGGCCTGGGTGGCATGCGCATGCTGCAGTGATGCACTCAGATGGCACCCTGCACTGATGAGGTGCTCAAGGGCCTGGGTGGCATGTGCACATGCTGCAGTGACAGTCACTCAGGTGGCACCCTGCACTGATGAGGCACTCAAGGGCCTGGGTGGCATGCGCATGCTGCAGGAACAGGCACTCAGGTTGCGCCCTGCACTGATGAGGTGCTCAGGGTCCTGGGTGGCATGCGCATGCTGCAGTGATGCACTCAGATGGTACCCTGCACTGATGAGGCGCTCAAGGGCCTGGGTGGCATGCACATGCTGCAGTGACGCACTCAGGTGGCACCCTGCACTGATGAGGCGCTCAAGGGCCTGGGTGGCATGCGCATGCTGCAGTGACAGGCACTCAGGTGGCGCCCAGCACTGATGAGATGCTCAGGGTCCTGGGTGGCATGCGCATGCTGCAGTGACAGACACTCAGGTGGCACCCTGAACTGATGAGACGCTCAGGATCCTGGGTGGCATGTGCACACTGCAGTGACGCACTCAGATGGCACACTGCACTGATGAGGCGCTCAAGGGCCTGGGTGGCATGCGCATGCTGCAGTGACACGCACTCAGGTGGCGCCCTGCACTGATGAGATGATCAAGGGCCTGGGTGGCATGCGCATGCTGCAGTGACAGGCACTCAGGAGGTGCCCTGCACTGATGAGGAGCTCAAGGGCCTGGGTGGCATGCGCATGCTGCAGTGACAGGCACTCAGGTGGCGCCCTGCACTGATGAGATGCTCAGGGTCCTGGGTGGCATGCGCATGCTGCAGTGACAGACACTCAGGTGGCACCCTGAACTGATGAGACGCTCAGGATCCTGGGTGGCATGTGCACACTGCAGTGACGCACTCAGATGGCACACTGCACTGATGAGGCGCTCAAGGGCCTGGGTGGCATGCGCATGCTGCAGTGACAGGCACTCAGGTGGCGCCCTGCACTGATGAGATGCTCAGGGTCCTGGGTGGCATGCGCATGCTGCAGTGACAGACACTCAGGTGGCACCCTGAACTGATGAGACGCTCAGGATCCTGGGTGGCATGTGCACACTGCAGTGACGCACTCAGATGGCACACTGCACTGATGAGGCGCTCAAGGGCCTGGGTGGCATGCGCATGCTGCAGGGACAGGCACTCAGGTGGCACCCTGCACTGATGAGGTGCTCAGGGTCCTGGGTGGCATGTGCATGCTGCAGTGACGCACTCAGATGGTACCCTGCACTGATGAGGCGCTCAAGGGCCTGGGTGGCATGCACATGCTGCAGTGACGCACTCAGGTGGCACCCTGCACTGATGAGGCGCTCAAGGGCCTGGGTGGCATGCGCATGCTGCAGTGACAGGCACTCAGGTGGCACCCTGCACTGATGAGGTGCTCAGGGTCCTGGGTGGCATGCGCATGCTGCAGTGACAGGCACTCAGGTGGCACCCTGCACTGATGAGGTGCTCAGGGTCCTGGGTGGCATGCGCATGCTGCAGTGACAGGCACTCAGGTGGCACCCTGCACTGATGAGGTGCTCAGGGTCCTGGGTGGCATGCACATGCTGCAGTGACAGGCACTCAAGTGGCACCCAGCACTGATGAGGCGCTCAAGGGCCTGGGTGGCATGTGCACACTGCAGTGACGCACTCAGGTCGCACCCTGCACTGATGAGGCGCTCAGGGTCCTGGGTGGCATGCGCATGCTGCAGGGACAGGCACTCAGTTGGCACCCTGCAATGATGAGATGCTCAGGGTCCTGGGTGGCATGTACACGCTGCAGTGACGCACTCAGGTGGCGCCCTGCACTGATGAGGCGCTCAGGGTCCTGGGTGGCATGTGCACGCTGCAGGGACAGGCACTCAGGTGGCACCCTGCACTGATGAGGCGCTCAAGGGCCTGGGTGGCATGCACATGCTGCAGTGACAGGCACTCAAGTGGCACCCAGCACTGATGAGGCACTCAAGGGCCTGGGTGGCATGTGCACGCTGCAGTGACGCACTCAGGTGGCACCCTGCACTGATGAGGCGCTCAGGGTCCTGGGTGGCATGTGCATGCTGCAGGGACAGGCACTCAGGTGGCACCCTGCAATGATGAGGTGCTCAGGGTCCTGGGTGGCATGTGCACGCTGCAGTGACGCATTCAGGTGGCACCCTGTACTGATGAGGCGCTCAGGGTCCTGGGTGGCATGTGCAGACTGCAGTGACAGGCACTCAAGTGGCGCCCAGCACTGATGAGGCGCTCGGGGTCCTGGGTGGCATGTGCATGCTGCAGTGACACACTCAGGTGGCACCCTGCACTGATGAGGCGCTCAAGGGCCTGGGTGGCATGTGCACACTGCAGTGACAGGCACTCAGGTGGCACCCTGCATCGATGAGGTGCTCAGGGTCCTGGGTGGCATGCGCACGCTGCAGTGACAGGCACTCAGGTGGCACCCTGCACTGATGAGGTGCTCAAGGGCCTGGGTGGCATGTGCACACTGCAGTGACAGGCACTCAGGTGGCACCCTGCATCGATGAGGTGCTCAGGGTCCTGGGTGGCATGTGCACGCTGCAGTGACAGGCACTCAGGTGGCACCCTGCACTGATGAGGCGCTCAGGGTCCTGGGTGGCATGCGCACGCTGCAGTGACAGGCACTCAGGTGGCACCCTGCACTGATGAGGTGCTCAAGGGCCTGGGTGGCATGTGCATGCTGCAGTGACAGGCGATCAGACCCCCTGGGGGCGCCCTGCACTGATGAGGCGCTCAAGGGTAATGAGTGGGTCAGATAGTTCGCAGCTCAAGGGCAATTTAGGCTGTTGTGCTGCAAGCTACTGTGAGAACTGTTTGTCTCCCAAAACCAGGGGACTGGAACAGTGAGGCAGGGCAGGCGGGACATCAGCAACAACAACAAAAAAGAGCTGAAAGCTGTGATGTCCTGCCCAATCTGGGACACTTGAGAGGTATGCTCTAGAGGTGACCATGTCTGGGGCCCCGCTGGGAGAGAGTGGGGCCCCTGGAAGATCGGGGCCCAGGGTGGTTGCTGCTAAGGCCAGTCCTGGGTGCAGGGCTTTCAGAGAAGTCCTTTAAACCAAAATTCTGCATGTGCAACAAGCAGTACTTGATTTGTAAAAAAACGTGAATTGCAGAGGCCCAAGGCTGCCCCAGAAGCTACACACCAGGCCAGAAGCCACCCCCACTTCTCAGAGCTTGTCAGAACAGAGAACTGAACCCGTCTCCAGCTAGCATCCCAACCACTGGCTCACCCTGTCACTTTACCGCTGAACAGAAAACAGGAGTCCGTGTGATTTAATCTGGTTTTCATTTCCAAACCTGAAATAGCCAGTATTGGCATTTTCCTGATCTTTCCCTTTTTGGGGAGCACATTCCTGCTGGGAACATTTCCCAGGGCTTTGCCCCCACTCCTTCAATTTAATTCCTAAGCTCCGACAAGCTCCCCCCAACACACACACACATTAAGCTCTGGCTCCAAGGATGCTATGGATCCCACAGCTTTTTGGAAAAAAACTATCGTTTTCCCTGCTGCCCTTGGCTCACATAATCCTGCTCCTTTCTTTGTGCCAAGTGTCTCCTGCACTCTACCCCAGAAGTGACAGCATTTCAGAGGCCACCTCCCTAACAAACTAACTAAAGTAACTAAATTGAAGTAACTACTCCACTTCACTAGCATTCAGACGAACAGTGTAAACTGAAGTGATGCTGTGGCAATCTCTCCCCGCACCCCCAGCTGGGACATAATGATCGTGAACCACGGTAGTGGCCCCAAAAGGGTGATCTGGGGTAAGTGTTGGCAGGGGTATGATCCTAGGGAAGACTAAACCCTGGCACTCATAGCTAATTGGCCCCAACTCGAAGCAGGGGAAAGGAAGCCGCTGGTCCACAGAGATTTTCTGCAGAGACAGAACAGCCTGCAGAAATCCAGTGCAGCGAACTTGCCATGCCGAATCTCTGCTGATCTGTTCCGATTGGGGCAACAGGGGAGAAGGAACTTCCAATCCGGATCTCTGGTGAGACACAGACCGGATCAGGGCCAGGATACTAAATCCAGTTGGACTCTCTATTTCAGCCCAGCCTAAACCGTGGTTGCCACTCTCACAACAATGAATGCTCACATGAACAGTTACTTCTTCAAAATACAAACCAAAGGGGGTGTGCGTACTTCTCTCCCTATTCCTCCCAATTAACGTCAGCTTACCACCCTGTGGGAACACATCAGGAGTAAGACTGAAGTAAGGCCCCACTACATCGAATTAACGTCAGAACATGGCCATAGACATCTCCCACTCAATGGGACTGAAATGACGTTAAGCACACACATATGTATTTTCGGTGTGAGGTCATAGCTGCATATACCTCCCAACATTTCAAGTGGCCAGAAGGGGACAAGACCCGCCCCTCATTGCCAACCAATAAGCTCCATCCCTCAGTGAATAAGCTCCGCCCTCTCATGCACTTGCAAGCGCACACACATCTCCCAACATTCTAAGTGCCACAAGTGCAAGTACTTGGACCAGGAGGTCGGGGGAGGCTCCTAGTTATTTATTATTATTATTAACAAACATTTATATAGCGCCAGCAGTGTACCTGGCACTTTACAAAGTAATAAAATAGACACGGTCCCTGCCCCTAGGGCTTACAATCTGAGAGACAGGAGCTGGGGGAGAGACTTAGGAAGGGGAACAGAGGGAGAGACAAGGGGTCTAACATTCATGAAGATGCGAGGTCTCAAGTGCACGTACTTGGCTTGGTTACGATGAGAATGACAGCAGGCAGGTCCATGTGGCAAGGATAAGGGTAAACCGATCGTAGGTATAGGAATAGTGGCTCAGCAGGATAAAGAGTCAGACAGAGCAGAGCGAAAGAGGTGAGTTTTCAACCTCTCCTTAGTTCCAATCTCTCCTTAGCCAGGAACTCCTGGGTGATTGTGGGCCAGTCACAGATGTCTCTGCCTAACCTACCTCACAGGGTTGTTGAGAGGATTGAGTTGAGTTAGTTGTTAATGGGTGTTTTCAGACGTGATGATACCCCACATTTCCATGCTACGTGGAAGTGTGGGCTACCATCATATTTGAAATTGCTGCCAGATGTTATTATTATTAGCAAGCATTTATATAGCGCCAGCAGTGTACCTGGTGCTTTACAAAGTAATGGAATAGACACGGTCCCTGCCCTAGGGCTTACAATCTGAGAGACGGGGGGTGGGGGGAGACATAGGAAGGGGAACAGAGGGAGAGACAAGGGGTGTAACATTCATGAAGCTGCGGGGTCCCAGGTGCACGCGCTTGGCTTGGTTACATGGAGAATGACGGCTGGCTGGTCTGTGTGGGGAGGATAGGAGTATATCAGGTAACAGATTGTACTGGATGGTAGGTATCAGCAGGAGGTAGGAGAGGGGAGCGAGGAGTCGGGGAGGGTATGGTGGAAGAGGTTGGTCTTGAGGAAGGAGATGTTAGCCCAGGCCATTCCCTGGGTGGTGTTGGCACTTAGCCTGGGCTGTGAGTTGGGGAAATCCCAGCACATAAGTGCCCAAACTGCCTGGGGAACGGCTGCCCGATGGGGAGGGGGGCGGGGGGTAAAGCGTGTTGTAACTTTTGTTCAGCCGCTTTACCCACAGGGTGGCAGCAGGGGCCGGACGCCATGGCAGCCGCCCATGCTGCCCATCAACCAGGGGTAGGCTGCTCCACGTAGCATGGGGGCAGTGATGTGCAGATGCACGTCTCCCTGCCCTGACCACCATAATGTTTGTTCAGTGGCCAGACCAAGTCCCGGCCAGAGTAACGGCTCCCGCCACTGCTTGGATTAGTCCGTGGCAGCCTGGGAGCCGTCACGTTTGTTTTCACCCAGTGTTATACTTAACAAATGAATAAATTGTAAGCTTCCCTGAGCCTAAGGGATTGGGGGGGATAAATAAAACTAAAATAACGAGACACTCTTCTGTTTTATCATTCCACTTTAGTTTCTTGTAATTCCACTCTCTCTCCATTGTCCTCTCGAGTGCTTTTCCTGAGAAGCAGCCAGGAAAAAGGTACCTGAGGCTTGAATAGGGGTCTTTTTGTCTCTCTCTTCTGAAAGAGGGACTTTGACCCCTGAATGTGGGAAATGGGATTCAGCACCCAGTGAGGAACTGTCCCTCTAAAATAGGGACTGTTGGGAGGCATGTAGCTGGATATATGATAGATAGGGAGCAGGAGGGGTGGGGTGGCCCAAATTTCCAGAGACCTGCATAATTTCCATTTTCTACCACCATCTCCAGTGGATAGCTCAAAGCCTGGTCTCCTTCACTGAGCAGCCATGAGCAAGTCGCTGTTTCTTTGCCTCCATTTCCTGTCTGTAAAATGGGACTGTGTGCAGGCCTGGCCAGCTGGTGGTTGTCAGATTAGGCCAAATTTGTGTGTTCTGGGAATTGCTGACATCAGATGCTGGGATTAAGGGGAAAGTGATGCATTAGCTTCCTATGTGATTAGCAGCAACCTCTAGTGCTCCGTGCCTCAGTTTCCCCATATGTAACAATGAAGACAGTGGTACTTTCCTACCTTCCAGCATGTGCTAGATAAATACATTCAAGACAGGATGCCTCTCCTCCATCCATTAAAGTCAATGGCCCTGTTCCCATTGACTTTAATAGATGGAGAATTGAAAAACCCAGACTGTGGCAATAAGCTCCTTAGACAAACTGCACCTGTGGATCTTTTAAGTTTGAAAAAGCTGGGGATGTGGATTAGATTTATTGAGTGGATGTAACGTGTAGCACTTTTCATCCTTGTGACACTTCATAAAGTTGGGAAAGTATCATTATTTGGGGGCCCAAAAGCATCAACCATTTAATCAGATTGATTAATGCCTCGACTGCAGATTAAAATAGAGCAGAGGTTCCCAAACTACGGGTCACAACTCCAAGTGATATCGTGCCATCTGCTGACGGGAGGTGAGGGGGTTGCCATCTCAGCTGGTATCGGATGTAATCTGCAGGTCCATGTTGCTTTGTGGTGTCTGCAGAATTATACTGAAGTCTTGAAATAGGGTTATACTGTGGAGGAAAACTTCAGAATCCCCGAGACAGAAACTAAAATAATTATTTTAAAAATATTTTTAAGTATAAAAAAGTTTTAAAATTGAAAATTCAGAAATTAAGAATGTAATTTTTTAGAAAAAAATAATTTAGCACCTCAACTAAAGAATTTGGAGCCCTCCACCATTAAGGTAAATGAGAGGGCTGAAATTGACTAAAGGGAGAAGGCTTGTGCCCACTCGTTGATTAATTGGTTGATTTAGCTGCTATATCAGGGGTGCCCTCTTGAAAGTTCCTTTACTTCACAAGGCCCGGATTGCAGTGAAGTGCAGAGGTATTCTCTGCGGCTGCTCGGAAGCTCTCGAACTCCTTACCCCTAGGAGTTCATCAAAGCCTGAGCATTTTCCAAAGGCAATATAAAGCCTATTTATTTGGCAGGTGAGGATAGGGTCTGGGAAACTGTTTTTAATGGTAATTTTTATATTTAGTTTGTAATTTTATAGGGGGTGGGGGGTCCAGAGAGATTGCGTGGTTGCCATGTTTAGATAGATAGATAGATAGATAAGATAGGGTGTGTGTGTGTGTAGAATAACCCACCCAGCAGGCTATAAATTTAAATTAGCAAAAGCAAGAACGTTAAATCAACTCACATGTTTAATAAGTTGACCGCTTTTCTAGTGATCACATTTTACAGGCTGGAAAACTGAGGCACAAAGTTGTTCAGAATTGCCCTAGGCTAAAGTAAGTGAGAAGGAGGAGAACCCAGAAGTCCTGATTTTAAGATCTCCCTCTGCCTTTAGGGAGGTGACACCTGATACCCGAGTGATGATTAAGTGTGTTTGGGGCGGGGGGGTGATACCTGGGACCCAAGCGCTCTTCCCGACGGCGCCCTATCTAGCCCCAGGTGGGATGTACAGCCCTGCCGGAGCCTGGATGGCAGCGCTTCTCCCCGCCAGACACTGACTCATCCGCTCCCCTTTTTCCTGCTTCTTGTCATTTTTTTTTTTCCCCGAGGGGGAGGGGGCGGCGGGGATCGATCTGGCTGTGGCGGAGGGAGGCGAGCAGGAAGCAGGCAGGCAGGGCTCTCTGCTGCTCGCTGGCTCCGGCTCCCCTTGTCACCGCCTGCGTCAGAGCCCAAGAGTTTTCCACTGACGAAAAAGGGCAGCGCAGCTGAGGCCAGAGGAGGCGGGGAGCGGAGCAGCAGCCGCTCCGGCAGCCAGTCAGTCCTTCCGCAGACACAGCAGCGAGCAGCCGCCGCCGCCGCTGCTGC
>QEPC01000046.1:46844-93574 GCA_003113815.1 Sphenodon punctatus | reverse complement strand
AAGGGGGGGGCAAGATGCCCCGGACGGAAGGGGGCGCAATGGGGAAGGGGGGGGCAAGATGCCCCGGACGGAAGGGGGGGCAAGACGCCCGGACGGAAGGCGGCGCAATGGGGACGGGGGGCAAGACGCCCCGGACGGAAGGAAGGGAACAAGACGCCCCGGACGCAATGGGGACGGGAGGGACGGAAGAAGACGCCCCGGGCGCAAGGGGCGCAATGGGGACGGGGAGGGGAAGCGATGGGGAGGGGGCAAGACGCCCCGGACGGAAAGGGGCCCAATGGGGAAGACGCCCGGGGAAGCAGTGGGGACGGGGGGGAACAAGACGCCCCGGACGGAAGGGGGCGCAGTGAGGGGGGGGACAAGACGGTAGGGGGAGCTGGGGGCAAGACGGCGATCTGCTGCTGTCCTGAAGGGAGCCCAGGGGAGACTCGTGGGCAAGGGGCCAGAGGGTGATAACAGTTCGGGCTGTCGGAGGCGACGTCGGACACAGATACCAGGGACAGTCGGGGGGGAGGGTGCCGCGGGGCAGGCACCCTAGGAAGGAAGGTGGATGGGGTGGCAGCCAGGGTGGGCGGGTGCTGCCGGAGATCTGCCCTCGGGCGGTGAGACGCAAGGTGGGGAGACACTAGCCTGTCGGGGGGGCAGAAAAGCGAGTTGAGCGGCAGCTTGCCCGTGGGGAAGGGCAGCGACTTGGAAATTCGGGGGACTCGGCGCCGTGGGGAGGGGAAGAAACATGTTGGCGGGGGGAGCAACCCCCTTTTAGCAGCGGTGTCTTTGGGGGCTCAGGAGACGACGAGGTGGCGCCTCTCGGTGTTTTACTTGCTGCGGGGGGGGGGAGAGGGATGCGCCTTTTGGATTGTGCCATCCTTGGAGGAATGTGACTCCTGCTGGCTGTCACCTCCCTGACAGTGACACACACCCCCTTCATCAATGATTCATAACCGCACGGGCTCCTCCTGCACCTGACTTCTAATAGGCGCCGGAGTGGTCCCAGGCTCTGTACAGGTGGTAGCTAGGGGAAAGGGCGATTCTTATTCCCATCCCGCTGCCCTGGCCGACGTGGGTCCTAATCTCCACTGACTCTTGTTATTAATGGGCTTATTCAGAAAGTCAGCCAGTTCTCCCCTCCCCCAACAAACTCCTTATGTCCCGGAGTGATAGGCAACAAAACAGTTCAAAAGAAGTTAATTAAGTAGCTAAGGTTCCCAAGCCCTAGCAGATAATGATCTCTGGCTCCACGCTGGGCTATCTCTTCAGAAGGGACTGCTGCACTACCATTCCCTCTGGGCAAATTAAAAACCAGAGGAGCCTCATGCCTCGTTAAAGTATGTGATGCTTGCTTTTTTTAAAAAAATAGATAAATATATGTCCTGGTCCCAGCTAGGCTGGAAGGAAATGAAGATACTCCAACGTTGTTTCAGTGAGCTGCTGCAGAAATTAAACTTAAAGGTTCTCAGCTGATTTCTCCCCAAGACTCCTCCCTCCCACACACGTTATGTTCTGGAGACGTGCTAGTAGCTTGCAACCCCTGACTCCCAATCAGTAAGTCTTATCAATTGGCTTGTGGCTTTAGCTCTTTGGATGACAGTGTTGTTAGGTGGTTTGTTTGTTTTTTAACAGCCTCCCCCGTCACAAGACGTGGGGGTGTCCCACAACCACGGGCTTAATTTTTCCCGACTTGGAGGGGAAAGGGGCCAAATGCACCCTATATTAAAAGCCCCTACTGTGAATTTTCTGGCACTCTGCAGAAACAGAGGGAACCTGATCCTTCCATGCCCCCAAATTTGCAGCACAGTGATATATCTCTCTCTATCTATATATATATCCCCCATTGCCACAGCAACACCTACTGGTTTAGAAGCAAATTGATCAGATGTCAGGCAAAAAGATGTGCTGGGTGCTTGTGGCTTTCTGGGAGGAGTATGCAAACCAGTTTTTCTTCATCCTCACGGAACAGCCACACTTCCTGCCAGAAATTTATTAGCTAAAATAAACACATCTGACTTGGCTTTGCATCTGCACCCAGGAAAATAAAATAGTAAAGATTTATTTAATTTATCAGTTATTTTCTCCCCAGCACCCCTCCCCCCCCAAATATCGTGTGTATAGAAATGTAATTGCTTTAGGGTTTTTTCCCCCTTTAAAATGCATGTTCTTATACATATTTTTTTTAATCGCCATGGTAATGAATGTTGCCACTTCTAAAATAAATCTTCCAACCTTCAGATTTTGGCCATTTCCAGCCCAGGGATTAAGATCATGATCCTGTAATGTAGGAATTATGCAATCCCATTTTGAGGGGGGTGAAGGTTCCCATGACTCCAGACAGCAGCGAAGACCTGCACAGTATATCGGATAGCAGCTGGGATCATTGATGATCCCACAACTCCACCTGGTGTTAATAATCCACAGTTTGGAATAGGGCAAGACCTTCATAGGGGCAGATTATCCTGGGAGGAACCTTGCATCTTCCTCCCAAGCATCTAGTGCTGGATACAAGGACAAGATGATCCCCAGGTCAGATCCTAGTAGGCTAGCTCAGAATGTTGTGGGAAAAATACATAGTAAAAACTCCTGTAGGAATCAACTACAAACTGTTTCTAGCTAAAGATGCAGTTGTTTGTGTATAATCATCAAAACCTCAGCAAAAATATATTTCCTTTTCCACCTCCCCAAATCACTTTTTGCTACGTAATTGTAAATAAAGCCTCTCCAGGCCCAGAGGTTTTGGTTTTGAGTTCTGGTAGATAATTCCCTCCGATAGACTATCCAGCTGCTGGCAAGTCTCTCAATAATTTAGCACAGGAAACGTGTGTCTCCATAGGAGAGACAAGGTAATGTACAGTATGTACCTACTGGAGGACAAACATAGGAACCTGTCGTGAATTATTCATGAAGTGTAATCAAAGAGAGGATTTGCCTAGACAAAGTGCACTTTGTATTTTCATATTTATTACAGTAAGGTCTCCGAGAGTAGCTCTGGAGCCCTGATTTTTAAGCCCTCTTAGATCACTTCCTACCTATTTATTAATGCTTTTATTTACCTCTTCTTGATGACTTGAAAGAGGACAGTGGGAAAAGCAAAAGCCTCGCTTTGGTTCTTGGGCTTTTAAGGAACCACTTTTGCTCTTGCTGTGAAAATACATCCTGCCTTGATCATGGTCATTTGAAATAAGGCTACACTTCTCGCCCAAGAAACTGATTCATGGTTGTATTCTGGGACGCTGAATGGCTTGCTTTTGGCTGTCCTGTGGGAGGCAGGATCTATTTTTACCCCCAGTGAGGTTATGAAACCTTAGACCCGGCTAGGTTTAATGATCAGTCTGAACTGGAAAGCATGGTTCTGGCCTGTTCCTGACAGTACGACCTAGAAGGGCAGTTTACTAGAAAGGCTAGCTCTTTCGGTACTTTCCCCAGCAATGTAACGTGAATGCTGTGGGGATTCTTGAAGAGTATTAAAATAGAAGGCATGAACAATGAATTATTGTCAGAGTACTGACTGTTTGCCGAACTGGAGGCTTCAAGGGTGGGGAACCTTTCCTCCCCACTAGGAATCATTTTGCTGCAAGGGCAGTGTAGAAGTTGTGGCAAGGGTTCTTTAAGCAGTGTGCCCGGGAAGAGGAAGATTCAGGCCATGATCTCTCTCCTGTCCTTGTGTGCATCTCTACTCCCTTACACTGAGCTCCGTCAGTGCTTGGTAGGAACCTGGGTCCCAGGGGCAAATTTAGGAACTAGAAAGGGGCTACATAAAAGCAAGCCCTTGGGCCATGTTTGACCCCAGGCCTGAGCTTCCCCATCCCTGCTCTTTCCAGTGCCTATTTTTCCTAATGGCCAGCAGTGACCACTATAGATTCGGTCATGCAAAAATTGTCAGCTAGATTCCAAGGCCTCCAAACACTGCCTTATTAAGTGAATTCAAAGTCTCTTACCCTGGGGAAGAGAGGTCTAGTGAGAGCCGGTTACCCAGGGTAAGCCCATTCACAAAAAATGTTTCCCCGGGGGTAACTGAAGTAGAGTTAGCTGTGGCAATCCAGAGGTTATTTTGCAGAGGTACGTAACACTGAAGCCTACAGGATCACCACTGAGAGATGGCACACAATAATTCATTGTGCATACCATTGCATCCTTTTTACTATTTTCTAGAATGAATATTTACCTAAGGGTTTGGTGTTTTTTTTAATAGCACAAACTTATATTTATGGGTTGAGAGGAACCATGCCCAGAGGCCTGTAAATGAATACTCTTTTCCTCTGAGAAACTTGCACCTTTGTATTTTGTGTTCAGACTTCTCTCTGGCTGAATGAGCTTGGTTTGCTATTGGCAGTGCCTCCAAGCCCTGCAGAACCAAATGAGGGCATGTCTACATAAGGGGTGATGGTTGTTAATCATTTATATAGCACTTCCAGCCTTCAAGCCTTATCTAGTTCCTCCTAGCAGTCTTGTGAGGTAGATCATTATTATACCCATTGTACAGATGGAAAACAGAGGTGTAGAGAGAGAGAGAGAGAGAGAGAGTGACTTTCCCAAGGCCACCTGGTGAGCTAAGACAAGATTTGAACCTTGCAAGTCCGATCCTAACACCTTATCTGCTAAACTACACAGCTCTTAATGTAGAGGTTCCCAAAGTATGGGTTATGATGACCCGAGTTGGCTTGCACTGTCTGCAGATGGGGTCATGATCCCAAATGACTAGGGTCAGAGGATTATGTTGTTCCAAAATGGTGTGTCAGAGGTAAAAAAAATTAGGAACCTCTGGGTTGACATGTTGAAAGGTGTATTTTTAACGTACACATCAGTTGGCTGGTGTTGCAGATTCGAGCATAGATGAACTGAGTTAGGATCTGGGTTAAACTTGGGTAGCTAGTCTATGTGTGAACAGAGCTGCTAACTCAGTCCAATTTCAGAAATGTTTATTGGCATTGATCCGAGAACCATGAAGGTGTCTTCAAGGGAGCGTCCAGCTCAGGCTTACTGATTGCCCATTAACTCAAGGTAGTTAACACGTCCATCAAAACCTGCCTGGATGCTCCTGACAATTTGTCCTTGAATGCACATATTTAGGAATTATTCTATCCTTAGCCCATGACTTCAGATGAAGGCCTGATAGGGGAGAAAACCTGCTTTTACTTACAAGTGGAGCAGATTTGATCTGAAAGTTGCCAAGAATGACGACATCGCTTTTAACAAAGTTGCCTTTTTGGAGCAGAACTTCCTGTTAAGTGATCCTTGCAGAACTCTGGAGTGCCTGCGTGCTCGGCAGGCGCAAAACCGATTTTGAACATGTCGCTGCAGACTGACAGACTATGTTAACATTGTCGGAGCTGGTTTCTGGCACTTGGCACTGTTAGAAGCCCTGGCGTCCAACCTGGCATTTTGCTACTGAATCTAAGCTGAGAAGTGTCTGTTGCTGTAATTTTGCTGTGGCCTTCGTACAGAGTTGGCAATTTCACGTTACATAGGTTTAAAGTAACAAAGCAAAGTGCCTCAAGCTGTTTAGGAGCAACAGGAATGGCAACTTCTTGCATCCAGAAAAGAGGTTGTTTATAACTAGCCTCCTAGCACACACCCCTTGTTTTTGGTTACTTTCCTTTGGGTTGGCAAAATAAATGCCAAACCTTCTTGCATCTAAATTACTCAGCATATTTACTGTTGACATGGAGTTGAGAGTAGGATGGTCAAGGCGTTAATTCCACACATTCCAGGGTGTTTTGGACTTCTACCTCTCTGAGAGCCAGAAATGGGGATTGTCAGCTTCTCACCCTCTCTGTCTAGACCCTCCCCAACCCCTCCTTCTCTCTCTCTCTCTCTGGAAGTGTGATGTTCAAAAGAAAGGAATGCACATCTGGGCTAAATATTTGTTAGAAAGTATTCCCAGGATAGTAAGGCGCAGCGGTGCCAAGGAGGGATTCCTGCGGGTTTGATGCATCACGTTATGTACTTGTTCGAAAAGCTGTTTTCGTTAAAATAGATGAGTAAGAAGTCAAAGCCAGGAACAGAATGTCTTTTTTGGGAACTGAAAGAGATGGGATTATCTTATTTCAGGTTATTTTTAATAATATTTTTTTAATGGTTCCCCCCCCCCCAAAAAAAAACACCTCTCTTGTAGTATTTAGGACTTGCAGACTTAGTGACGACAAGCAGGAGTTGGCTTTTTTTCAGAGCTGCTGTGTGCCGTTTCTGTGACTTTATTCTTCAGTCCATATTTTATGTCCCATATAAAAATATCTGAGTTTGAGAAATTACTGCAATTAGAGCTATCCGTGCTGGGTATGAATTAGCTTTCAGGTTTTATTGGCGGAGCACCCAACCGTTTAGGAGATATCAAACTTGCAGGCAACGTTTAAGTCACTGGGCCAAATTCTGTTAGGCCAGCGCCGTTGTGGAGTAACTTGACAGCAGGATTTTAATGGCTGGGTTTTGTGCCTTGTGGGAGTTCCCTGGCTTTTAGGAGTGCCGAATTGAGCTCTGAGGGAAAGAAGTGAGTTTTCTAGCCTCAAATCTTTAAATCCTACAAAAGGGAGCTTCTTCTTGTGAGAGCGTCAGGGCCACTTGCCCTCAGTCCCCCCCTCAGACCTCCTTAACTGTTCCCCTGCCCCAGGGCATTAGAAGTGAGGGGAGCAAATGAAAGGGGATCTGAGGTCACGTCGGTGACCCATCCTCCCCACAGTGTTCCTTGGATCCCGTTAGCTGCACAAGCAGATGCCACTGAGGCAGCTCTAGTAAATCTTGTTCAGTTCATGCAAAAGCTTTGAACCTAGGAAATTTTCCCATTTAAAGTCATAAAGTGTGTGTGTGTGTGAGAGAGAGAGAGAGATGGGAATTACAGTAATGTGGTCTGGGTGGAAGGGGCACTTCCAATAAAAGCTTTCCCCCATTAATTGAGAATCACATTTGTGTGATCTCCTTATACATTGGCAATGAAATGAAATCTTTGAAATAACTTTGTCTTCCTGTAGGGTTTGGGTTTTTTTAAACCCCCTTTCTAGCTCATCCTTCATGGAGAAAAACAATCAGTTTTCCTTCTCTCTCTCTCTTCCCCCACCCCCTCCCTTGGAGGAATATTTATGTATGGGGATTACTTTTGTCAATGAGCCTGTTGCATTAGGGAAGAGCAAAACGTACACCTTAACCTTGGTCATGCTGTCAACGTTTGTCTTATTTATCTCTGGGCTGAAATTGTATTTCTTGTTTGAGGCCTGACTTCTATATCAAATAGATCAGTGTCATTATCTTATGATAATAGCAGGTGTTATTGTGTGTATTACTTTCACATCTGTATTTTCCATTTGCTTTCTAGGGCCTTTGTCGATATTCTCATCTAGACTGTAAGCCCCTCGGGGCAGTGATCTTTCTCTAATTCATGGTTGCCCAGTGGCAGGCACATTCCTTGCACTGTGTAAATAAATAATAACAATCAACGGTGGTGTGTGTGTGACCAGGACAGCTGTTCTTGGCACCAACAACGTTTGGGGATGCCAAGTTCTTCCGCTGCCAAAGAATGGAGGTGATACCAAAACTGTTTTCCTCCCTGGGCGCTGGAACATCCTGGATTGCTTCTGGTCACCAACACAGCCTACCATCTTAAACTCACAAGTGCAGACTCTGGGCACAATCCTTGCTTATCTGGATACACAAGGGGATGGCGTGTGTCAGTTACACACCAAAGTACCTCATGACTAAGGGCGTTGATAGTCGGGGTTGCTGCCTGCGATGTGGGGCACACCTCTGCACCAGATGACAGACACAGTAGTGACCAGGTGTGGAAGGGCTGTACTAGATCCTGGGCCGAGAGCTGGTGATGGGCAGCAATGTGTCTTGCAATAGGTGAGAATCCAGAGACTAGTTAACGACAGCACTTCAGAGCATAACTAAGGACACTTTTGCAAAGACGGGAAAATGGCAGGCCCTGGTTCCCCTGCATTCTCCCCCCCCCCCCCCAATAGATGATGATTATTTATTTATATAGCACAAGCAATGTACCTGGCGCTTTACAATCAATAGATATAGACAGGTCCCTACTCCCAGAGGCTTGCAGTCTAAGAGACAGGGGTACATTCATGAGGCTGGGAAGATGCAGGTTCATGTGCTTTGCTTAGTTACAGGGAACTAGAGTCTGAGTGAGGGGGGAAGAGGACAGAATTTCACTCATGACAAGCTAGGGAAGACCTGACGGAAGAGTTGGGTTTTCGGGAGGGATTTGAAAGTTGGGAAGGAGGGAGCAGAGCGAATGTATCCAGGGAGGAAGTTCTAGGCATGGGGGGGCAGCAAGAGAGAAGGGGCAAAAACGTTTAGAGGTGCAAGGGAGTCACGAGCACAAGCAGGTGAGGGTGGGGGCAGAGGAGGAGCGAAGCTTGCGGGCAGGAGTGTGGCGAGATACGGGGGAACAAGGCCTTGAAGGTGAAGACCAGGAGCTTGTGCTGAATTAGTTCACGTAAAGGGAGCCAGTGCAGAGCAGAGAGGAGGGGCTGAACATGATCAAATCGATGGGCAAGGCCAGTGACTGGCAGCAGAGAGCGTTGAATGACAGCCAGAGCATTTGTGGAATGCCTTGTTTCTGATTCGCAAGCGTTTGGGGCACAAACCAAGCTTTAGCAAGGGGACTAAGTCCTTTCTGCGTATTTCTCAGAACATGGGAAGGGACACTTCCTGCTTCAGTCTGCCCCACGTGTAACCAGTGTCCCACAATGCACTGTGCAGAGTCCTGCAGTGCAGCATTCTGGGATAGCTAGCAATGGCTGTGTCAATACCTTGGGCAAAATAATGTGTGGAAAAAATGACAAAAGTGCAGTTGTCTCCTGCAGGAAATTAAAAATTCCAGGCGAAGAGATTCGTGTGAATCCATCCTAACATGAGCTTAACCCTCTTGCACACTTGGGCAAACGAGGACTGAACCCTAAACCATTTAAAAAAAAAAAAAAAAGTAGCCTTCAACATCCTAGGCTTGACTCTGTTCTTAACATGGCTCCCAAGTTAAGTGAAAAAGCGGCGTTATCTCTTGCGTGCAGTAGGCCGTCCATTCCACCCAGCTGCCAGAGAGAGATCCCGGGGCCGTGGCACAACCTAGTACCTGGCTGAAGAAGCAGGAAGTTGGGAGAGCATTTCTCTTCCCTGGAGGCACAAAGAGCAATCCTTGTCGGTCAGAGTTTGGCTGTCGGCTGGGCTGTGTGAAGGGCCATTGCGACTCACTGCACTCACAGGTCACCTCGGTGCAGATTTCAAAGGTAATTAATGGCTCTTTTTGTAAAGTGCCAGCGTACTTTGTTCTGAGAAAGAGAGTGTGTCTCGCTGTTCTGAGCTTGACAAGATCTGTATTTCCGTGTTATCTCTCTGTAGCTCGCCACCATTTTTATATCTGTTGTAAGGCAAAACTAGATGGGGTGTCGTATGTTCTGGATAGCTTACCTAACGTTCCCAGTGCACAGACACCCTCCTGCTGGTCATTCTCCTTAATTAATTGTCCTTCAATCTTCCTCCGTTGTTCTCTCAAGTGCCGTCCCCAGGAGGCAATCAGAAAAGAGGTGCCTCCTGGGGCTTGAATACTGCTCTCTTTTGTTTGTCTCTTCTGAAAGAGGGACAGTGGGTTTCAGCACCCAAAGAGGGACTGTCCCTCCTCAATAGGGGCTGTTGGGGGAAGTATATTGATTATGTATGTTTATATTTCCTCCCCACCAGCAAGAATGCTTTTATTTGTTCACAAAAAAAGTACATAGCAGGCCTTTTCTGGCAAAAGGGGGGTTAATCTCTCTTCTCCCCCCCCCTTCCCCAAACATGGGATCTTGTAAGCGATTGTAGCTGGGAGCCTCCGTGCTGGAATTGAAACATGACAGTGATGGTAACAAGCAGATGCTCGGCTTTGTATATGTGTGGGGGAGTGCATTTGCAAATGAGCTGCCCATCGGCAGAGAGAGAGAGAAACACCAGAGCTGGGATTCTGGAGTGTGGTCACCATGACTATTGTTACAAAAAAAAATTACAATCCTAATACTGCAGAAGTCGCACCGTTGTCGTTAAAAGCATAATTAGTCTTTACGCTGAAAAGACTTCTTCACGCAATACCGCCTGGTATTGGAACCAGTTCAGAACTCAGGCCACCACAAATTTGCTGTGGTTGCATTCATTCCGAGAGCCCCCAGTTAGTTACTTAGTAAGGGAGTCTGAGGGTTCCCGGGCTGCTTTCAACCGCTTGGTTGTTTCAAAGCAGTTGATTTAAAATCCCAGTTACTCATGCTACTGTGCCCACCCTTTAGTCTTCTTTTCTTTAGGCTAAACATACCCAGTTCTCTCAGCCTTCTCTCAGAGCGGCTCCTACGGTCTGCCGGGGGTGCCTTCTTGGAGGTCCCCCGTGTTAAGCGGCGGGCCACAATGGAGAGGGCATTCTCGGTGGCCAGGCCGTGCCTTTGGAATTCCCTCCCGGAGGAAGCTCGCCTGGCCCCAAGCCTTTTAACATTTCGGGAGTTTGTAAAACCTGCCTGTTCGCCCAGACCTTGGGGGGGGGGGGGTTAATCTCCTCCTCCCCTTATTTATTGTTTATTGTGTGCCTAACCCTGTTTTAATATTATTATGATTGTTTTAAATTTTTATATAATTGTATTTTTATGTTTTAAAATTGTTAGCCGCCTCGAGCTGGTTTTTCTCCCAATTTCTTTCTGCATCCTTCTGAAGCGTGGTGCTCTGTATGGAGAAGAAGATGGGTATCCTTAAAGCCCCTCAGGGCCCCACGTTCACTGCGGGTCCCTGCCAATGGCTATATTTTGTAAGGCAAAGGGAAAGGTGCACAGCAGAATGTGAATTAGCATCTCCCCCTGGCAGCTGAGATTTTCATGCCTTTGGCTTGGGTGAGCTTACTGGAAAGTATCAGAGGGGCTAAGGCAGGTGTCAGGTCCTCCATGTGGTGTTCCTGATGGAGGAGAGCCAAATCCACCATCTCTCCATCTGTTTTGGGTGAAGGCCAAAAAACCTCAACAGGAGCCAAACCACCTGCAGGATTCGTTCTGCCTCCTTGAGGCATTAAGGTTATCAAGAGAGGATGAAAAGGAAAGCTTGAGGAGGAGGAGTTCCCTTTTCCTTCCCCTAATAGGAAAAATATTGGTTCGCTGGCAAAAATAGGCTCGCTCTTAAAGCCAATAAAAGTGGATTTTTTTTCTTACCCTTTTTGATTAGAAAGTTGTCTAGGCCTGTGCTTCCAAAGGGCCAGTGCTTGTAGTGAATGATTAACGTTCACACTAGCAAAGGCCCATGGCATCAAGCCTGATTTTAACCTTTTAGATACTATTGTCTAATGAAGAGCTGTTTGTCAACATCATTAAGCAATTGCACAGAGCTTTGAAGGTATAAGTTTTATTGTGCAATTCTACTAACCCTCATCATTAGGAGGCTTTAAAAATCTCCTGCCTTTTGAATGCTGTGACCCAGCAGTGCTTAGAAGGAAGGGGTTTTTGAGACTTTTAAAAGAACAATTACTACACATAGGCATATAAAAAGGGGAGACGATAGTGCCATTAGGTAACATACTGGTTTGAATTCCAAAGTTGTTTAAGAAAACAATAGCAGAAAATGGAGTATTTATTATTATTAAACTCTTTATTTTATTTTAAAATTTGTACCCTGCCAATTTCCCCAAGGGTTTAGGGCAGCTTACAAGCAGTAGTAAAAAGAGAGGGGGGGGCACCTTATACCCACACAGAAACCCAACCCCCTCCCCAGGCTCCCACACCTGTTGCGTACAAATTCCCCTCCCTCTCTAGCCAGGCTGGCCCTAGAATCTGCAGGGCCCAGGACAAAGATAAAATGTGAGGCCCCCAGTAGCCCCACACCCTCAACAGGACCCTATGTTGTGTTTGGGGCCCCGCTAGGAGAAAGAGGGACCACTGGTGAAATTGGGGAGCAATGAGGGACCCCTCAGAAGATCGCGGTCCAGGGCAGTCAGTCGGCCTGGGGTAAGGTAAGGCTGGCCTGCTCCCCAGCCCGTATGTCCTGTCCTACTGGGAGGTTGTGGCAATAGCCAACTCCCCACTTGCAGGGCCGGCCCCAGGGATGGGGAGGCCATGTGCGAAGTCTTGGTGCGGGGCCTAATTATGCAAATGTATACATTTACATAAAAGTTACTCCCTCTGGGCAGGAAGGATTCCCATTCTCCACCCCTCCGAGCAGCCATGGAGAAGCATGGCCTTCCCATGCTTCCCCCCCCTCCCACCAGCTTGCCACCCCTTGACTGCCTTACCTGGTGCTCGGCCGAGCGGTCGTAGACAAGCATGACCTCCCAATGCTTTCCCCGCCTCCCCAGCCGAGCGTCTATCACCCCAGGAGTGTTCTACTGCAGGGGCAGCCGGGCCGGCAGCGACAGAGAGACTAACTGACTGCGTCCACTGCCTTACTGGGGGAGGGGGGGGAGCTTAGCCAGTCTGGCCTCTAAAGCCTGTTGCTTCTTGCTGCTGGTGCCGCCTGTGCCTTGTGCATGTATGTGGGGCAACCAGTCCAAAGACGCTGCTATCAAACACACGACACGCAAAATGCAGCCAGCCTAGTAAGCGCATTATGCCATGAAAAGACACATATATATAACCAGTTCAGTTGTGCCCCCATAATCAGTTCACGCTGCCCCCACCCCATAACTAGTTCATTTGCGCCCCCACCCCCATATAATTCACGCTGCCCCCCACCCATAACCATTTATTTTGTGCCCTCAGGGCAGCGTGAATTGATTATATGGAGGGTGCAAATGAACTGGTTATGGGGTGCAGGTTTAAAGACAGTATTCCTGTTAGCAATAACTTCATTAATAAGAGTTCGTGAAATAGCAGCCATAATAATCTCAGAACCATATTTGCAGATTTATTTTCCAAGATAGAATAGATATTGCTTTACATCCTAAATTCCTACCCAAGATAGTATAAGTAAGCCAGTTGTGAGAATGTGGCCCTTTTTACACGGGCCTCTCCCAGCCATGAACACGCAGATTTCTGCGTGTTCATTGGTGGGAGAGCCCCATGTGAATGACATGGTGCACGTGCCCATGGTGAGTGGGGGTGCGTGCGCTCCCGCCTAACATGCATCCCCACTCACCCCCCACTCGTCCCCACGCGCGGAGCAACCGAGGGAAACAGCAGTTACTCCGTGGGTGAGTGGGGATGCGTGTGCGGCTGTGTGCACCCCCCGCCGGCGCACTCATGGATTCCCTACCCGGCGGAGCCATGTAAAAATGGCCTGTGAGGAGCCACTCAAAGAACAGAAGGTTGCTGCCTTGTAAACAAGGTTCTTCGAGATAGCTCCTAACATTCTCACAACACCCACCCTTCCAGCCCTGCATGGAATTTTCTTATATTCCTAGAAAGGGTTGGGAAGGAACTGTTATTCTGAGGGGAGAAGAGTGCTATTTATACTAGAGCTCGAGACCATCACATGGTCTATTATTTGAACAGGGTGAGCGCGCGCAACCCAGTTGTGAGAATGTTGGGCGCCATCTCGAAGAACCATCTTTACAAGGTAACAACCTTCTGATCGCTCACTGGGGAGGCGTTGTTTGTAAACAAACAGCTTTATCTCCCAGCCCGATGTCCTGGTGTGCCACTGCAGCAAGCTACTAGGAGGCAGAGGCAGGTGAGGGATGGGGACCAGAGCCAGGGAGGAGGCAAAAAAACTTATTGGGGGGGGGGGGGAGAAGCTGACTGGAGCCCTGCCGCCCAGCCAAGCAAGTGTGGGGCCCCAGCTGGCTGTGGGGCCATGTGCAGCTGCACATATGTTACATGCCTGGGGCAGGCCCTGTTCACTCGGAAGTGTGGAACTCCTGGCCGGAGGATGTTGTCCAGGACAGTAGCATAGCAAGCTTCAAAAAGGGACTGGATAAAGTTTTGAAATCTAGGTCCATTAAGTGCTACTAGTTGGGTTGGTTATGGGTACACGAATCTTGACTGTTGGAAGCTGGGGGAGGATGGCAGGAAACGATTACTCCATTGTAACCTGCTGCGTCCTCCCTTGAGACAACTGAGGCTGACTGCTGTCGGAGACAGAATGCTGGGCTGGATGGACCATTGGTCTGACTCAGTAAATGGCACTTCTTATGCTCTTATTCATCAGTTAGACTAGCCCCGTCTCGGTCAACCAACACCGTTTGGCATTGCCTGCTGCAGGCAGGGTGACCAGTCTTTAAATAGGCAGGAGGCTGATGACTGGGGCCCTCGTCAGCAGTCAGGGTGTCCAGCACGATGCCTGCGTTACGCCTTGCCTTGGCAATCCGCGTTACACAATTTTTTGGTGGCATTTGTAAACAGGCTCGAAATCCTTTTAATAAAGTATTCCTGAGACATGCCTGATTTCTGAGGTAGCGCAGCTTTCAAAGATGCCTTTGTTTTTTAAAGCTAGGAATGTTTAAGATAAGCCTCCTTGTGCCAGGCCTGTATTATCTTATCCATGCAGGTCCAGACGTTCTGAGCAACTCGGCTAGGAAGCAGTTTATGGCAGTGATCTATAGAGACTGTCGCTAAAGTATGTCATGCAAGAAGGTGTGGGGGGAAGGGAGAGGTTAGCAAAGTTGGGAGGTCCGGGTTCTAAGGTAACATGGCAATCCTTTCTTGTCACTTGTCTTTCAGTGACATTTCTGTGTATGAAAACTGAAAAGATATTCCTGACATAGAATAAATCGGGTTCTGCATTGCTGATATGAGAAAGGGGTTCAAGGGGAAAGGGGTGATTTGTGTGACATACCCTTTGGGAAGATGGTCTGTGGTAGAACAAAAAACTGGCATGCAGGGCAGGGGCGTTAAAAATGGTCTAAAAAACATGACCTCCTTTATATCCAGTCCCTTACTCCAGAGTAAAGCGGGTCGCAACCCGAGTGTCCTGGCTGGCCTCCTTCACTAGATGTTATCTGCTGGTCCTCAAATTCTGCCCCGTGAGCTCCTCCTCATTTTGATGGCAGACCTTTGCTGTAATGCTCCTAGAGCAGAGAAGAAGGGCGGTGACGTTTCTCAGCTGGCTGTGTCAGCTTTGTAAGGCGCTGGCTCTCGTTCCACTCTTTAAAAAAGAATTTATTTATTTTTTTAAAAATTCAGTGTCAGTATTTCTCAGAATTAAGTCTCTTACTTTCATCGGCTGCTGACATTGCTTAGAAGCAGCACTAGTCGTTGTGCCAAGTGCTTGGGTGTGCTGTATCCTCTGCATCCTTCCCTCAGCAAGGGGGCAGGAGGGGGGAGAATGCTTCTCGTAAGTTGCACCCAACCATTTTTTTTGCCAAAGGAAGTCACTAAACCCCCAGCTTCGTTGATTGTCAAGACTTGTAGCCTACCATGTATTCCAGATCCCCACACACAGTTGCATTGAGTCATTCTTCCAGTAAGAGTCTTGTCGTGATGTCTGGCTTTTGCCTTCGCCCACTTTGAATCTAAATAAACTAGCAGTAAGTTCCATAGAAAAAAAGAGAGGTGTAATAATGCACTGCCTTGTATTTAGTGTTTTGAAGGAAGAAAATTTCTCCAGTCTGAACAGCCTACACCCTTAAATGTGTTCTTGACTATAGAATAGGCGATGTGATTCAATTGGCTTATTATGTCAGCAAATTGTCATTTTGTTGCAGGAGGTTATAATTCCAAAGAGGTTAAAGTAGTAAGTTGTTGGGAGGAGGGGGCGGCAGCAGACATTTTTTTTTGGTGGGTTAAGCCTTGGAGAAAGAATGAGGAAGAAGAAAACCTAGAAATCCAAACAAAAATAGGGCTGTTTATTTTTAATTAGCTCCGGGTTGCGTGTTTGTGTGTGGGTTGTTTTTTTTTAATTGGTACAGTTCCTGAGATATAATCCAGAATAAACAAAAATGGTTTTATTGAATAGTGGGGCTGATTCTGAAACCAGAGGGAAAGGCGCATCTTCCTTGCGCTTGATGGATTTGTATTTCAGCGCCTCGTTTAATAAGTCTCTGACTGTATTTCCCCCGGGGTCTGTAGCATGTAAATCACGCCAGCCGATTGTGCTCTGCAAACTGCCTTATTTTTTTTTGCAATTAGCGAGTGAGTGCAGAAACTGCACAGAAAGCCATTGCGCCAGGAGTTTAGTAAGCAAATGTAATGCTTATTGTTTGAGAACGTTTGTCGATCTGTGCAAAGGCCCCTTTTTTATGTTGCCGCTCTCACCGGCTTGTGTGAAGTAGAGTGGGTCAGAACGGGAGCCTCCGAAGAGACTCAGGGAATTCTCAAAGGCGGGATCATTTGATATATGTTCGGGTACTGCTTCCAAAGGGAAAGCTTTGAAGGACCAAAACTAGTTGCTGTTGAAATTGAAATGGTTAGCTCATAAAGGGGCCTAAACCACTGTTTGTCAAACTGGAGGTGGGCACCCCTGCAAGGGCCTGGGCGCTATGGGGGGGGGGCGGAGGGGGGGGAGTGTAAGGAAGTCCATGGCTTCCAAATCTGCTTGACTGACTGAGGGGGAATTTCCAAAATGGTGGTGGGGAGATTGGGAGCAAGGCTTCTGTGGCAGCTGTGTGGGGAGATTCAGCTACCACAGACAAGAGGAAGGTGGTATCCCAAAGCTATGCACGCCTTACTCAGACTTCACGGCAGCTTTCACAGCTAAGGTCCAAGTGGGAGTTAATTGGTGTTCAGGTCTCATGTCGGCCCCGTCTTTTGAACAGCGACCGTCCGCTGCAACGTCTGTGGTTGCTCATGGCTTTTGTTTCCTTCCTCTAACTTTTCAGGTATATGAAAAACACAGTCTAACCATGAGCGGTGTATTAAAAAGAAAGTACGATGAGCTGGAGGACGACGCCACCTACTGCTCCTCTTCCTCCTCTTCCCCTTTCTCCTCCTCTTCGGCCTCATCGGAGTGGGAATCGGATGAGGAAAACTCCCGAGGAGAAACTAAGCCCAGCACTGCCTTAAGCTCGGATTTCACCCGTAAGTATTACACGTGGGGCGGGGCTGCCCATCAGCTCAGGAAGGCAGCTTTTGTAGCGCTAAGGCAGCATTTCTAAGTGGTTCTTTCGGCGTTGGGGAAGAACGCAGAACGGGGCTGCGAGGCCTCCTTGCCAGGGGCATGCATTCCGCAAGCAGAATAAATAATGCAAATCCTGCATTGGAATGCAAATGAGTTCCTCAACATGCCCTTCCATCAGCTTTGGACGTCTTGCAATAAAAACAAAACAGCCCCCCTCCGCACCTTCCCCTCAGAATACCACAGAGGGTGGGAGGGAGGGAGTTCCTTCTCTCCAGTCGGGGTTATGGCAGCTGTACCAAGCGCTTGCACAGCTCCAGAAAATACCCTGGCTGGCTCATAGTGCTGCTGTCCCTCCCTCAATTGGCGCTCACGCTCCCTAATTTCTGCCTGAATGTGGCTAAGGCCAGAGTCGTTGTGCTTGTAACCTGGTGCAGAATCTACCCAGCACAACTTGACCCATTTCACTTCAGACATTTCATGTTGAGTTTAGCAATTTGCCTTTCTTTTAAGGAGGGTCTGTCTTCTCCAAGATTTTTACAACAATGCATGAAAAAATCACCAATTTCTCACTTGGCTCAGAGGGCCCAGGTTTCCAAGTTTAAAAACTGTTGTTTGGTGCTTAAATCTGCTTTTACGTTTTAAAATGGGAAGTTTGACCCCTGCACAACGCAGTCCTCTACCTATTTTGCAACGGCATTAGTCCCAAGCACAAGTCCCATTGAAGTGAATGGTGCTAGTTATGGCACAAAGTGGGTAGAGGAGCACGCTGGAAATGTGTTGGGTACACAAATTTTAAGAGTAAAAAATTAACTGGTAGCTTAATTAGTTAATACCATTTCTTAATCCGTCTCCTAAGCAAACTGGGCAGCTTGCCAAACAATGTAACAAGTTTGACATTAGCTCCGCTGCCAAGGCAGACCAGCAGGATTTTATTTGTGTAGTTGCTACCATTTATTTTGAGTGCTTGCTGGAAATGTAGATCGCTGAGACTTGCAAAGATTATGTTCCTTGCGCTCCACAGAAATCCAGGGCGAACAATCTTTTCAAGAAGGGGGAAGCTGGCTTTACCAAATAAATTTATGCCCGAGTGCCAGGGGTATCATGCAGCTAAGGTCTTAGCAGACATCCGCAAACAAGCCAGCGACCCAAAAAGGCTGTCGGAGCAATGTCATAATAAAGAGTCATCGTCTTTTTGTGTCTTCTGGTTTCTGTGAAATAACCATGAGCTTTCTGTGTTCTCTGACTCAGCCGAGAAGTGTCAGGAATGAGAAAACAATTTGGGGGGGAGGCAGCAAAAAATGTAGTGCAACAATACCTTGGTTAAGAGATGTTTTTTTTCTCTTTTAAAATTTTTTTTACACGATTTTAGCAAGACTTGCCAAATTGCTGCATCTAATGGACGGAGGGAGTGAGCTTGTCTGATACCAGCAGCAGAAATGCTGTTTTAGATGAAGTTAAGAAAGCATGCATGTTTTGGAGATGACACTTAGTCCACAGACACACGTGGGCTGAACTTCCCTGCCATGAGCAGTCCCCTTGACGCGGAAGGATTGATGCTTTTGTGTGAATCGGTTTTACTGTCTCCAAAATTCAGAGCAGCCTTTCCATCCTATCTTGGGAAATGCCCCTTGGGTTCATAGTGTAGCTTGTTGAGTGCTGCTCCTGGTTACCGTGCATACGAGCCATGTATCCTCCTCCCATGTGTATTCGGTAACTTGGGGCACGGGTAGGGAACCTTTTCCCTGCTCGGGGCCACTTTGAAAATTGGTACGAGCTCCAGGGGCCACATAGAAATTAGGGGTGGAGGTGCTTAAAGGGTGCACTTAAGAAAAGGAGCCCCCAGATTATAGATCTGTCCCCTATCCTTGGGTAAAAACAAACGACATGTTAGCTTGCTGCAGTTCAGGATTGGTCCATTCAGCCCCCACTCGCATGTTTTGCATGTCCAGACTAACAAACAGGCAGCCCCATGCGTGTCTTTCATGCACTTGTGGGCAGCCCCCACTGGCAGCACCGGGGAGAGGGGCAGGAGGCGGTCACTTCTCAGACATTCTAGGATTTCTGCCTGTGACTCTATGGTACTGGCGGACCTGTACACGCGGAGGTGCTGCGTGCAACCTAGTTGATGGGGCATAGACACATTAGCGCATGTTAGCCTGCATTAGCCAGCATTTGCCCACTCGGCGGGATCCACATTCTCTGACACACACACACACCCTCTGTGAGTGGGGGCTGCGGGTCCAGTGGGTAGTGGTCATGTGGCCAAGCTGGGGCAAACACCTGATAAATGGGCAGGTGGACACCCATCTGCTGGGGGATAGCATCTTGTTTGTTAACATCACTTGTGTGCGTACCTCCTCTCCGCCACCTTCCCATGAGCTCAGTCTTTTAGTGGTTGGTGGCAGGAACTGGATCCAAGGACCAGAGCTAGGAACTGGAAAGGGGCCACACAAAAAATTGTCATTGCCACATTAGTAGCGCGTCTGGATAGCCAAACTGCAGCTGCATTAGTAGCGTGTCTGGATAGCCAAATTGTGGCTGCATTTAGTAGTGTGTCTGGATAGCCAAACGGCAAGTGTGCTATGCTAGAATCCTGGGTTCTATTCCTCACTGTGGCCTTGTGTTGCCTTTCTGTTCGCTTATTTGCAAAACGAAGTAGTAGCTCCTTGCCTTGAAGAACAGGCTGTTTGTGGAGGAAAAATGAGGGGTCAGTGGAAGTGAGATTTACACTCGTGAATTCCAGCACTCCTGTTTGGAAAACATTCCCATAAATGGGATGAGGAACCTCAGGCCCGGGGGCCAAATGTGAGTGGTAGCACGGTTTGCACTTAGTCTAGATTTGGCCTTTTTGACTTCCGTAGCTCAGATGGTGGCGCTTTGAGAAACAGAGCCTGAAGGTCTGGCTTATGTGTGGGGTGGGGGGTGATTTCATTTTCAAGTTAGTTTGTTAAAACTGTTAGTTTTGTTTCTGTTTCCTGCATAGCCTCAATGTTAGTTAAAGATCCCTCTTAAATTTGTATTGGGCACGTGCATATTTATGCAAATTAGGCCAGGGTGATTTTTGTGTGTGTGCGCATGTGTGATCATGCCATGCTCCAGGCAACGAATTAGCGGTACCGGGTGTTGAAATTGAATCATTGCTTCATTCTCCTTAGCAGCTGTTTGACTCTCCCTCCGTGCCCAGAGACTTATTCCTTGTCTCCTCCAAGGAATAAACAGCATCACTTTTTAAGCAAATATCATTTAAATCAATCTAGCTAAACCAGCGCAAAACTGTTGTAGAGGCACTTGAATCAATTTGACCCTTGCTTATAGCTGTTTAATTTGGCAAATTGCCCACTTAAGCTAACCCGGGTAAGCAAAGGTCATCGGAGTGTTTTAAATGCCTATCCATTAGGGGCTTAGCTACTCCAATAAAATAGAGAGCAGGGTTTGTTTTTAAGCAGATTGCTGTCTCCGCTGACACGGTGTCTGTAGCTGCCACTGGAGAAGAGAGAAACCACCTAATATCTAGACACTCTAGATATGCAGCAGCATCAGTTCTGTTTATATAATTGTCAGTGGCTGTCTTTCTCAAATGAGATTAGCTTTGTGCTGACTGCTCAGCCTATTTCCGCCTTCCCTAAGAATTTAGCAGAGATTGTGATCAAACAGTCAAAAAATCTGTCTCTTGCTCATGTTCAGGGGAAGTTCTTTCCTGAAGCCAGCATTGTCGTAGAAATTTGCATACTATTTTACATGCCCTGATAGGCTCCAGATAAACAGCTGGGCTTCAGGGCCTTCTCTAGTAATGCAATCAAGATCTGATTGGGTTTTACTTGGTCCAAACTAGCACATGTTGGGTCAGGTATCTCCCAGCGAGATTAAACTTTAAACTTTTTTCTAAACACGTAAAGCATTTTGCATCGATTCACGATAAACCAGAGGCTTGGCTTGCCCGTATTTATATTGGGATGACCTGCACAAAGATTAACTGCCTTGCAGCTGCTCTCAAATTAGTCCCCTGAGAATCAAACTATAGATTCACAGTTCCTCCCAGTGGACAGTAAAGGAAGTATAATAAAAGCAGCTGTTTGGCTATTTTACGCACTCGCCTCAAACCTTCAACAACAAGCCATTTGGGGATCTGCCTTCCTGACAATACACAGATAGGGGATACCAAAGTGCTTTAAGTGACACATGCGTAGAATATTTTGTTTCTGGTTTGTGATAAGAAATATAAACAGCCTTGCAGACGCCAGAATGAGGATAGCAGCCACCTCTTGGAATGAATCTGAGGATTGTTCCCTCATAAGAAGTGCTGTACTGAGTCAGACTAATGGTCCATCAAGCCCAGTATCTTGTCTCTGACGGTGGCCAATTTCGGTCACATGGGAGAAGTACCCTACAGGTCACAATGGGCAATCCATTCCCTGCTCCCGACAGGAAGAAGTTCTTGTTTCATAATCTACTTAATGGACCTATTCTCCAAGAATTTATCCAACCCTTCTTTATACACTGCTATCCTAATAGCCGAAAATAGACTTATGCTAACTATACTCCTAGCCGAAATACACCAGGTGTTTGTTTTTTTCTTCCGGCTATACCTTTACCTTGCTTGAAAGGAGTTAGAACAGCAGCTCCCAGTTTGTTTGTTTTTCAATGAGGCCGCATTCCCCCAAACCGTTAATTCGGTGTAGCTGGACTGTTTTACTCCTGAAGTGTTCAGACAAATCGAGTGCTAAAAGAGACAGTGACAGAGATGGGTGACAAAAATTATTAGGAGTACGGAATGGCTTCCTTACAAGGAGAGGCTTGATAGGTCAGGCTCATCAGCTTGGAGAAGAGACGACTGAGAAGGGAATATAAAAATCTTTTATAAATAAAATAAATAAATATGAAAGAAGTTTATAAAATCATGAGTGGTGTGGAACGAGTAACTAGGGAGTTGTTGCTTAGCCTCTCAAATAGTACTAGGACTCCATGAAACTAACAGACAGGTTTAAAACAAACAAAAGAAAGTTGGGAGGTTTTTCCCACGCAATGTACAATTTGCTTGTAGAATTCGTTGCTGTCCTTTCAAGCTGGATAAAGCTATAGCAGAGGAAGGGAAAAAAAGAAGCCACCTGTTGTATTTCTAAGAGGGAACAACACTCAGGGCAGATTCACCTGGAAGTGGCCTTACAAGGCTGGGAGAAAACATCTGAATGTAAATCTCTCATGTTTTTGTGTACGTGTGAACGCACTATTCTGCTTAATGTCTGCTTTTATGTGGATTTACAAGGCCAGTTGACAGAGCTCAGCCCTGCGAATCGGCCTTGTAAATCCGCATAAAAGCTGAAATGTGTAAAGATGTGCAATTGGATGTCTTCTCCCGGCCTTGTAATAGGGTTATTGTGAGGATTAAAAGTTGTGTTCTATGTAAAGCACTCCAAGTGCCATGGGGGGGGGGGGGGCGCTATATCAAAATAAAGATTATTATTATTTATTATATTTTGTTGTCAAGGCTAGTAGCATAGCTGGGTTTAAAAAAGGATTAGATAAGTTATTGGAGGATAGGTCCATTAGCAGCTATTAGCCACGTAAGTTGGTGGATGCAGCCTCTGACTCTTCTCCAAAGTGACCGAGATTGGCCACTGTTGGAGACTGAATGTTTGGCCTGATGGACCGTTGGTCTGACCCTGCGTGGCACTTCTTGTGTTCTCACGAATTTATGCAGGAGTAGGAAGCGAAGTCTGAACTCCTCTTTGGTGTGTATTTCGAAGGAATTGTATATGTGAACACTTATCAGTGTAGCGACCTCAGTTCAGTGAGCGTTACATCTCCATTGGGGGGTGTGGAAATGACACAGTACTACTTCAGTTTATGCTGTTCATCTGAATGCTACTGAAAGGGGAATAGTTACTTCAGTTTAATTCAATCAAAGTAGTTGCCTCTGTTTGTCGGAATGTGGCCTGAGAGACGCAAGAAATACTTGTGAGTCCCAAGACTTTGCAGCTTGCAAATCCATTCTCCTCAGGATCCCATTTAGCAATGCAGTCGCCCTATTAGGGGCCCCAGCCCCTAACTCGGAAACACCCCCCCAGTTAGAACTTAAACCAAAGTTGCAGGAAGCAAGACACAAAATGCTGACTCTTTAGTAATGGGTTGATTTAATTCCAGACTCTTTAAAACCAAGCGCTTACCACTCTTGTTTTATCGCATGCTGATGTTTAGTTCGTAGGACTGGAATGCTGACCTTGTGGGCCTTTTTGATTTTTTTTTTTCCCTCTCCAGCCACGTCCATCCTGAAGAAAAGCAAGCGGTTAAAGAGGAACAACGTGGAGTTCGACCGGGTCACTGTATTTTACTTCCAGCGCTGCCAAGGCTTTACCAGCGTGCCTAGCCGTGGCGGCTGCACCCTGGGAATGCTGAGCAAACACAGCTCCTCCCGGCAGTTCACACTAGCCGAATTTTCCAAGGAGCAGGAGAACGTCCGGCGGGAGAAACTCAAGGAGCGGTTGAAAGAGGAGAAACTGGAGGCACTGAAGTGGAAAGTGAGTCCTGCTGCTATTGTTTTTCATTTCTAGAACAATTCAGGTGCTTTACAGTCCTTCTCTAGTTCACCCTCGAAACAATCCTGCAAGGTAGGGCAGCATTATTCCCATTTTACAGGGGAGAAACTGAGGCGCTGAGAGAATAACTTGCCCAAGGCCCACCAGTGAGTTCATGGTGAAGATAAGATTTATACCCCACATACGCACCTTTCTCCCACTCCATCCCAGACGTGCTTCCTGGGAACTTGGCATGGACAGATCCATTTTTAGCCCTTCTCTGTGCTTGACACACCAGCCTGGGCTCTGGAGGTCCATTTGCGGCTAAGCAGCCTGGTGTTAGCTTGATTGGATCCAGCCCATGCTGAGTTCACGGGAAGCAGCAGCAGCGCCTGTTTTCCACAGATGCAGGACTTTCCAGTGGGGTCAAGCCCTGCTAGCCTCAATGGATGAGCTGCCACTCTTTGCTTGAGTGTTCCCCCTGGCTCCTACTGGCCCTCACATATTGGATATTTTTTCCAATAATTATAATTACGATTATTTGTTGCTTTATACAGCTCCAGCATGTGCCTGGCTCTGAACAGGTTGTAACTAGAGACAGGTCCCTGCTCCAAGGGGCTTTACTGTCTAGAATGGCCAAGGAAGGGGAGACAAGTTGGAGGAGAACCTATGGAGAGACAGGGATATATACAGGGATGTTTTACAGATGGGGAACTGACCGGGACTTGCCCAGGGTCACTCACTGAGTTCATGACTAAGCCAGGATTTGGACCATGGTCTCCCAGGTCCAGGTGCAACACCTTATCCACGAGGCTAACTGCGGCGTGTTACAAAACCCAGTTTGGGAAATGTTGAGAAGCAATAGTGTTGAGGGTTTGGCCGCCTCTTGTCTGGCTGGAGATGACTGTTGCTCTGAGAATTGCTCAGCTCTGACATTGCCTTCCTCCTGTTTCTCCGCGCAGCTCACTATGAATGGGACGAAGGAATCTGAGGAGGCCAACCAGCTCACTCTGGATGACATATCGGATGATGACATCGATGTGAACAACGTGGAGCTGGAAGACGGCTTCTTCCTCCAGCCCTACCCTGCCAAGAAGAGGCGCGCGCTGCTCAAAACAGTGGGCATCAAGAAAATCGACAAAGAGGAGAAACGGGAGCTGCACAGCATCCGCCTGTCCCGGGAAGACTGCGGCTGTGACTGTCAGGAGTTCTGCGACCCAGAGACCTGCAGCTGCAGCTTGGCAGGCATTAAATGTCAGGTACGTGCAGTTCACTCTGCTGTGAGCCGTGCATGACACCTATTTTGGGAGGGGATGGAGACAAGCAGGGACTGAAACAGAAGGGCAAAACGTAATCTCGGAAGGGTTCTCGTGTAGGTCAAAATTGTGCGTGGCCCAGCTTTACGGAGAGAGAAGTGAAGCACCAATCGGAGAGAGGCATTCCTTGCATTTGGGAATGTTTGCTTGTTGAATGCCATGTGTGTAAGTGTAAACCTCCCTACTGCTAGGAGCTGCTGGAGCTCTTACTCCTTTTAGCACAAACAGAAAGGGCCCCTGAGTTTTTCGGCAATGGACATTTCATACTCACTCCCATCAGCAAGCCCTTACTGGTTTTGTGTGTGTGTGATATTGATAACCAATGAACTGATTGTTCTATCTTCCTAAAATGTTATGCACCCTATGCTTTATCCTTTGGAGCCTTACCACTCCTTTGGAATATATAGTCTTATTTGTATTGGGATCTAGCCATTCTTCTTTCTAAAGGAGCGAGGGGAGCCTTTGAGGAAGGGCAGAATGTAAACTAAATAAAGTGGGTGTTTTTATGCCAGCTGGCTGCTCTGTTGTGTTGAGAATGTGGTTTCTTGGATTCATTCAGTAGGGATGGCGTCAGTTTTAACATGTGGATCTTGCAATAGTTTAGAGTGTGTGTGGGGGGGGACGGCTGGCCTTTGCCACCATTTGTGACCCCTATATTTTGCAATATGTTGGCGTCTGAAGGGCATGATGTGTGCCTGGGCGAGTACTCTTGAGTATAAGGTGAAAGCTAAATTTTGTAGGGTTAACACTTAGTGTCTTTGTTACCCTCCCCGTTTGCAGATGGATCACACGTCGTTCCCTTGTGGCTGTACGAAAGATGGCTGTGGAAATACAGAAGGGAGGATAGAGTTCAATCAGGCCAGAGTGCAAACTCACTTCATCCACACCATCATGAAGTTAGAACTGGAGAAGAACCAGCAGACCAACGAGAGGAGCCTAGAGCCGGAGCCCTCCTTCCGGGACCGACTCAATCAGTTTGGCTGTTCGGTGGGAAAAAACGTGTTTGAGGAAAGGGCTGTCCCGCTGATGCCCGCCTTTCAGTTCAACATGGACCTGGAGACCATTGGAGAGAACAGCTGTAGTAGTGATATGACGGACTCATCAATATCGTCTAATCAGAGCGAGGATTCAGAAGAGCCATACGAGGCCGTCCAATCGGATAAGTCGCAATCTGACATTGATGACGACGGCCTGGCACGAATACTCCATTTCAACGATTCCGACGTTGAAGACAGCAGCAGTAACTGCCAAGACAACCTGAGCTGTTTCCATCCGGCCGACTTTTTCAGTGCTAGTATCGAAGACCAGTGCAGCACCAACCCCGAGAAACTCGCCACAGGAAACTACTCCAGCCATTTGTCGAACATCTCTGAATGCTTGGATGAAAACGCCAATCAGGATGGGACCTGTTTTCTCGATGAAACCCCTGGCACGCAGTACGGGGGCCTCTCTTGCTGTGCGCTGTCCTCAGCAGATCAGGGCTCCAAAAGCTACACTGATCTCAGCCTCTCCTCTGACTCCTTGGATTTCTTTCAGTCCTTTTCAGACTATAACTTGGGACCTCTTTATAACTCCTTGAAGGAATACGAGAACCTTGATAACTTTTCAGCTTTGCAATTTCAGCTGCCTAATTTCCCCAGTTTACCCCAGTCTGGAGACCAGAGCACCTGTTTCTTGGAGTCTCTAATTGGCTTATCTGAATCTGTCCCGGAAACGCCAGTCCCTTTTACAGACAATCAGCTTTTAGAAGATGCCATTAAGTCGTCTCTAATGGAGACTGTGAAAGTTTAAATTAAAAGGGAAGAAAAAAAAGGAATGAGTGAGGAGAAACCCCTGAAATTAAAATTGAAGTACTTTGCATTGAGCAAGCTTTCATGGAAAAATGAAACTACTACGAGAAGCTTTTTAAGTGAACCAATTGTTTTTGGTCTTTCTAGAACACTTTGAAATACTGCAGCTACAATCAGTTTTCTTGGTGTTTGTGCAAAAACGCATGGCTGTTTTGTGGGGTGGGAAACGAGAAGACTTTCGAGTACGACTTTACCTGTGTTTTGTATGAAAAGACTTATCAAGAAATATTCCTTTTGTTAACATTTGCCAATAATTCACTTAGCCCCCTTCTAGAAAGTTTTTGGCGGTGAAGAACCTTTAACCTTTTAAAAAAAACAAAACCCCCGAACTCTTGAACCCGTGCTTATTGTGAAAACGATGCATGAGGGCGGTCTTAGCTCGTGTGCGCCAATCAAGAAAAGGTTTACGGATTAGATCCCTACACTAGCTACATAACCATTTTCCATCTATTTATTGCAAATCCCAGCATTTTGAATAGCCACTGAAGCTTGAACTAGCATGAGACCTTATTTAAATTGGTAATACCTCAGATGTATTATGTGTACAATCATATTTTTTACATAATATATCTGTATTTATTTATTTTTTACATTTAATACATGAATTGTAGCACTGTGGTTTATCAAGGACCTAGAAGTGCAATAATGTCTTTAGTAGCCTAGACCCTAAGGATGACAACACTTTGTTGTTGTTGTTGTGTTTTGTTTTTAAAGAGTCCGGTGTTTGCTTTGGAGGTTATAGGGTATCTTTTCTGGCCTTTGTATAACATTTCTGAAAGAGCCTAAAGCAGCAATTTTGTGTGTGTGTGTTTTTTTTTTTATTATAATAATAATAATAATAATATCCTCTTGGTGGCTTAAAAAAAATCCTTTAATGGATGGGATTATACAAAGTGTGATTGTCCATAATTCTGCTATGGAAAAATGGGGGGGGGGGGGGGGGGGAGGGGAAACCCCTCTAAACTATTAAAAAAATATATAAACTATTTAAAATATTTTTTTTTCTTTTTTGGTAAATTATTTTCTAACTTATTTATTTTCCTAAGGATTTGGCCATGAGATCACGTCTGATCTATTATGGTGCCTGAATTATGCAGAGTATCCATTAGTGGCAGAAGATGCAATGCAGAAAAGACCTTCCAGTCTGCCTAGGTTTTTCAGCAACACTGTGTTCACACGCCTAACTTAAGTGCTCCTTAGTACTTTGAAGTGCAAAAGGGCCTAGTGGTTCTAAACAAAAAACAGAGTAGGCCGGACTATTTATACACCTTTTTATAAATAAATTGATGTGAGTAAATAAGATGAAAATGAAGGTGTTGGATTATTTATTTTATACTGTTTTAGAAGAACCTTAAGAAAAACAAATGTAAATCTGAATGAATTTGGAGCATTTTTAGAAGGAAAAAAAAAAGAAATCCAATGGTAGCATATTTAATGGGGCGAGAGAAGCCTTCTTGAGACAGACATGGGTATTTAAATCAGTCTGGAAACTTGACACTTTTTGACCGTGGCGTATAATTGGACGTGGTCTGTGTTCTAGCAGTACACCAAGTGCCTATGTCAGCAGGACTCATGGGTGTCGGACTAGCTTGTCTCTCCAGAAGTCGCAGTATAAATCTAGTGGCTTTAAGAGGAAGAAATATTGCAGGTCTCTTATGTGATTATTAAGTCCTGCCAGCAGTTGAGCAGGAGCTGAAGTGGGGTTGAAGGGCTCACTTGTTTCGGAATCCTGAGGCACCTAATGCAGTGCTAGAGTTGCCCACTGAATCCAACCTAATGGGGTCGTTTTTCTTGGGTAGCCTCTAGTGCCCCAAGTGCCCTCCAAAATTCACATTTTTTTTCTGAGTTTAAAAAACACCCTTGTGAAACACGTGGAGAAAACTGCTTCCATTTGGCCGACCGATTTGTGGAAATTTGCAGTGGTACTTGGTTACCCATTGATGAATGCCATAGAGAAATTGTCCAGCGTTTACCAGCATTGTGGCAATGCTCCCGATGCAAATACAGCTGACTTTTGACCGTCTCACTCCTCTCGCATTGATTGGTCGACTTTAAAATGGACAGTAAAGCTGACCTGGCTTAACAGCTGGTTTTCAGCATAATCGGCAAGTTCCACTGCCCAAGAGCCTGTTGGTGCTGCTGGATTAGCTTAATCTTGCCTCTTTGGGGCTCTGCAATGGCTCCATTTTTCCTCCTACTGAGCCTCAGGATTCCTTTCACACTGGAACTCTTCAGAGCCAGACAACAATGGAAAGGCCTACCTAGCGAGGATTGCTGGAGGGGGCTTGACTCCCCCCCCCCCCCCCCCCCCATGGGTGACCATCCAGATAGACTACTGGCAAATGGAGGGGTTTTGTTTTGTATTGGGAAATACTACTGGACTGTTGAATTGTTAGTTTCTCTCCTTCCAACTGCATCCAAAATACTGACAAAAGATGGGAGCGTCTGGTACCGTTGTGTTTCTTGGCACTAATGTAAGATTACATTTTAGAACATTCCTAGGCTTCTCTGCATATATGTCATTTTAAAGTGAACGTTGAAGATTTAAAATACTCCTGCCTTTATCATTTCTTTTCTATAATTTATTCATTTTGTGTTGGTGCCAAAAAAAAAATGTGCTTCTGCCCCCCTCCCCCCGGCACTAATCTGTAAATATCATTTTTTTTTCCCTTCTGTATCTGTGTAAAAAGTTGCCTGTTTAAAACAAAAAAAAAAACAGTTTAAAAACTGGCTATTTATTGACACAATCTGTAATTATCTAATGTATTGATTGAAACGCTTTGGTTTCAACATAGCTTTATTTTAGTTTCCTTTGTGTATATATTGTGATTCTGTTGCTTACAGGTACAAGTTTTAAAAAAAAGAAAAGAAAAAAGAAAAAAAAAATGCTTTATTTTTACCTGCTCCCTTTTCATTCGTAAAAAAAGAAAAGAAAAAAAAGAGCATATTTGTCTAGAGCTGCTGTCTCTCATTTCATCGAAGCAATATGAAGAAATTTCCATTACACTTTGAATAAAACAATTTTGTTTGGCTATGGCTGTGTCTGTGAAGTTCCGACTACTCCGATACCTGGTTTTGCTGTCAGCTTTTATTTCACTCAGGAAGGCTCAGAGAGATGGGTGTTTTTCTAATGAGACGCCTCCGTGCATTGCCTCCCCCCCCCGTCCACGTGGCAAACCTCTCATTTGAATTGGTGCATGCCCCCCCCATGAGCTAGGGTAGCCTCTCCCTGGACAGGGCAATCGTGGGGAACCGCCCGTGTGAAGCGCTCCCCACGCACTTCCCGCGCATGGATGTCCCACACGGTGGCCATGGACACCCCCCTCCCCTGCTGCTCTCGTTTAATAAAAACCCTGTGTGTGCACGCGCGCGTGCGTTCAATCTAAAATTCTGAATTCTGTGAACAGAATAAATTATGCAAATGAATTTCCCGGCATTCCATTCCGCCAGGTTTGGGCCTAGCCTGTCTTAAACAAAATTCCTCACAGATCGTGAAATGGGGCAGCATCTCCTCATGGGGAGTTGTGGGTGGTGCTTGGGTGGTTCTAGCAGGGGTTCCACAGCCCCAATGCAGGTGCTAGACAGAGCTGAAAGAAGCAGTGGGTATGTTTGTTTTTCGGTAGCCCTTCTAGTACCCAAATGATATACACAATCAAAATGGATAGTCTGTTTTGGGGGGTGCGGAGTTTTTTGGTTCTGTTATTTTGGCTTTCCAGTTATTTCAGTTGTGTCGTCTTTGGTCATTATGAATGCACATTAGTACAAACATTGCCGCAATAGCACAACTTGAAATACAAAAGTAACTCAAATGAAATCCCCCAAACAGAATAACCAGTGGAGCACAAACAGATATTGGTTATGATCTGAACCGCCATTTTCTGTTCTGATGGTGTAGATCCGACAGGCGCACCTATTTGTCTGGGGTACCCATTTCACCTGGTTGGCTCACAGTGGCCCAGCCCACCCATTGGTTGTCATTCTGTGATGCCTGAGGCAATTTCTGTGACTACTTGGCCAAATCCCTCCCCACTCCAAAAAACTTCATGGTTGTGAACCACAGCCTTCACAGGGTCCTAGGGGTAGTTGATTAGGAATACAAACTGAGAGTGAGTGGTTGCTGGGTTGATTCCAAACATAAGAGATGGGAGACCAAGTCTCCAAAGTCGTTCAGATGATTTATTTTTTTTATTAGAGCATGGAAGTGCCTGGGCCACATGGGGCTCTTCCTCAGGCTTGTAAAAGAGTCGGAACTGAGCAAATGCACATGAGCTTTTATCCACAAGGTAGTGCACAACAATGATGGATGTATCTCTGGTCAAAACCAGAGTTGTTAACCCTGGAGTTACAAAACTCTGGGTGCACGTCCAATTGTAACCTGGTTGGGGTTAGCTGGAGTCAGAGCTGGCCTTGGAATTTGCGGAGTCTGGGCAAGAATAAAATGCAGAGGCCTCCAGAACACCCAGACTCACAGACGTGTCATAGGTTTTTTAAATATGCATGCCATGGGCATGCGCACGCCTATGGCTGGGGGATTCATGGATCCGTGATGTATTTATGTATTCTGATTCATACCCTGCCTTTTCCATCAAGGCTGAGGGCAGCTTACAACTTACAGCTTTGGTCTAATATCCAGAATGTTATTCAACCTTATGACCTTTAACTATGGACAATGGATAGTGCTTAACACGTAGGGTGCTGTGTTAAACTATATGTATCTTGGTAGACTCTATGAACTATCGAAGTGTTACTCAGATGCTCTTGCCAACTGTGTTGTAGGCTTAATTTTATTTTTGTTTTTTTGTTGTTCGTTAGGCCGATGGTGAAAGCTAAGGCTGTAATAAATAAACTAAACTACAACTTACTAAAAACATCTAAAAATCACTTTAACCCTCCCCAGCCCTTTTCCCTATCCCTGCCTTCCAAAGGCCTGGCCAATCAGAAAGATCTTGCATCACTTCCAGAAGATTGGACAGATTCAGGCTTAGATTAATCTCCAGGAGGCGGGAGTTTCTGAAAGTGATGGGAGGAGGAGCAGAGCCCCACAGGAAGCAGCTATCCCAGGGACCAAGAGTTGCAGACTAGGAGAGAGCCCTGTGGAAATAGCTCATCCCAGGGCTAGAGGAGCGCAGGACCTGAGGCTAGCAGAACTGGTATTTGCAGGGCTCCCTCTGCCCACGGGACTCTGTCTTAACGCTGACCCTGGCTGGAGTTACTCCCAAGTAAATTCCTTGTTTGACGGTGTGTTGAAGTAACAAATTTGCTATATTCTAGTGTACCTTTAAAAACAGCCCAGAATTAGATAAACCTCGGATGATAATACTTGGTCCTTGAAAGATCTGTGTAAACATTAACTGACCTTTGCGATGTCCCTTGGTCAGCTGGCTGAGTCAAGAGGGTGGATTAAGCCAAAAGAGAAGTAATTTGGCTCCCACCCCCAATCTAGTGAATCTGTTTGAAACAAGACTAACGTCTCCGTGTGGCAGACCTGAATTTAGGACTAGGAGCTACAGGGTGATCGTTTAGTCATCTGACTGTCACAAAGAGAAATACAGAGTCAGATGACTAAACAATTCCTCTGCAGTGTACCACACAGCGGCTGATGTTAATTGCAGAAACCACAACCGACCGTGTGTTAAAGTGCAGTGCAGCAGAGCCACGGCAAAGGGGAGACGTGAGCAGAGTTCAAAGCAATTGACCTGTGAAGATACACGATGGCTGTTTCTCTGCCCCCAAATATACTACATGCCCTTTTAAAAACAAAAGGAGCTGCTTGCAATTGGTCAGTTAAGAAGCCTTTGCAGAGTGCCAATTACACAGTGTTTTCCCCACTTACTAAGTGTACATGGTTCTTTGATTTTTGAAGTCTTGCAGAGTTGAGTAAAATGAGGAACTCTTTAGTCAAACTCGGACCCATATTCACTGCACCATAAAATCTTAAATCTTGCAACCAGTGAAGCCAAATTCTGTAAATTTGCCACGCCCACGAGCATTAACATTTGCATAGTTTATTTGAATTTCATAATTATGGAACAATTTTATACATGCAAATTTGCTTACCAGCATGTTTAACATAGAGCACAACTTTGTTAATCAAACACCACTCAAATCCTCTTGAATTTCAGCACCCCAGAACTCCTACCTCATGTTAAAGCCCCAGGCCTCCCTCACCAAAACATAAGGCCCTAAGACACGCCTTCCCCCCCCCCCACACACTTCATCTCCCAGGGGCTTATTCACTCTCAGGGGGTTTGGTCACACCTCCCTGACGGACAGCAGCTGCAGCAGCAGTTTTAATTTGGGGTCAGGTGATAAGTTTATGCCTGAGCCAGGATTTAAAGATCTTGCAGACAATTCCCACTGCTATTTCAGCCTGGCACTGCGAGGATTGGCTGATTCTGCAGAAATCACTGCAAATTGCAGCAACGCCATCAACACGGGTCCCTGGTCAAGCTGCTTAAAATTTTGCATTGTAGTTAATATTGCCTCTGTACCTTATCCCTAGTAACTTGGGGATCGACAAGGTGGGGAACCTTTTTCCTCCCAGGGGTCACTTTCAAAATGAGTACAAGCTCAGAGGGCCACACAGACGTTTGGGGTGGGTCTTTTAATGGGTGTGTCTAGGAAAAGGAAGGGCTGGGCTTTACCCTAAGCTCAGCCTTTCAGTGCTTGAGGGAAGGAGGTTGATACAGGGGCCAGAGCCACAAGCCACATTTGGTTCTTCAACTCTGGCCTACAGCTCCACAATATTTATTTATTTATTTTATTTATTTATTGAATTTATACCCCGCCCCTCCTGAATACAGCTCGGGGCGGCTTCCAACAATAAAATACAATTTAAAACAATCCAAAAAACCCACTTAAAAAACACTTCATGTAAATATTTAAAATAACATATAAGAACGGGCCAGGGATATAGATTACTTGGAATAGGGGAATAAAAATCACTACCCAGCCCCCTCCCCAAAGGCCCCGGCGAACAACCAGGTCTTGCATTTCTGCCAAAATATAATAGGCTTGGGGCCAGGCGGGCCTCCTCCGGCAGGGAGTTCCAGAGACGCGGCCCGGCCACCGAGAATGCCCTCTCCATTGTGGCCCCCCGCTTTACGCGGAGGACCTCCAAGAAGGTACCCACGGCGGACCGAAGGAGCCACTCCGGGGCGCGGAGGGTGAGGCGGTCCCTGAGGTATGAGGGTCCGAGACCGTGCAGGGCTTTGTCAATCAATACCAACACCTTGAATCTGGCTCGGCACGCTATCGGCAACCAGTGCAGAGCCTGGAGCACTGGTGTTATGTGCTCCCGGCGACCCGTCCCCGAAAGGAGACGGGCCGCCACAATACAGGCTGACCTTTTCTATTAGTGCCCCCATTTTACAGACTAGTCTCACTAAGCCTGACAGCAACTTGCCTAAGGCTACCCAGTGAGGTCAGGATTTGAATTCAGGGCTCCCAGTTCAAAATCCTGCATTTTTCTCCAGGGAGCCAACTGCTCTTAATACAAAAAACCAAACAAACAACAGTTATGGTTATAACTGCTGAATAAGCATTTGAGGGATGGACTTCCTAGGTATTATGAAGGGCTTTATGAGACATGATTCAAGATCCTTCAATGAGTTCTTCTCCATTCAAAGAGCAGGGAAGATGAGACTAGGCCTGGAGCTCTCAAAATGTTTGCCTGTATGACCCTATTTTGAGTTAGTCTACAGGGTGGTTGTGTTGGTCTCAAAAGCAGTAAGATGAGTTCTTTTATTGGACTAACCCCTGTTGGTGAGAGTGGGCAAGTTGGTCCAATAAAAGATAATGTTTGAATTACTTTCTCTCTCGCTACCCTGGTTTGAGACTTAATTATAATCTTGCAACCCTAGACAGTCGGGGTGGGAATATTGGTATCAGATTAATCCGATACACCTGATAATCGGGTGTATCGGATTAATCCGATAATCACCGGTATCGGCATACCGGTTTTTTAACATTGCCCGCTTTACTGTGTTTTTTACATCGCAGCCATTGAAATAAATTGCCGCAATGTAAAAAAAAAGGGTAAACTGGCCAATGTTAAATAACCGGTATGCCGATCTGATACCGGGGAGATCCGATACCAATAAATTCGGTATCCGGTATTCTCCCCGGTGTCCCACCCCTACGGACAGCAACAAATTTCTAGTTCTGCACGCTGTAGCCATGCAGAACAGCTCCTTGCCATTATCTTTGCGGCAGCTCTTTAGAAATCTGAAGACTGATATTGTGCCTCCTCTTAATTGCCTCTTCGCTAGGGCTAAACATAGTTAGTTCCTTCAACCTTTCCCCAGAAGACTTGCCTTCCAGACCCTTCTTCGTCTTTGCTACCCGCCTCTGAACCCACTTGAACTTGCCAATGTCTTACTTGAAACGAGGCCCCCCAAACTGGACAGAGAGGAAGACACAATGACGCAGGGGGGCAGGCAGGCAGGCAGAAAGACAAGTTTCAGGGCACACTCCAAGCTGACAGATGGATGAGGTTCTAGGCCGCCTCTGACATGCACAACAACAAGGTCCGGAACAGAACGAGCAAGCCGGTTTACGACAGAGAGCAGGCCAAAACAAAGCCGGTCTAAGGTACAAACAGGATTCAGGCAGGACAGAGCCAATCCGGGGCGGGGGGGGGGGGTGGGGAAGCAGGCCGCAAGAAGAGGCAGGGAGGGTTGGAAGAACAAATTTTAATTCTATCCATATTTCTACCCTGCCTTCCCCCTAAGGCTCAGCTGGCTAACGATTAAAAACGTGCAATACAGTAAAATCCCTTTTTAAAAAACCCACCCTCATGATACTAAACATGATACTAAAAAATGTGGGTATTACCCATGGGTACCAAATTAGGAACCCATTTTGGCCCTAGTCACGATGCTTGAAAAGGGGTGTGGTCATGCCAGAGAGAGGCGGGGGTAAAGTGGCTCTCCTACACCTTTGAACTTAATTCTGCCAGAGCCTTTGTTCCCCACCCCTCAGCTTCTTCCTTGTTGTACGGTGTTATTGCGGACTAGCTCACAATGTGGTGGGCTGAGTTGGATGGAAGAGGAAAATAGGCAGATGCGGGGGTCAGTCCCTGTCCACCGAAAGCCTCAATGCCTCCATCGCCAAACCCATCAAGTGCCTGCTAAAAAAATTGGTTATTTTTAAATGTGACGCTACCACAGGTGGCCATGTTAACACCGGCTTGGCCATCCATGGTAGCGTCATGTCTGCACTCACCCGGCAGATGTTTGCTGTGGGTGGGAACAGAGGTATCCTCAGACCATGGCTAACCCCCGACTGTGGCTAACTCCGAGATGTGCGTTGGGCTCCCTGCCGGCACACATCCCAGAGTTAGCCCTGCCATGGTCCGGGGAAGCCTACCCCAGGCTCTGGTAGAGTGGGCCATCACATCTGGTGGCCCGCTCTACTTAACTCTCGCCGCTGGCCAGAGTCTCTCTGGGAAGGCGCGGCAGCCTCATAGGCAACCGCACTCGCCTGTCAGAGAGGAGGCAGGGCTGCGCTGAGCAGCACGGGGGGTGGGGCCATACAGACCCATGTACGCACATCCCCCCGCCCTCTCCCCACCCCTTCCCCGGTCGCCGGAACGTTTGTTCGGCGACCAGGCCTGATCCTACTCGTGGTGAGGGCTCTCACCATGGGCAGAATGCCGTCACATCTAAAAATACCCAATAGTTCAATTGGCAGTGGAGACCGACACCGTGAAATGTTTGTTTTTCAATATAGTCTGCTGTGGAATTTATGCCTCTCCTGGGTCATGAGGAAAATCAAAGCTGAGCCCTCAGACTGCCCTGAGGTTTTGGTTTCTTCTAACGAGGAAGAATTTGGGAACCCGTTAAGCTCCTTGGGTTTCCTCAGTATTTCATTTGCAGACGGGAAGGCAGCTTCTTGAAAGCTCCCCAGTTGCTAGAATTATTTCTGGGTGGTCAGTTCCAGAGAACAAGCATTACTGTGAACAAAGCTTTTAAAATTTTTTTTTATTTTTAATGCATTAACTTCCTGGCGCCTTCTGACAATTCCCAGAATGTAGCATTCCGGTCTCTGCAGATTAATGGCCTACAGCAACAGTAGGGTGGCCAGCTGAACGGAAGGCAAAGGAAAGTTCGCTTTCCCCCTGGTAAAATAGAGGGTGGGAATTGTTGCTGCGCGTTTCAGAGGCTGATATTTAGCAGTCCGTAAATCCAGCCTCAGCTGCCTGGGGCGTATGTGTTTAAATAAGAGTGCGACTGAACACTTACGTGTGTATTGTATGGGAGGGGGGGGGGTACGTAATGCACAGGAGCACCCTTAGAGAGAAATTCCAATTAGGCAAGGAGTGGGGCCACCCTTAGCAACTGCAGGGCCCAGAGCGATAATAAAATGTGGGGCCTCCATGACCCCACCCTCCATAGCCCCACCCCTTTAACCCCTTCCAGTAGGGCCCTGCTTCCCCACCCTAGGAGCAGTGAGGAATGTGGGGAGGGGAGAGGGGGACAGGGCCCCACTGGAAGCAGCTGCCCAGGTGAGGCGACAGCTCTGCAGAAATAACCGATACCAGGACCTCAGGAGCACTGGTCCTGAGATGACAAGGACTGGCCTCCCTGCAGGGCCCCCTCCGACCATGGTCCCTTACTGGCCCTGCTTAAGGCCGGCTCTGCCTGAATCCTGTTCTTCTTTGCAATGTGAAAGCCAATGAAGCTCAGTTGACCTTAGTGGTGATTTTAACTGATAGAATCAGAGAGCAGGAAGGGCCCTCAGGGGACACCCTGCTATACCCAGGCCTAGTAATGTAACAAGGCTGTGACAGGGTGTCCCAATTATGAGGCAAGGGTAGGGCCTTTCTAAGTAGCAGAAGTCCCAGAAAAGGTATTTCCAGCATTTCGTGCTTCATCTGGGCCCGAAGTGGGGAACCTCAGGTCCAGGGACCAAGTGCGCCCCCAGGCTAGTTTTTATTTGGCTCCTTTCCATTTCTAGGGTCTTTCTAAGTGGCAGCCCTCCTGAGACCTCTGCCGGCCTCAGCCCGTCCGTCTCCCCCACCACAAAGGTTGTGGTGCTGCCCTGGCTCCCAGTGAACCGCACCCCCCACAGTGGCAGCAACCCCACCAGGCAGGAAGTTTTAAGAAGGGGTAAGCCCAGCCCTCCACCCTTGCCCACTCTGAAAACCTTCTTCCTTTGCAAGCGTCCTGAGTTCTGCTAGGAAATTTTCAGAGTGGGTTGCACTCCCGCCCCCGCCTACTCTGAAAATTTCCCAGCAGTGCTCAGGCTGCCTGCATAGGTCCCCTGATAGGGGTCTAGGCTCCTCTGCACCCCCTCACTCCATGGTAAATAAGCCCCTGCCCAGCTCCCATGTATTTTGCAAAAAACCAGAACAAAAAAGACCTTTCCAAATTCTGCAACCAGGAAACCCACCTTCCGCAAGCATACATTCATTCCAGATTCTGCAAACAAAATTAATTATGCAAATTAACCATATGATACATTTTTCAAATGCAAACTAGCTTCGCAGCATGCCGTTCCATCATCTGGGACAAGTAGGGCCCATAATTTTCAGTTTTTCCTTTCATTTTCCCCACGACTCTATCTGTGTTACAACAACAACAACAACAAAAGTGAAAAATAGGTGCCAAAAAATGACTCCTAATTTTTCTGGGTAAATACTGGGGTTTATTCTGGTCAACGGAAGGACAGCAAAAAAAGTATTAAGCAGATTAATGTTTTGATAAACGGAATTTAATGTGGTTTGCTGTAGACCTGAAACAGAACTCACAACACTGTATGCCACCTCTAAGTTTAAGAAAACAATATTTCTAATCCCCCAATACAAACGTTTCCTTTGAATAAACAATTTACCTGTTAGGGACTTAAAATCATTAGCCTATCTATATTTACATTGAATAATTGGGCCAAATTATTTTACTATATTTAAACACATTTACTGATGTTTTAGTGACATTGTGTTAATTATGTGTTAATTTTAAAAGTAAAGTGCCTGGTGTACCCCAGCCCCCCCCCCCTATTTCTTTGTTAAAGTGCTTGTCATTAGTGGTCTCCACGGCCCCTATCCCTGGGGGCGGGGAGTTCCTAATTTGCCCCTTCATTTGACAACGGCTCCACGAGGGTGGAGGCACCAAAGAGCCAAATAACTAGATTATCACTCCGGGGAGTCCCAAACACAAGAAGAAAAATAATTTGAGCCCAGATCCCCTAAAGTCCCTCTGCCTGAGAGGCAGGAACGACTCTAAGTAGGAGGGTGGCACGGACCTGCTCTGGGCCCTGCGCCCCTCCCTGGGGGAAAGGAGGGGAGGGGGTTACATTAGCGTGACAAATGCTGAAACTGTGAACTGCTAACAGCATGAAATGTGTATGTGGTGGCATGAAATTCATCCGTACGTACAGATGCGCGGGCACCTCGGAGCGTGCGTGCACGTGTGTAAATCGTCTGCTGCATTGCCTTACTTCAACAGGCAGCTTGGCATCTGCATGGAGACTCATTTATTATTATTAACATAACACATATATCTAATGCAGTGTAGTGTATTTTCCTAATAAAACAATCTACTTTTATGTACTTGAGTGAATCAAAATTTGGGTGAAAATCAGTAAGCGGAGTAATAGTTTTTGTAAAACCTGGGCGGGATTTACTTATTTTTTAATCAGTTTAAACTGAAAATGAAGGGGCTTAGGGACAACTCGTTCTATTAAAGAAACCACAAATGCCTCATAGAGCTCTCAGGCGGGGCCCCTCTTCCCTCCAGCAGGAAACAGAGATGGCACCAAAACATAATTATTGAGGGGAGGGGGGGAGGACAGAGGGGATACCCCAAACTCCCCATCCCCCAACTTTTGAGTCCCAGAAAAGGAGTTTCCAGCATTTAGTGCATCACTTTGGCCTGGAGTGGGGAACTTCGGGCCCGGGAGACAAATGCAACCCATAGCTAGTTTTTATGTGGCCCCTTTTCAGCTCCTAAACCTGGCTCCTGGATCCAGTTCCTACCCCATAGCACTGAAAGATGGGAGCTGAGGCTACGTTCCCACCTGTGGTGGCGGCAGCAGGCGGGGCGAGGGAAGACGCGGCAGCACGGAGGAGCCAGCCGATGGGAAAAGAGCTGGTGCGAACGGGGATCTTCCACGGTATCTCTCGCGCATGTCAGGGCTCAAAATCCTGCCCTGCCATGCGCGAGAGAAGCCGCAGCAGATCCCCGTTTGCACCGGCTCCTCCACGCTGCCGCGTCTTCCCTTGTCCCTCCTGCTGCTGCCACTGCCGCCGCAGGTGGGAACGCAGCCTGAGACAAGGGCATGCACACAAGAATAGGGGCCAGATCCATGATCTGGACTTTCTTCTTCCTGAGTTCACCCCTTACACTCACCCCTACCCCCAAATTCTACGCAGCCCTCAGAGCTTGTCCTAATTTTCAAAGCAGCCAATGGGAAGGAAAAGGTTCCCCGCCCCAACCTTGAGTTCAGTAGTAGGCATGGGGCAAAGGGCGTCTGGAACAAAACAACAACAGTCCTTTAATGGGATAACTGAATGGTGAGGAGATGATGTCTGTGACTTCAGTCTGATGCTGGGTGTTCAGGCAAGAGGGGAAAATACCCCCCAGGGCAGAGCTGCAGCGCGTCTCCCTGATGAGAGAAAGAGACACAAAGTGGTTGGAATGATCTCTTTTATTGGACCAATTCCTGTTGGTGGGAATGTGCAAGCTTTCAGGCCACACACAGGGCCCTTCCTCAGGCATGTAGCATAGCCAGTCAGAAATATAGAAACTAAGCAAATGCAGGACAGGTCTATATAAAAAGGTACAGCAGTGACTTGGGTGGGAGTGGATAGGACAAAGTAACCAGAGAAGGGGTTGAAGAAGGGGAGAAAAGTAGAGAGAGATGCCAGACATTTAAAAACAAAGCTGTAAATAGGTGTCAGAGACAAAGAAACAATAGATAGGCAATAGTAAACACAGAGAGAAGATGAATGGAGCTGAAATGAATAAGTATGCGCAAAAAATGGGTATACCTATCAAATTTCCGGTACCCAGATCGACTCGAAAATACTGTCTGTCTGATCATCAGGTACCAAACAGTACTTTATTCAACCCAATTCAGGTACCCAATGTCCCGAAATGTCAACTTCCATTCCCGATTTTTCAGTTTTCCCTCCTGATTTACTGATCAGTAACTGGAAAATTGAAAAATAGGTACCAGATATTACTGGGTACCCGATCAGGTGACCTGTATATAGCTCATCTAGTACCCAAGTCGGTACCCCAAAATGTGGGTATTCCCCAGAGGTAGCAAATGAGCTACCAGTTTCAGCTCTAACATGGCTAAAACAAACCCATTGGTCGAGTAGGAAACAGCTTAATAGCTTATCAGGTAAAGGGCAGTCACATAGGAAAGGCTCTGAGTTCACAGCAGTAGCAGCACAAAGGTTGAACTTACAGAAGATAGTCTGTCAGTGAACTAAGCTAAGCACGTGCACCTGCGACTTCTCGACTTTATAGATGTCTCCTTGTCTCTCCCTATGTTCCCCTCTCCCTCATCTCCCCTAGATTGTAAGCTTCTCAGGGTAGGGACCTGTCACTAATGAATGATTGTATTATTATTATTATAAGAATTTGTATAGCACCAGTTGTGTACCTGGCGCTTTACAGAACATTAAGATAGACGCAGTCCCTGCCTACAGCTTACAATCTAATAGACACAGAGCGGGAAGACAAGGAGACATAGGGAGAGACAAGGGATAAATTATATTCAAGCGGATGTGAAGTCTCAGGTGCATGTGCTTGGCTTGGTTGCAGTTAGGTCGGAGTCTGCGGGGAGGGCAGACAGCAAATACTGAAAGGAAAGTTCTAACAGGTGTTGGGAAAGGCGGCGAGGAAGAGGTGGGTTTTGAGAAGGGATTTGAAGGTGCAGAAGGAGGGGGCAAGGAGGATGTGGGCAGGGAGGGAGTTCCAGGCATGGGTGGCAGCAAGGGAGAAGGGACGAAGGCGGTTAGGGGAGCAGGGGAGATGAGGGAGAGTGAGGGAGGGGACAGAGGATGAGCGGAGAGTGAGTGCAGGAGTATGTAAGCAGACTAGGGCTGAGAGATAAGGGGGAGCCAGGTTGTGAAGGGATTTGTAAGTGAACGCCAGGAGTTTGTGAAGGATGCGCTGGGGAAGGGGGAGCCAGTGGTGAGGAGAGGAGAGGCTGCACGTGGTCAAAGCGACAGGCTGAGTGGATGACCCTAGCAGCGGAGTTTTGGATGGAGATAAGGGGGGACAGATGAGAGCGGGGGAGGCCAGTGAGGAGGAGGTTGCAGTAGTCAAGGTGAGAGATGATCATGGCGTGAACAAGGGTTTTGGCTGAGGAGACAGAGAGAAAGGGGCTAATCCGAGCAATGTTGTGGAGGGTGAAGCAACAGGACTTGGCAACAGAGTCAATGTAGGGTTTAAAGGAAAGGTGAGTGTCGAAGACAAAGCCCAAGCTACGGCTTGGGGAACGGGGTGGATGGTGACCCCATCAATAAGGATGGACATGGAAGAGGGAGAGGAAGGGAAGGGAAGAAAGATAAGGAGTTCATTCTTAGCCATGTTGAGCTTGAGCTGACTTTGGGACATCCAGGTGGAGATATCAGAGAGACAGTTGATGAGGCGCACTTGGACAGAAGGGGAAAGAGAGGGGGTGGAGAGACAGAGTTGAGTGTCGTCAGCATAAAGGTGATATTGGACAGAGCCCAGGACAGAGCCTTGGGGAACCCCAACCAAGAGGGGGAGGGAGGAGGAGTTGGATTTGGGAAGAGACATTAAAGGAGCGGTCAGAGAGGTAGGAAGAGAACCAGTCAAGGACAGAGCCGCAGAAGCCTAGGGAGCGGAGAGAGTCCAGTAGGAGTGAGTGGTCGACAGTGTCAAAGGCAGCAGAGAAGTCAAGGAGGACAAGAATGGAGTAAAGGCGCTTAGATTTAGTGACCAGTAGATCATTGGTGATCTTGGCAAGGGCAGTTTCAGTGAAGTCAAGTGAAGGGGGCAGAAGCCAGATTGGAGAGGGTCCAGGGAGGAGTTGGCGGAGAGGAGATCCAGGCAGCGGGAGTAGACAACACGTTCCAGAAGCTTAGAGGCGAAGGGTAGGAGGGAGACTGGCCGGACCGGTAACTAGAGGGGTCAGAGGGGTCGAGGGTGGACTTTTTGAGGATGGGAGAGACAGTGGTACCAGGTACATTGTCAGCGCTATATAAAGAAATAATAATAACTAGGGGTGTGCAGAAAGGAACTCATCTGTTTTCATTTTAGTTTTCTTTTGGTCATTTGTTTGCTCCCCCTTCCTCCTCCTTCCTTGAAAGGAAGTTCTTAGGCCTGTTTTTCCCCCAAGACTCTAAAAGTGTATTTGAGTAACAACATTAGAAAAAGTAATATTGAGGCAGTAGGTAGGTCTTGTGCCTGTTATCGCAGCCGCTTGCATGTTTGTTTGCTTCTCCCTTGTCTTCCCTTTGTCCCCTCTCCTTGTCGCCCCTCCTTGTCTTTTTAGATTGTAAGCTGTAGGCAGGGACCGCGTCTTTATCTTTGTTCTGTAAAGCACCAGGTACACGGCTGGTGCTATACAAATGTTTATAATAATAATAATAATAATAATAATAATAATTATTATTATTATTATTATTGTTGTTGTTGTTGTTGTTATTATTATTATCATTATTATTGTTGTTATTATTATTATTATTAATTTAATAAAAAACAGTAGTTTAGGGTTTTTTTTTTAAAAACCTGTTTGTTTTTGTAATTATTTTAATTTTAAAAGTATTAAATTTTATTTTAAAAATTAAAAAATCACTGCACATGTACAAAATGGCCACTGGGCCATTCTGTGCATGTGTGCCTTTTTCCAAAATGGGAGCAGCAGCAGCATCGCCATTTTGAAAAAAGGGAAGCCAGTTTATTTGCAAGCGTAATGGTTTTTTAATTTTTAAATTCTTTTTTAATTGAAATGGCCTCTGGATCGTTCTGTGCAGGTGCGCCTTTTTCCAAAATGGCGGCAGCAGCGTGGACACTTCAGATGCTCATCTAGGATGAGGGAAATTTGGATTTATTTTCCAGTACAGTAACAGATTCCCAATGTGACCTCAGGCATTAAGTCACTTAATTCTCAGTTTCTGATGCTGCTTCCTTCCCAGGGAAGTTGTGGGGTGTTCAGATGTTCTGGTGCTATGGGGACTGTAGTTTGCTTGTGTGTGCTTCCTGTGCATTTATTGTAGTGCTGGAACTCAGTCTTTGGTTTTCCTCAGGAAAGGAGTAGTGCATTCGATTTCCAGAGTTCTGAACTTCTGAGGAAGGGCCCTGTAACTTCGAAACTTGGCAACCCTCAACCAAGTGCAGGGAAGGGGGCCAGAGGGCAGGGAAGCGGGGGCCGAAGGCCGTGCTAGGCCCCTGCTGGCTGGGGAGGGAATAGGCCAGGGAGGGGCATGGGGGTCTAGTGGGTGACCTAATGAGGGGTCATAGGCGGGGTGCTTAAGAAGGAGTGGGAGGCCTAGCAGAGGAGGTTACTTACCTTCCAGAGGGGTCCCACACGATGCATGGCCTCTTCCCGGCTTGTACATACGAAAGTAAAAAAACAAGAACAAATGAACATACTCAGTTTTTTGTTTGTTTTTACTTTCAAATTTACAAACTGGGAGGAGGCCATGCATTGTGCAGGATCCCTCCAGAAGGCAAGTAACCCACCCTGACCCCCCTGCTAGACCACCACCCCCACTCCATCTTAAGCACCCCACCCCTGAACCCCCCATACAATCTCCCCTGCCCTGGAAACTCGTGAGTATTCTCCAAGGGTCCGGGGGCGGCTTGAACACTCAGGACCACTACTCAGACCCTCAGAGGATTCTTGCCAATTATTATTTTTTAGACTCAGAACAACCCTAATTTGTTGTTTGCATTCCCATCCCTAGTGGGAAGTCATTCTCAAGTAATATGCTGGGGGCTAATTGCACGCTTACCCTCTTGTATGCTAGACAAATTGGATCCAATCAAGCTGCTAGGTGTCTAAAGCTGCATGGTGATGGTTAGCGGTTTCGGTATCGTTCACTTCATTTAAACGTTTTAAATGCACATTGAACACCCTGGTTGCATCTGCATTTTATTGCTATCCCCTTCCCATTCACCGTCTGTCTATGAAAAATCTCTTCCTTCCCCCACAAGCAAGAGACTGTTAGTCTATTTTCCCCCTCACCATAGCCTCCCTGCTCCTCTCTCAGGATACTTCTTGTTGGCTGATGGCAGGGACCCACATTGGCCCCCTTTGCCCCAAATTTAACCGTCCGTGTTAAGGGTGGCCCCCAGATGTCTGGACTTGGACAGCGCCGCACGGTGTCATCCCTGGAATGACGGAGCACGCCAGGCGGGGTAACCCAGCCTGAATTGAGGCAACATGCGTTCCAGGACCACCCTCTATCTGATGTGAGGGACTGGGTTCTCTACCATAGAGTTATGATCACAGCCTAGAGTGATCATGGCAGTGACCACAACTCTATGGTGGGGTGGGGGCAGACCGCAGCCAGGGAACTGCCAGCCCATCTGCTGGGGTCCTCGCGGAGCCCATGCGGGGTGGCTGCACGGGAGGGGGTGGCATGGAGCAGTTCCGGGGTCCAGCAGGCTCCCAGTCTGTATGTTAACATTCATTGTCCCCTACTGCCCCACACTGGAACCTATATGTGGCATCATCAAACAGCTACAACCTTTACTCATACCCTCCAACACTGGACAGAGAGAAATAGGTGCACTTCATGCCACCCTAATTAGCAAGCATTTATTATTTATTATGTATGTACATGAAAATGTGTAATAACCCACTGACACTGGGGTTGATCTGGAAAAAACGGGATTCTGTGTTCACATAGATTTATATGGGCAAGGCTGTTCAAGTTAAAACTCAGCCTATTAAAAAGTTAAAATTCTCCAATGGGTGCACTGACTTTGGCTGTAAAGTTTTAGTTTTAAATTTACTCAAGAGGATCCCAGGTAGTAGTAGTAGTAAATAATGTATTGCATAACGATAAAGTCATTGCGAGAGAGCATACAGGGACAAACACAAACTCAGTCACAAATTAAAATGTGTCAATAGATAAACCACACATAGAACATAAGAGCCAAATAAGCTATAACTATCTAGTATATCATAAACAACAACACCCCAGTTAAAATAGCATGTTCAAAAAAGAGTAAAATAAAAACAACGCACAAGCGTACCAGAATAGCTTAACCTAGTATTCAATAACTAGGATAAGTCTTAATTAAAACAACCTAATCAAATATAAAGTACCCACATGAAATTCACAGAAAAGGATATGTCAGTGACCGCAAGCCGTATGTCTGTACCAATGCCAAGATTCGATTAGGAGACTTCTCCTTGGCCTATAATCAGCCCATTGGTGTAAATGACCTCCTACATGCCCAGGATCCCAGGTAGAAGCAATGACAGTCCCATTCAGCAGCTAAAGAATCATCTCTCACAAACACCTCACACCCTCCTACCTCTTTTAGGCAGTTTTTACACGGACGGGGGAGGGGGATGGGTGTGCTGATGCGGCGTGTGCCCTTTTAACATCTCCACCCACGGGGCCTCCTCCGTTGTTCCGGATGGCTTCATGAGTGGAGATGGGTGGGTGATGGGTGTAGATGGGTGTGCGTCTGTTCACACGGACGGACACCCAGCGCACACCCATCTCCCCACCGCCGGCCCGTTTACACAGACACACACACGCCAATACATAATCAAAAACAAACCACAGTGTACAGAATAGTTAAAAATTCCCAACCTGATGCTAACTTGCTGAGGGGGTGGGGGTGGGGCTGCGTACCAGTTAGGACGGTCCGCCCTCGGAGGCTGATGGAACCCCAGTGGTTCCAAGAGGTCCTGAGGGAGTTAACCCTGGACCTGGACGGTCACTCTGTAGATGAGCTGGTCCAGCATTGGAACAGCTTGCTAGAGGAGGCCATTGACAGGGTGGCTCCGAGACACCCTCTGCCTTTGTCTCGTCACCGCAGGACCCCTTGGTTTACTGAGGGGCTGCGGTGTATGCAGCGTGTAGGCAGGAGGCTGGAGCGACGCTGGCGTCGCTCGATCTGACTCCGACCGACTTCTCCATAGGGCCCATTTGCAGTCCTATGTTGAGGCTGTGAGGACAGCAA
>QEPC01000040.1:826689-840075 GCA_003113815.1 Sphenodon punctatus | reverse complement strand
CCCCCCCCCCCCCCCCCCGATCTGTGTCCTGTTTTCACAGAATCGCAGCGCTCGAAACCAAGCCCAGGGCGTATCTAGCCCAGCCCCTCCTGTTAAACAGCGCCCATCCTGGAGAGGTGTCTTTCTAACTCCTGTTAAAGGCCTTCACAGCTTCCCTGAGCAAATACTTCCACTGTCTTCCCCCAAATGTTGAACCACAATCTTTTCCCCTTCAATTTAAGCCCATTGCCTAGTTCCAACATCTAGGCACCATTTAGCTTAAAGCAACCTCTGATGTTTTTGAAAATTGTCATCATGTCCCCCCCGCTCCCCCCAGTCCCTTAATATCCTTTTTTCAAGGCTAAACATTCCTAATACTGCCTGGTTCTTTCCACCCCTCTGCTCTGAGCTTTCCCAGCTTGTCCATTTCCTGCTCAAAGTGAGGCGCCCCAAACCGGCCGCAGTATCTTGAGGAGGGAGGCCTGCGGAGCCGAGCAGAGGGGAACAATCCCTTCCCTTGTCTCACGGACAATGCTTCTCTTCATGCAGCTGTTTTTGTCTTTCTTCCAAAACACCCAACCCTGCCCACTCTGGAAAGCAGGTTACTGGGCTAATTGGACCAGTCTGGCACGGATTAACTCTGTGACCCACAAACCCGCTTCCACTGCAGCAGAGCCCCATCGAAGCTGTTTGCGGGTTGCGGCCGAGGTGCTTCTGTAGCATCGGGGCGGCCTCCTCCTCCGACCTTCGGCAAGGGAGACGCGTTTCGAAAGGCTGCTGAAAGCGCTGCCAGAATGATCCCAGGGCGGAAAACTAGGCCTTAGGGCCACGGGTTTTAAGGAGAGGGGTCTGCTCAACTTCTCAAGGAGAAGGTCGTGAGGAGATTTGGCGATGGTGTCTCTCCATGGCGGATTCATAGGGGGCGCTGTAATTCAGCAGGGAGGGGCAGAACCAGAACTGGGAAGATGGGGACAGAACTCCCCTCCCCCATGACATTTGGGCTAAAATGGCTCCCCTGAGTACGGTTGCCACCTAGGCCAATTTTTAAGGAACACTTATGAAAAATACATGTTGCAGGGCCTGTATTGCTGCCCACTGCCCCCTGCCTAAGGCACCAACGCAGGAAAAGGGGGCGAGACTGGCGCTCCAACCTCAACTTCCGACCCGGCAGGACCAGAGGCGGCCGGCCGCCAAGGGGGCATTCTCCACCCTCTACCCTCCCCCCCCTCCCCGAGTTGACAACAGGCGGCGAGAGGCCCCCACCGGACCGGAGTGACTGTGAGTAGCCGGCCCCTGTTCCATCTCCCCCGGTTGGAGGAGGGGGTGGGGCCGGCACCAGAGGCGCACGCCGCAGGCAGTGCACCTAAGGGCCGCACCCAAGGGCCCTTAGGCGTGGCCCTTGGCGGGGTCAGGGGTGGTGGGGTGGGTAATTGTGGTTAGGGGTTACAGTGAAGAGTCGGGGGTGGGTGCGACTATTGGGGTCGTGACAGGCCGGGGGAGATACGGTCTCAGGGGGAAGGGAGTGGAGTGGTGAGGCGGGATAGATGCTTAGTGCACATCCTGCTTACCCCTCCCCCAGCAGGAGAGCAGGTGGATCTTGGTCAGGGGGCCCTCAACCCGGTTTTGGTGCTGGTAAACGCGAGATCGGTGGTGAATAAGGCAACAATGGTCCAGGAGGTGATCCTGGACTATGCCGCCGATCTCGCGTGTATCACAGAAACCTGGCTGGACAATGAATCGGGGCCTATCTTGGCTGATCTTGTTCCAGCCGGGTATTCTGTGCAGCACCAGCCACAGTTAGACGGGCAGGGGGGCGGTGTAGCTATGATATTTAAAGAGGGTTGGTCTGTAAGGAGGTATCCAGTGCGATCCATGGTGGGTTTTGAAGGTCTCCATCTTGTGTTTGATTGGGCAGGGGACAGTTGGGGAGCACTGCTGGTATACCGTGCACCTATCAGTACAGCAGCCTCCCTGCATGCTTTGGCAGAGGTGGTGTCGGAGGTGGTGTTGCAGTCCTCAAAGACGATAGTCTTGGGGGACCTCAGCATTCACGCCGACACAGTTCTCGGGGGAGCTGAGCTTGAGTTCATGGCCGCCATGGCAACCATGGGCCTGTCCCAGAGAGTCAACGGCCCGACACATCTTGGAGGACATACCTTGGACCTCATGTTTTGCACTGGCCTTGAGGCGGGTGCTCCGTTAATGGGGGAGATATCAACTGTGCCCTTGTCATGGACGGATCATTACCTCCTGCAGACCTCCCTTCTAGCACACGTCTGCCCCTGGAAGGGTGCGGAACCTATTAGGATGGTCCGCCCCCGGAGGCTGTTGGACCCAGTGCAGTTTCTAGGCGCTCTGGGGGAGTTACCCTCTGATCTTGACGACCGTCTCATCGATGACCTTGTCAAGCTATGGAACATCTTGCTGACGGAGGCCATTGATCGGGCGGTTCCCAGGCGTCCATTGCCCAGGCAGAGGCTCCGCAGACCTCCTTGGTTTTCTGAGGAGCTGCGGATGCTGAAGCAAGAGGGGCGGCGGTTGGAGCGACGGTGGCGTCGTTCTCGGGCTGAAGCTGACAGATTACGACATAGAGCTAGCTTACGAGCCTACGCCGTGGCTATGCGGGCAGCAAAGAGGGAGTTCTTTGCTACCCTCATAGCGTCCGCAAAATCCTGTCCGGTGAAGCTGTTCCGGGTTATGCGGGGGCTGGTCAGTCCGGCCTCCCTCGACCCTGGGGTTGAGTCATCTTCCACCCGGTGTGACCTTTTGCGGATTATTTTGCAGAGAAAATAGCTCGTATTCACCAGGACCTCAATGCCGCACTCAATGTCGCATCCTTAAATAATACAGTGGAGGATGTAGAGGTTGTAGAAGCCCCGGCTTGTCTGATTTTGTGGGATCAATTTCAGTCAGTGACACCCGCTGACGTGGTGGGTGTGCTGAGGGCAGTTCGAGCCACCTCTTGTGAACTAGATCCGTGCCCGTCCTGGCTGGTTAAGAGCTGCCGGGAGACAATGGGGCCGTTGCTGGCCGGGGTGGTCAACGCCTCCCTTCGGGAGGGCACGGTGCCGGGCTGCCTCAAGGAGGCGGTGGTGCGACCTCTGCTCAAGAAACCATCGCTGGACGCTGACTCCCTGGCCAGCTATCGGCCTGTCTCTAACCTTCTCTTTTTAGGGAAGGTTATTGAACGGATTGTGGTACAGCAGCTCCAGATGCATCTTGACCGCGTCGGTCATCTTGATCCTTCTCAGTCTGGCTTTCATCCTGGTCATGGCACTGAGACAGCACTTTTGGCTTTGGTGGATGATCTCCACTGTGAAAAGGATCGGGGTCAATAGACCCCATTGGTCGTGTTAGATCTGTCAGCCGCATTTGATACCGTTGACCAAGAGACGTTGGTGATGCGCCTGCGGGACAGTGTAGGGGTGGGCAGGATCGTTCTACAATGGTTCTGCTCATTCCTGACCAGGAGAACTCAGCGGGTGGTGCTCAGTGATTGCTTTTCATCTCACCGAGCCTTCCTGTGTGGGGTCCCGCAGGGTTCGGTTTTGTCCCCTCTCCTGTTCAATGTGTATATGCAGCCGCTCGGCGAGGTGATCAGGGGCTACGGGGTGAGGCGTCATCAATATGCGGATGACACCCACCTGTATCTCCCATTTTCAATCGACCCAGGCCCGGCTGTCTCGGTGCTTACCCCGTGTTTGGCAGCTGTGAGGGACTGGACGAGGCTAATCGACTGCGACTGAATCCTGACAAGACGGAGGTGATGTTACTGGGTAGGTGGGTGGAAGTGACAGCTCCCTCGATTGATGGGATCTGTCCTCCATTGACTTTCCAGGTGCGGAACCTGGGGGTGCTCCTCGATGCGCAGCTCCGCCTGGATCTCCAGGTGGAGGCTGTGGTGAGGAGTACCTTCCGCCAGTTAGATCTGGTGCAGCGGCTTTGGCCGCTGGTTTCAGTTCCGGACCTGGCCACGATCATCCATGCTTTTATCACCTCTCGGTTAGACGACTGCAACGTGCTCTACGTGGGCTACCTATGGTGACGGCTCGGAAGCTGCAGCTGGTGCAGAATGCGGCGGCCCGGCTCCTGGTGGGGCTGGGCCGCCGGGAGCACGTTACATCAGTGCTCCGATCTCTGCACTGGCTGCCAATAGTCTTCCGGGCCCGATTCAAAGTGATGGTCTTGACCTATAAAGCCCTACATGGTCTGGGCCGTGTTTACCTGCAGGACCGCCTCACTCCCTGGGTTCTTGACCGGCCCCTGCAGTCATCCGGAGGCGCCTTGTTGGAGGTTTCCCGGGGGGCCACGCAGGATAGGGTGTTCTCGGTGGCTGCGCTGCGTGCTTGGAATTCCCTCCCGGTGGGGGCCCGTCTGGCCCCGGACCTCCCAGCCTTTCGTAGGAACTGTAAGACCTGGCTGTTCCGTCAGGTGTTTGGCAAGGGAAAGGGGTAAGGATGGGTAGGGGGTGGGGGGATTAGTGATGGTGCCGTGGGCTTTACTCCTCTTTTTCTATTTGTGACGCTATGATGATGTTTTCATTCTGTTTTAATATTTTATGTTTTTTGTTGTTGTTGTTAGCCGTCCGGGGCTGCCTGTGGCAGGAGGGGCGGGGTATAAAATTCTTAAAAGAAAATAAAAATAAATAAATGTTTCTTAAAAATTGGCCGAGGTGGTCCCCTTCCATCCAAAGTTGCAAGGGAGGGAGGAGAACGTGTGTGTTCAGGGAGGGCCGTGCCAGGCCTGGGGGTGGGTGGGGCAGCGTGGGAGAAGGGGCAAAGCCGGTTCAGGGAGCAGCAGGGGGCTCTGGGGCAGAGGAGGAGGAGGAGCAAGGCCACAGGGAGCCTTGAAGGAGAGAAGGCGGCGTCGGTGCTGGATGTGCAGGAGGGGGGCTCTGCGGGCTCATGACACTGGCCTTCCCCCCCATCACTCTGCGGAGCCCTGAGGTTAACGGCGGTGGCAGCAGCAGGGAGACATTGTCATGCGGTGGCAGCTGCTGCTGCTGCTGTCGCTGGAAGATTCATTTCTAAAGCCGTGGTTGGTGGCATCTCGCGGAGCGGCTGTCTGGCTCCGTCCGTGCTCTGTGTCGGTAATCTGCAGCCCAGCGGCTCTCTGGGAAGTGGCTCATTAGACCCACGATCCCCGCCCCCTGCCACCTCCCTGATGGCATTTTGGGTCCAGGGCCGGGGGCTGCGTTAAGCCCTGGGTAATCGCATTAGAGGCTTATTGCACGGGAAAGCCCGGCCTCCCCCCTGCAGGAGGTGAGATCTTTGGAGCAGGGCCAGCTGCTCTCTCTGCAGCTTTCACCCTTGTGCTTGGGGGAAAGGACGAGGCCAAGCAGCTGCAGAATCCTCCCCCACTCCTGCCCCTTCCCCTGGTCTTGTCCCTGGGGACTCCCAGTTCCCCTTCCCCAGCCCAGTATCCTGGTACCGTTCTGGGAACAGAGCCGGGTGCTCCCCCTACCTTTCCTGTTTGCTTGCGGCTGTACCTCCCCGCTCTCTGCCGAGCCTCCTCCCGCCCCCGGCCCTGCTATTTCCCTGCTCTCCTCTCCCTGCGGATCACCGGGCGCGGGGATACCCAGGGCTGCTCTAGTCTCTTGCTTTCCACGTGACTGCCCCCGAGCCAGCCGCCTCCCCTGCTTGCTCCAGTTCCTTCCTGACACACTGACACACCGAGCGAGAGGCGGGCAGGCTGGCAGGCACGGCGCGGGGGGCGCACACGGAGCAAGCACGCAGCACTCTCGGCACGCCCAACGCTGCGTGCACCAGGCGCTGTCCGGGGCCTTTCCTGGGTTAAATACCTTTGGGCAGCCTGGCTGACTGCAGCTACGGCCTGCTCCTCGGCCTTCTTGGCATCCAAGCCCCAACAGCCTCAAGGCTTGGCCGTGTCACCCAGAATTAGCCGCTCCGCAGCTCCCTGCTTGGAGTCAGTGGGGCCGAAGCAATTTCCCTATTCATTATTGATGACACAGGCCGCAGAGCAGCTGGGGCATGTGTCGGCGGCGAGCGTGTGGGGGCAGGGGAGGGAGCTCTGCGGCACAGAGAGGCTCATTCCTTCGCATGGGAGCGCCCGCCTCTCCTCACCGCTGCCTCTGCCGCCGGCCCCGGGGCAGTGGAGGTTAACGCAGGTGACTCGGGGGCTGTGGGTTTGGTCTTTGCAGGACTAGCCCTGTGGCTAGCTGGCACCTTCACACTGGGGGGCGGTCAATAACAAGTGACCCAGCTGACACCGGCATGGGCCTGCCACTGCAGGTGGGGGACTCAGTGGAGCCCAGTTGAAGGGGATCAGCCAGGAGGAGCCACCCCACTAGGGTGTCCACCTAGGCCAATTTTTAAGGAACGCTTACAAAAAAATACATGTTTCAGGGCCTGCGTTGGCACCTAAGGCAGGCCCCGCAACATGTATTCTTCATAAGTGTTCCTTAAAAATTGGCCTAGGTGGCCACCGTACTGGTAGCCCAGTGTAGGGCTACGGCTTGGGGAGTTCAGGGATCGGCCAAGGGTTGGAACTCCAGCCTCCCCCCAGGAATCCCCTAAGGACAGGATTTCAGCCTGCAAGGAGCTGGGAGCTGGGGTCCTGCTCCTGTGGGGGAGTTAGAGTTGGTCTGGGCTGTTTTGTCCCTGAGACAGAACCCCGAAAGGAATCCAGCCCCAGAGGAGGCAGCAGGTAGGACTAACCCTACAAAGAACTAACCGTGCCCAGCCCCCGTCAAGCGATCTCCCCCTGCGACTCAGCCCCCAGCCCGCTGGCTCCAGAACCAGCTCATCCCCCCAGCACATCTGGATCCTGCTCTCCCTCCCTCCTTCCAGCCCCTCCATGGCTCTGCGGAAAGAGAGATTATTGATTCCCGGCGTGAAAGTCACCCCTGCAGCGAGAAAAATACAAACACGCTCCCCCTCCCTTTGTACCTTCAGATCCCTCCTCAAGACCCACCTCTTCTGCTCTGCCCTCCCCGACTCCTCGCTCCCCTCCCCTAACTCCTGCTGATCCCTCCATCCAGTACAATCTGTTACCGGAGCTCTGTGTGCTCATCTCCTCACCACACGGACCAGCCAGCCATCATTCTCCATGTAACCGAGCCAAGCGCGTGAATGTTACACTCCTTGTCTCTCCCTCTGTTCCCTTCCTTCATCTCCCCCCATCTCTCAGATTGTAAACCCTAGGGCAGGGACCCTTTGTAAAGCACCCGGTACATTGCTTGCGCTATATAAATGCATGCTAATAATAATAAACAGAGCATGAGATGCCTGCACTGGCCCTGGCTCCTCCTGCTCAGCCCTGGCAGAGAGAGAGAAGGTGCTTCCTGGGCGGCATCTGCCTCTAAGAGGGACCAGCATAGACAGCAATCTGGAGCCCCAGAGTCAGAAGGGACCTCAACCCTGTAATAATCCACCATTCCTGGCTATTACTTCTATAGAGCAGCAACGTGTCTGTTACAGTGAGGGGGGAGGGGGGGAGCCTGAGGCTAGACCGTCCTAATAAAGGGCACTTGGCCCTGATTGGCCCCATGCAAGAGGTGGAGGCTCCGCCCCTCCCTTGGCAGCGCGTCCCAGGAGTGAATCGTCCGTGCTGGGGAACAGTTGGACCGTGCCTGGCCGGAACGGCCAGCTCAAGGTGATAGCTGGAATGGGGACTAGTGGTGTCATTATCAGAAGTGCAAGACTGGGTCAAACCAATGGTCCATCTAGCCCAGTATCCTGTCTCCGACAGTGGCCCATCACGGTGGCTTGGGAGAAGCCCCCAACAGGTTGCACTGGGGAGGGGAGTGGGGGGGGGGCAGTTCCTCTTCTGTGCCCCTGTGCCATTCACCCCCATGCAGGGCCCTACATTACGCTTGCCAGAGAGGCACATTTTTCCAGGATACTTAGGAAAAATACACGTTGCAGGGCCTGCCTGAGGCACCAATGCACGGCCCGCAACATGCACTTTTCATAAGTGTCCTGGGAAATGTGCCTCTCTGGCAAGTCTCCCCTACATGCCGTTCCAGGGAGCTCACCTGACTGAGCTCCACCCATCTGAGCTCAGTCAGGTGAGCTCCATCTCTCCAGCCCGTGGTTCATCCCCATAGCTCTTCTCTGCACCCACAACCATTTCCCCAAACACGTGGGTCCAGGAGAGACCCACCGTCCGGGGGGGCGGGGGGCAGCCAATCCCACCGGCTGGGATACCAGCGAGAGCCTCCTGGGGCACGGTTTCTCCAGGGGAAGAGCAGGGGCTCTGAGGTGGGACGGGGCCGCAGATCATTGATGGGAAATTCCCGTTCCGTTTTCCTGTGCCCTGCCCTTTGGAAGGCCACTACTAGGGGCTCCGTGGGACACCAATAGTTCGGGGTTTGAGCCGATCGGACCCCTTCATCCCCTGCCCCCTCCCCCCGAAATGTAGCCAGTGCTTATCTCAGAATGAATTTAACATGGAAAAAGACAATAACTCAGTTATTATTTGTAATAATAATAGTAATAATCTAATATTTCTATAGCCCCCCCCCCCAGCAACATGGTGCTTGGATCTCTTCACAAGTTCATCAATAAAACAACATATTGATTTATTTTTCAAATGGCTATGCCGCCCTTCCCACGTAGCGCAGAGGAACTCGGGTTGCCCGTGGCAATAGAGACAAAGGAGTCAAGTGATCTTGTAAAAGGTGAAAGTAACGAGGGAGGAGGAAGCACATTAAAGGGAACCATCGGGGGGATCTTCTCTGAGGAAGAAAGACAAAGACCTCGTCAGGTGCTTTTAAAGCAGGTGAGGCAGGAGGAAACGAGAGGGACATCGGGTGGAAGGGAGTTCCACGCCGCAGCAGAGGCCCGATCCCCCACCAATTGAAGGTGCGACGTCAGGTGGTTTCTGAGCGCAGCTACGCATCAGGGCGAGGCTCCAGGAGCAGGTGTCGAATAGAGCCAGGGCCTGTACTGTTCGGTTTATACCCAGACACCCTGCACAAGCAGGAGGTGTGTGCCCCCCGGTAAGAACACAACCACACAACCGATGGTCTAGGTCTTTGCTAGGTGGGCCGTGACCCAGGAAGCCTGGAGTTCCAGCCTTTCTCCCCAGCTGAGCGTGGCACATCGTGGGGGGAGGAGGAGGAGGGTATCAAATGGGAATGAGCACTTGACGGCCACGGGAACAAAGCTTGAGGAAAAGGCACAGGTCTCTGTTTGCATCTCTCTAACGGCAATAGTGCAGAGTTCATCCATATAAGTGCTTCAGTGGTGCATCCTGGGAGATTCCTTGACATGACCCTGCCCAGGATGGGGGTCGTCCTGGACCAATCGTGCCATTTCTGGGATAATCCTGGACAACTCTCAGCCCGAAGCGCAGGGGGGCCCTGGGAGCTGCAGGCTGGGAGAGGCCGGGCCAAGGTGTTTGATGTTATGGGAGCTGACAGCCGCCCCCCGTGGGAGATGGGAAGCGGCAGTCATGAGAGAGGGGCCACGAGGCTCCATGTCCCCGGAGAGACAGGCAGCAGGAGGAGCGGCGTACGCTCCCACGGCAAGCGCTGTCCCATCGCATTGCCGATTGTTCGCGCTGACATGACTCTGCTAGCACAGAGAAATCCTGGAGGGAGGGCGGCTGGATTGGATCCAAACATACGGGAGACTGGCACCGAAGCTGCCCGTTCTGTCCTGTGGGGGGTTTGAAATAAGGGGTGCCCACTACGTTCCTTGGGGCTCTGAAATAAGGCCCGTTCTACGGTGCCACGAGGAATGAAACAAGGGGCACCCATTCTGTTTTATGGAGCTGAGGGCGGTGGGCATGTGTCTCCACTTGCTCAGAAGTGAAATGACAGCATGGGCTGGCACTGAACCATTCAGAAAGGACGTGTTGGGTGGGAGCTACCCCACCCTGGGCCACGGGGTAGGGAGGGAATAGCTGAAATTCCACCCCTCCAGCCGTCCCAGAATCCTCGGCTGAGGGTCTCCTCTGGCTTCCAGGCTGAGGAATGGTTGAGTCCCGGGGCAGGCTGCTACAGTGCTGTCTCTCCAAAGAAGCATGCCCTGTGATAACCCCACACAGGAGTGTCCTCTCTGAACCCTAGTAGTGAGGGGGGAGCTTCAGTGCCGAGCTGTGAGCACAGGGCTGGCTCCCAGCGTAGCCGGCCCCAAGGGTTGGGCTCGGGGGGGAGAGACACTGGGGCACTGGTCACACCGATACTCCCCATCTCTCCGGTGCAGAGCTTCGAGGCTGGGGGAGAGAGGAGCCCGGGGGGGGGGCTATCCCCACGGCCTGCCCAACGGAGCAGGGAAGCAGCCCCACAGCGGGAGCCGGCAGCGCAGCTGTTGTGTATCCGGCCAGACAGCTGTGCAGGAGGAAGCATCCCTGACTGCAGTCCAGTGTGTCTGGGATGTGGCTTTGCCGAATCCCAGGGACAGACGCACAACAGGACGGACCCCAGACAGAGCAGGTCTTCGCGGGGGATTCGCTGCCTGACCCGGGAGTCATAAATTCTCTGACTGAGCCCGGGGCTGGTTCTGGGGATCAGACATTGGCTCTGATCCAGTCTGAGCCTGGGACTTGGGAACCAGCTCAAGGGGGACCGGTTCGTACAGGGAATATGGGGTGGGGGGCTTCCCCCACCTAGGGCTGCCCCCATGCACATTTTTAAGGAACACTTATGAAAAATACATGTTGCCCTGCATGGGGGGCAACCCTTTCCCCACCCCATACCCCCTGAACCAACCGGTCCCCTTGAGAAGGGCTGTCCCAGCTGGCGCCCCCTAGAGGACTTTCTCTTTACTCACCGCCACCTCCGGTCCAGCCCCATAGGGCCCAGCTGGCTCAGGGGTTGAGCCCTTTCCCATCCGGGGGGCACTGGCTGTGATCTGGCCCCCATTTTGGGATGCTGAGTGGGGGATGGTGCAGGACTCACAGTTTTACACACACACACACCCAAGGCTCAGGGCAGGTGACAACACAGAAGCATCGTCAAAAATACACACGTCCACAAAATTAGACCAAATATTAAAACACCCAAATAAAAACAGATAAAATCCCCATACCCCATAATTCCCCAACCCTATCCCTGCCGGCCAAATGCCCAGCCAAGCAGAAAGGTCTTACATCGCCTCCGGAAGAGGAGCAGGCTTCGCCTTAGACAAATCTCCAAGGGGAGGGAGTTCCATCATTGTGAGGCAGCCACCGAGAACGCATCTCTGCACATCCAGGTTGTGTGAACTTGGCGGGCAGATGGAGCCCACAAGAGGGCGCTCCCAGCTGGCCTAAAAGGTTGTGACAGGCCGCGAAGGAAGAGGCAGTCTTTCGGATATTTATTTATTTAGTTCCAATTTCTAGAAGCACCCCTTCCCGCAGAGTCTCGGGGGCAGCTTACAGTCCATAAAACAATCGTAATATAATTGATGAAAAACTCCCACCCTCCCCACAACTCTACCCAGAAACCCAACCAATCACCGTCCCTGCCCGCCGATTGCTTTTTCAAATATAAATGTTTTGCGCCACCTCTGGAAGGCTCAAGTGACCCTCCTGGGGAAGGGAGTTCCACAAAATGAGCAGCCACCGAGAATGCCCCCCCCACACACACACACCCATCCTACGGACAGGGGTAACAGACAGAACAAGCAGGAAGGCACGCAGGTTCCACAGTTACCCGGAAAGCTCTAGGCGGCCAGCGCAGGCTTTGAAGCACCGGTGTTGTGTGTTCCCCGCAACTCGTCCCCAAAAGGGAGCCGAGCCATCACATTCTGCGCCAGCTGCAGCCTCCGAACAGTCCTCCAGGGAAACCCCCACACAGAGTGCATTGCAGTAATCTAGCCTCGAGGTGAGGAAAACATGGATTGACAGGGTGGGGTGGGGTGGAGAAGGTGCTGGACTTGGCCCTGGGAGACCAGGGTTCAAATCTCACCCTAGTCAATGAACTTCCTGGGCAAGTCACAACCGCTCAGCCTCAGTTCCCCACCTGTAAAATGGGAATATGCATGTGTCTTGTCTTACCCTGTGTGTTCGCCTCATCCTGGTCCACCTTAGATTCTAAGCCCACTGGGCGGGGACCAGGCTGTGACGGTAAAGCGCTGCGTCTGCCTAGCAGTGCCATAGATGTGATTAGCAGTCGTAGCATGGATGACAGTGGCCAGAGCTGAGTCAGGAAGGAAAGGCCGCAGCTTCCTCACCAGAGGGAGCTGATGAGAAGTGCTCCTGGCCCCCTGACAATCCAAGCACAGCAAGGAATTGAAAAAGCTGGCCAGGTCTGCGAACCTGATTGACCAGAGTGGGTCGGACCCCGTCAATGACAAGTGCCCAGATCCCCTCCCAGTCACAGGGCTGCCCGATCATCATCACTTCAGCCTTGTCTGGATTCAGCTTCGGTCCCCGACAGCAGCCGATAAGTGGCAAGACGGCGGGACCGGGGTCAGATGAAAAAGAGGTGGAGCAGAGTGTCATCGGCATTGCGCCCCAAACCTCCGAATGACCTTGCCCGGTGGCCTCGGATACAGATTGAACAAGGGGGGAGACGGAGTAGGACCTTAGCGGGGAGGCCCCAGCGGGATGGCAAGCAATCGCCCATCACCCCCCACTGGGATCTCCCAGGACTGGAAGAAACTGAGCCAGACAAGAGCGGTCCTGCCCATCCCCGCCAGATCCCGCAGTCGTGCCAACAACGCCCGGCGATCAACGGAAAGACCTAACCGAATCAACAGGGTCGCATTCCCTTTGTCAGTCTCCAGGCGCAGGCCATCGGCCAAGGCCACAAGCGCAGTCTCTGGGCCATGCCCAGGATGAAAACCTGATTGAAACGGGTCCAGGAATCTGATCGCATCGAGATGCGTCGGGAGCAGTTGGGCAGCCACCCATTCAATAAAAGGGAAGAGAGGTTCGATATGTCGGGCTCGAGGTCAAACCCAGACCTTGAATTGTGCCCGGAACGCTATTGGCAGCCAGCGCAGACTCTGGGGTCACTGGTGTCGTGTGCTCCCAACGTGCTGTGTCCGGCACCAGCTGCAGCTTCTGAATTATTATTATTATTATAAACATTTATATAGCGCCAGTCGTGTGGCCTGGTGCTGCACAGAACATAGACATAGACGCGGTCCCTGCCTGTAGCTTACAATCTAAAAGACAAGGAGGGGGAGACAGGGAGAGGGGACAGTGGGAGAGACGGGAGAAGACAAACAAACATTCAGGCGGATGCGAAGTCTCAGGTGCGTGTGCTTGGCTTGGTTACAATCAGGTTGGTTGCAGCAGTCAGCAGAGGAGGGCAGACAGTAGGTATATGGGGAATGACTAGCAGGCATTGGGAAAGGCAGCAAGGAAAAGGTGGGTCTTGAGGAGGGATTTGAAGGAGCAGAGGGAGGGGGCGAGGCGGATGTGGGCAGGGAGGGAGTTCCAGGCATGGGGGGCAGCGAGGGAGAAGGGTCGAAGGCGGTTAGGTGAGCAGGAGAAACGAGGGAGAGTGAG
>QEPC01000040.1:781418-811590 GCA_003113815.1 Sphenodon punctatus | reverse complement strand
ACCGCCCTGGCGAGATCTTCCATTGCGCCCATTGAGCGCAATGGAAGGCTCAGCCCCTCCCTCCACAGCACGTCCCATACGTGCTGTGGACAGAGGAGCTCAGCCGCCCCAATCGCGTTTTCCTATAGGAAAACGCTTTGGGCGGCTGAGCTGCTGAACCTTTTTGTCCCTTCGGGGACCCACTCCCTCTCCCAGTGGAGTGGGTGGGTCCCCGAAGGAAGAACAGGTTGAGTGACAGCTACAGCAGCCTCGGCAGCAGCTCAGAGGCTGCTGTAGCTGTCAGAAACGGCAGCGCGGTTTTTTTTGGTTTTTTTTTTTTAAACTAAAGCCGCAGCGGTCCCCCTGCAGGGCTTTGCGGGGCAATGCCCATAACGCCCTGCAGGAGGAGCTGCGCCTGGTTGACGGGCTAGACAGAGCGCTGGCCTGGCCTAGGACACAGCAGACTCTGTGGTTAAACCAACACCCCAGGCAGTTCCCTGGGTCAGGGCTGCAGGCAACAGCCGTGTGAAGTGGCTGACAGCCGAGTGCCTGGGTAGCAACCCCCCAGCCCCACTGTGTATCCAAGCAAAGCGTCGCCCTTGGGCTCCGTAGTGAATCCCAGGCTGCCCTGGTAGTTGAGCTTGCTGTCTGGAGCTGCCAGGGCAGCGGTCCCTGCAGCAGACAGTGACTCAGCAGTCCGGCTAATGCTGAGTCAGGAGAGCTTGATCTTTCCCGAACCGCTGCTCTCGCCTAGCGCTACTCTCGCCACACATTTCCTTGGAGCCTGGATGGCAACGTACGTTTCAATGAAGTTACAGCCTCCGCTTTCCTTGGGGAAAGGAGACGGAGCCAGCCCTGACCGTCTGGCTGTCCGTCTCCTTGGCTGCGCATGTGGCATGGGCTGCTTTTCCCAGCCCCGTGCCCAGGAACGCAGCCTGGATCAGCCTGGCAGCAGAGTTCAGTGCTGGCCTTGACAGGCTTCCAGATTCTGGGCTGCTCTGGGAAACCTTTATATCGAACCAAAGCAAACGGTGCAGGCCTCTCGGCCACGCCCATGAGAGTCGTTACAGCGTCCGTCCCCCAAATTTCCTTCTCCTCACAATTCTAGGGAGATGACGCATGTGGATCAGCCTCCTCCACAGTGTTTAGCCAGGGTTACTCTCGGGCTTGGTCCTGTTTGACTTGGCTCCTTGGGTTTGTCGTGGTGGCGTCCACAATCAGCAGCTGCTCCCTTTGATGAACCAGCAATAGAGGAAACCCCTGGGGTGTCTCCATGTACCAGAACATTTAGGGTTCACCTTTAGAGGCTAGATCCATCAATGGCTATTAGTCAAGCTGATCAGGGGACGCAACCTCTGATTGTTGGGAGGGAACAGCAGGGAACAGATCGCCCCGGTGGGACCTGTCGGGGATCTCCAAAGTGACCGAGAATGGCCACAGTCGGAGACAGGATGCTGGGCTGGATGGACCATTGGTCTGACCCAGTCTGGCACTCACTGTGTTCTTAAAATCTGGGATGGCTTTTTAACAAGACGCTGAAATCTTTGCCTTGCAGCAACAGCAGCCAAATGAAGAGGAGGCCGACTTCGGCGGTGGGCTACAAGCGGCCGATCAGCCAGTATGCACGGGTGGCCATGGCTATGGGCTCCCATCCTCGCTACCGGGTGAGCCAGGGGCCACAAAGGGAAGGATCGGGAAAGGGGTGGGGGAAGGAACGGAGACAGGGTAGCATGCCTGCCAAGGTGGCCCCCGTCTGTGGGGTCTGTCCTGTCATGAAGAGCCAATAGGCACCGTTTCTGGGCCAGACGCCAGCAGGAGGAAGCGGCTTGTGAATCACCGTCTTGGTGGCCAGGCTCGTACGGGCGAGCAGGGGAGCTTTGCTTAGTGGGCTCCAGGCAGTGGCTGCTCTGAGTGCAGCTGGGACTTCCTCCAGGAAAGGGGGAAGGTCCCCGAAAGCAGGCTTGCTCCAGGATACCGACACTGCCAACCCCTGCCCGCCAAATTCCCCAGCTAGAGTATCTAGCGCTCTAAGTCGCAGATCCCATTATTCATTACAGCGTTTTTATATTTCGACCCTGTTGCATCCCAGAAGCGGCTCAGGGAGGTTTACAATCATTAAAAAGCAACATTCGTCATTAAATGCACATGAAATAAGTCCCACCCCTCACCATTCCCAACCATCCCAGCCACTCCTCTTTCCTCTCGCTTGGAGGGGTCCCCTCCTCCCTCTGCAAACCCCCTCCCCCCCCCGCTCCCTCTGGTAGCTGCTCTCGCCCAGCGGGATAACTGTGACCAAAGCGATGTTCTGATGAAGAGAGGGAAACAGTGACTGCTTTGAGTTTATTAAATGGAAGTAGCTACCCCACTTCGGTAGCCTACAGAGGAACAGTGCAGCTGCGTCGTTCTCCCCGTCGCTGAAATGGAACAATCACTCCACTGAGGTCATTGTTCTCACACTGATAAGTGCTCACATCAACCGTTACCTTGAAATACAAAGCAAAGGGGAGTAGCTACTCCTGGCTCCTTCTCTTTCTACTCTTGAATAACATCCGTTTAGGGTTGTGCCTGTGGAAACACTTCAGCAGTAAAAGAGAAGTCAGGCTCCACGACACTGAATTCACTGTCGGTTGGAGCGTGGCCTCAGGGTCCAAGCCGTGGGCTCAGCAGTGCCCCAGACACATCACGCACCAGGCAGGGTCCCAGCTCCTGGGGTAGGGCTGCAAGCAGGACCGGTTTTACGGGGCGGGCAGAAACGTACAGGAGGAAACTGAAGAGACTGGCCAAGAGTTCTCCCTCCTCGTCTACTGGACAAACCTCGGCTTGTGGGAGGGGATGTTTCTGGTTTGCTTGGCCGCCTGCTTAAATTCCCCGCTGGAGACTTGCCTGGGGTTGGGAAGGGAGGGCTGATGAGGCAGATATAGTAGTGAACCTGCACACACACACACGCGCAGTGCGAGCCCCCAGCTCGAGAGCGGCAGAATGTGTTAAGCCAGCTCTCGCGGCAAGGAGGCGCCCGCAGTCACAGACAGTAGGAAAGGCTAGAGCTAGCTGTAAGAATCAGAGCAACAACAGCACTTGAGGACTTCCCCAGGGGCGTTGCCTATTTCTCCCTCCCTCGGGAGAGCAATTAAGCACTGATTTGAAGCCAGTCAGCGCTATGGGACTGACTGGCTTCAGCTTTAGGGGCTCAGGGACACATTCCATCCAGTTTGAAGTCTGCTCCACATCAACAGATTTGCAGTCCAGAATTGAGCTTGCCCAGCTGCGGCTCCTCACCTTCCTAAAGCCACCCTCTTGAAAAGCATACAGCCAGGAGAGGGAGCTCAAGGGAGACATGGGAGGATCTGTTCACTCCACACAAAAAACATTTTTAGCAGAAGAGGTCTATGGGGGAGGGCAGAAGAGGTCTGTCCTCTGTCCCCCTCCTCACATCATGCCCATGACTGGGGTCCCAGGCCAGTGCCTTCCCCCGATGAGAGTTCCACACTGTGCTGCCCACCCCAGTCCCCGCAGCAGAATCATCCATTGCTTTTGTTCACGTTCTGCCCTGACTCAGGCGGAGAACATCATGTTCCTGGAGCTGGACATCTCCCCGCCGGCCGTGTTTGAATTTGAGATCTCCGGAGACCAAGCTGAGCAGGACCCACGAGCCATGCACCTCGAGAGGCTGATGCGCCTGGACAGCCTCCTGGAGCGGCCTGCGGCGTCTCGGGTGCGGAAGTCCCGATCTTGGTAAGTCTTGTGTCAGGGTCTGTGCGAGTGGTGACAGGATCAAGGCCATGGGCAGGTTGGAGCAGGATCCCAGTCACAGGGCCGAGGCAATGGGGAGTAAGGGGGACGTTTTCTAGTGGTTACCAAAACGAATGGAGCCCTGTTTATTTTCATAACTAATGTTATGAAAATGACTGAATAAGCAAACGATTGTCGTTTGCTTTCATCTGGTTTTTTGTTTTTTTAAAAAAACAACACAAAACTGTACATGCGTTAAGTGACCGCCAGACCATTCTGCGTCTGCGCACCCTTCTCCATAATGGCGCCGGCAGCGGCAGCGCCGTTTTGGAGAAGGGTATCCAGTCGGCAACATGGCGTACAGTGGCCGCATTCCATCCAGTGTCAAGGCCTCCAATCTGATCAGAGAACTAACTCGGCTCGGCCGGACCAATCAGGAGACTGGGCGAGATGCCTAGAGAGCGGCGATGTCCTGCTTTCCGGGCTGCAGTTCCTCAGTTCCAGGATGAAATTCAGTCTCGTGAGAATCTTGAGAATCTCAAAAATACCCCCCATTTTTGCTCACGCGCACACCATTTTTGGGGGCTCTATTTTGAGGTCTCGGGAATCTCATGAGAACTCCCGATTCTCACGAGATTCTCGCGACAAGAAAATCTCACCGAGAAGCCTGTTCTCAGTGACATTTTCGAGAAGGGCAAAAATCTCGTATCAGGCTTAGTTGCATCCGGCACAGCGGCTCTGGGGCAGCGGCAGGGGCAAGGCTCCAGCTCGCAGACGGCGGGAGCCACGGGGCGGGGTGTGGAAGTGTTCCTTGATCTGGGGAGCTTGGATGAGGGGGCGGTACTTGCATCCGGGGCGGGGTTGTGTGTGTTGGAGGCAGCCGAGCACCCGGGAACGAGGCAAAGTAGAAGTGATTTATCGATTTGTACATTTTTTACCCTGCTCCTCTTGCTACCAGGAACTCCAGAGACTTGGGGCAGCTCACAATTTTCATAATAAAAACAGTGTAAATATACAGAAGGTGGCAGTGGCCCAGTGGAGCAGGTCCCACCCCAAGGCAGAGTTGCCACCTGTGTAAATCTTTAAGGAAGACTTATGAAAAATGCATGTTGCAGGCCCTGCAACATGTATTTTTAATAAGTGTTCCTTAAGAATTTGCAGAGGTGCAGTGCTAGCCCTTAGCTTTGCATCTCAAAGGGCTGGAGTGGGCGAGGAGGAGGGGGAGGAACGTGAGTCAGCAGATGTTTTCCTTGTTTCCCTCGTAGGTGCCAGACACCCCGGTCGCTGCCCTCCTCAGCAACGCACATTTCTCTCGCCTCCAACTCCCAGCGGCCCCCCATGACGCCGGCTCACGAGTGACACCCTGTAGCCCGCCCCCCCCTCACCGCTGCGCAGCAAGGACCGTGTCTTCCGTCAAGGCTGCTTCCAAGCGTGCCCGGCCCAGGAGTGGACGTCCCCGCTGGCAGCCTCCCTCCCAACCCAACTCGTCTGTGGCTTCAGCTGCTTCTCGTACGCATAGGTGTGTGTTGGTGTGTGTGTGAGACAATGGCAGCCGGGGCGCGGACGCTGCCCCCTTCGCCCTCACCGGATCTGTCACTTTATTTATTGAAATGTATTTATTTACGGAGTGGCTGGGCGGTGTTGTGGGGCTCGCGCTCAACAAGCCTGTGAGGTTGGCAGCGCCCTTTTTCTCACGTGCGCGACCACTTTTCCGGATGCTGCTGCAGCCGCTGCACAGGAGGCAGCCCATGCCTGGGAAGGCTGCCTTTGCTGATCTGAACTCCCTCCCTGACCCCACACACAGTCACTCTCAGGGGAGGAAAGAAACGGGAGCTGGGCCCGACGGGTTGCTTGTTGATGCAACCGTTCAGGGGCCTGTGGTGGCTCTGCTGTCCGTAATACACCCGGAGAGCGACAGATTTCACAGCAGGACACTGTGTTTTTTGGCAGCAGGCGGCAACAGTCGTGTCTCATTGTTTCCAGGGCACAATTGTCCCCTGCTGAATTCCCGCTCTGCCACGCACAAACACGGCACTCATTAGCAAGGCCAGTTGAAGCTTTTCGACACACTCCTCCAGTTCCAGGCAATGGGTGCAAGTGCCCTGTTAACTCTTCCAGTCCCCTTAGCGCGGGCTTGGTTTGTAGTCTCTGCTTGGCGTGCAGCAGGAAGAGACAAGGAGAATCTCTCTTCTCCCCAGAGACTGGGAGCAACGTTGTCTTCTGAGGAACAGAACTAGTATGAAGATAAGAACCAGCCCACAGTCTCAGAACCCGCAGCCCCACCGAGAAGTCGGAATGCAGCTACTCCGGCAGGCTGAAGGGCACGGATCCGCAGCTCCAGGAGCGGTAACCTGAGCACACCCGCCCCCTTGCGCTGTGTCCTTGGACTGAGTGTTGCAAAGCAGCTTCCAGCTGCTCGAGAACCACGGACTTCTTCTTTGGGCCACTACAGGAGTGAGGGCAGGGAAATGGAGGCGAGAGGGGGGAAGAGGCGCTGAAGCAGGGCTGCCCGTAGTTCAGTGTCTGTCCGTCCGGCAGTTCTGCTGAGGAAGTGGCATCCTCACCAGAGCCGGACAGGCTGGACGGATCTGGACACCGGGTGGGCATAGAGCAGTGGGCCTTCTCAAACTGTGTAAGCTGCACCCCCCTCTTCCTCTTGTCTGTGGTAGTTGAGGCCTCTCCCGTTACTTCCTCCTCTTTTCCCCTTGTTCCCCAACATTCTCTCTCCCTGGCTACCCCAACACTTGGAAAATTCCCCCAGGCTCAGTCAGAGCAGAGCTGGATGTTTGCCAGATACACTTTTTCTCATGCTCCCCCGCCCCCACTTTGAGAACTGCTGGCTTAGAGAATGCTGGGTTCCTTGGTTCTGCAAGTGGGGACAGGTCAAACAGCTTTGCAAGATCCTGTTGGCTGCAAAACAGATTTCTTCAGGAGGAGTTGGGTCATGAAATTGCCCCTCCATTTCACCTGCTTGGAAGCCATCTCCCTGCAGTAGGTAGGTACCGTCCTAAGCCAAGAGCGTATCCCTGCAGGATCTACCCAACACCTCCCCTAGACTCCCCTGGGCTCCCCCCCAGCACAGCCTGCTGGCACTGGCTTGGCGCTGGAAACCCACAGGCCACTGAGCTGGGGAGGGGCTTGGGAGGGCTGAGGTGCGAGTGTCCAGGGTTCAGCCTGACTGAGCTGGTGTTGGGGAAGGAACAGATCATCTAGGGATAGGGTGTGGTTATTTCTAATGCTTCAACACTTTGAAGCAGCTTTTAGAGCTTCACGTTCTTTCTTCTTACCTCGAAATCTTGAATCTCCTCAGCCTCTCCCAGGGAAGGAAAATCCACTCGAAGAGCTAAGATGACATTTTGTGGCATAATTCGTTTTGACAAAAATCCATTTAACAGCTATGAAATTTTCAGCAAATTTTGTTTAAGTGGCAAGCCACTTACTCCTCTGTGCTTCAGCGGGGCTCCTTGGGAGTAAGTGGCTTGTGGATCGTGGCCCTTTTCAACAGAAGTTCAAAGCTGGAATTCGGATCATGGAATTGTCGAGAGTCAGGATTCTGTGTTCAACTTGGAATTGGCAATGTTGAAATTTTATCAATTGTTTAAGCCTTTCCCTATTTGAAATAGCCCATCTGGTTTCAACTTGCACTATTTCAACCTGTCTGTGGCTCAGCAGGAATGAGGAAGGGGCATCTTTATTTCAAATGTTCAATAATTAGAATTTCCATTTCATTGAGAATGAAACAGATATTCTGACTGACCCAGTATGGCACTTCTTACATCCTTATCACATGTGAAATTATCTCCCAAAATTTCATGGGTTCCTATTTTGACACCAAAGTTTCATAACGGATGATAGATAACATTTGGATGTCTTTACAAAACTAGTATTACTGATTTTGACCATACCTGACCAGGATTGCGAAGGAGTTTCCGTGTCACTCTAAAGAGACAAAGCGTTGGAGATTGAAATCAGTGAATCTCCCACCTTGAGATAGGTGTGCGGCCAGCTAACTAGTTGGAAATCCACCCATTGTACTGCACAAACTCTTCTTCGGGTGGAGGGGGAAAGGTTGCACGGGGAGGAGTGAATGGAGGCGCTTGCTGTCGGAGGAAAGTAGAGCATTTCCCCAGTTCTAGGTTGAAGATGGGGAGGGAACCAAGAAGAGAAAGCCACGGCAAGTTCAGCTTTGCCTCCATGAAATGTTGCTCATGTAGCAGTGAGTTCCATCTTCCCTATATACCACCCAACTGCCACTCTCTTACCCTACCCACCAGCCCCAGCTCTCTTGCCCCCTGGTATCCCATGGTGCATTGTTCCAGGAGGGCGTGTCAGTGTCTTCACTCATTGGCAAACTGGAAGATGCCCCTTGCTAGTCAGTTCACCACAAAATAGTTGCCACTGGTCAGTTTGTCAAGTAGCTGGTTGCTCCAGTTTTAAAGCATAGCTGCCTGCTACTTGACAAGTGAAAATATATCAGGTAGCAGAGGATCCGCAGGGGCATTAAAACTGGGGCAATTGCTCCAGAACCAGTGTTTCATGGAGACAAGCCCTCAGGAAAAGGGTTAAATGATCTCCACAAAATTCAAAAGCGGGGCCTGTGATCCCTTGTGTCTACAGTCTGATGGTGCAGCTCAGCGAAAGCATGGCTTACCGTGGCCAAGGCTCTGTCTCAGTGTTCAGCAGCCATGTTCATGACTTGCTGGGATATGTAGTCTCCACGCTCATGGCTTGCTGGGATATGTAGTCTCCACGCTCATGGCTTGCTGGGATATGTAGTCTTCATGTTCATGGCTTGCTGGAATATATAGTCTCCACCCATCAAATGTCATTTTTTTCAGCTGCTTCTGGCTCTGTTGGGTGCTCAAACTCCCTCACAGCCAGTAAGCAGGGCCTCATTAGTTCTGCACTGCTGAGATCCCAGCCAAGTTTGGCAGAATTTGGCATTTGACCAGAATGTCACAGAAATGGCCTCTGGCAGCGCAGAAAGCAGCCTGAGTGGGCAGCGTTAGGAGCAGCCAATGGGATGTCAGCACTGAGAGCTAGCCAATGGGGTGCTGGCACTGTTAGAGGCTGGTCTCTATCTGGAGCAATGGGCCCTGTTGCACAGGCTGCTGAAGAGAGGGCACCCGGGGGAGAGAAGAGCCCCCTTGGCAGTAGATCCATGTGGAGATTTGTGAGGGAATTGATGCAGTGGCATGCTGGGTACATTAGCTGCATTTGGAATTTGCATAACGTGCAGGATTTAATTGATTTGCATATTTTATTCTGTTTGCAAAATCTGGATTTTCTGCTTGGAGAATTTAGGTTTCCTGGTTAAAGAATTTGGGTGGGGTGGGTGAGATTGCAGAATACACAGGGCCCTGCAAATGGTCAGGAGCCCCCGGTGGAGAAAGCATTCCTGGATCACCTCAGCCAACGGCGCTTGGGGTTTCTCCTTCCCCCTCTGGCTAGCTTAGAGCAGTGGAAAGGTGGCTTTCTGCCCCCCCCCCCCCCCCATTGCCTTGCCTTCCTTCCAGGCATCTCGGCAGTCGGCACTACCCGAGAAGTAGCGCTCTCGCACGGCAGACTGTAGGGGAGCTAGCTGAACATTCCACTGAAGGTTCCTGGGAAGTGTTTTAAGGTGTCATCCCCATGGAAACAGACAGTCCTGGAGCAGAACCAGTCAGTGGCAGGACCGGCCCTAGGTCCGAGTGTGAGAAGAGCAAGGGGGAGTTAGGTGAGAGTTGTGATGGGCTCCTGTTGTCTCCATGGCGACAGAGATGTCCCCGCTCTAGTACCGGCCAGAACTGCCCAATGGCAACACTGCTGTAAAGACCCCCTTTCAGAATAGAGAGCTAGCCTGGAGAGCAGATAGTAATAAGACAGTGAGGCAGAGGCCAAGTCCTGCCTTTACCTATTTATTATTGCTGTAGCGCCGTCAGTGGACCTGGCAAGGAACAATCATGAATCAGAGACGGGCCCCCGTCCCTAGGGGTTCACCGTCCATGCTAGTTGATGGGGCGGGGGATGCTGGGGGCGGCCTAGAGAGTTATGCAGTCAGCGCAGGGAAAATCTGGAGAGCTGCTGACAGACTCGCCTGTGGCAAGAACAGCTAAATTGGTGGAATAAGTCCTTCACTATCGTGCATACATCGAGCGACGGCATTCAGGGTTAGGAAGGATGCACTCCAGAACGATCAGCAGATAATCCCGTTTGCTTTCTAAACCGAAGTATCTTGTCACGTGAACCCTTCCTCTCTCTGCTTGGCAAACGTGGGCCACACATGGTTCCCAGGCGGCAGCACAGAGCGTCTCTCCCGCGGAGAGCTTTAAGGAATGCATCCCGGAACGCTTTGCGTGCAAGGCATGAAGAAGGGATCTGTCTCATCCTGCACACTTTCATGACATGGCCTCTGGGGCAGATGGCAGCGGTACTAATACAGGCCAGGAATGTGTGAACAGTATCAGTGAGTTGCTAAACCCTGAATAATCACTTCCACGGTTTTGTTCTGTGCGTGCACTGCAAATGTAGCCGTAGATGACTTGTCCTCCGCTCCCTCAGCGAAGGTGGTCGCTTCCCTTCCTCTCACTAGTAGTAGTTTATTATTGTTTGGCCAAAGACCATAACAAAATATGAACAATACAATACGCTAGCTTTCCCTCGGCCTTTAAGCACAATGCCATAACGGCAGTGAAAGTGGAACTCAAGAGTGTGGATTCTTCCGCTGATCCAGAACTGGGGCATCTGCTCCAGGCTGATCGAGCCTGTTCTTCGTGCCTCCAATGTATTGGTGGGAAAGGGAGCAGGGAACAGCTGCAGAGAGACTGTGCCAAGAGAAGGAGCTCGTTTTCAGCTCCAGTAGCCAAGGCTGCCGTGAGCTTCCAGCCGACCTGCAGGAATGTGGGTCAGGCAAAACCCGCAGCCAGCCCGCCCGCCCGTCGTACGCACCCACAGCAACCCTGGCTGAGCGCTCTCCCATCACTTACCGCGGGGGCTTTTCAGCAGGCTGAGAGGAGGAGCGGAGCAAGCCTCCCAACCTTTGATTTCCAGATTCCCTTTCAGCCACGTGCGACCCTGCAAGCACGGCTGGAGAGATCTGCTGGGGTTTGCTTTGCAGCGCAGGAGCCACCTGCCTTAAGTGAGCTGGAAATAGGCTAGTGCTCCTGCAATTGTCCTTCACCGTCCAAATGCACCACGTCTCCCTGGCTAGTCACCCACCATTTTCAGTGTGCGGGTAACCTTGCTGTCATGCAGGGGTTAGCTGGACTGGTCTGTCAGCCTTTTACTGGACAAACCCCACTCCCCACAGACAGCATCCCTGCGGGCACCATTGTCACAGTAGCCAAGAAGAGACACCCTCAGGGGCCGCAGCGAAGGGCAGCCGCAATGTGCTCCGCATGGGAACTCTCCCAACGGAGAGCTGGAAATGTGGAGGACATTCTAGGAAAATCCCACAACTCCCCAGGCCCGTGCAGATGTGGGTGTGCGACGGGGTGGGGGTAAGCTGCTTTCAATGCTGACGTTCTGCTTTGACACAACTATAGCAGTGTGCACGTCTGAAACTCTTGCACTTTCTCTCTGTCCGCTGTTGCCGGTAACTTCACAATCTTCTTACCACAAAACCCAGCGGGGGTGTGTTCTGTAAATAGATACGACTATGATTTAAGTCCAGAAGCGAGAAGCTAGCTGTGGGGTCCTGCCCTCCCCCTGCCTGGTCTGATGGGCTGGGTCACTCCCACAGCCGGGCCACTACAACAACCTCTCAGATGTATATTTCGAATGCTCTTTGTTCTTTGTACGTTGGCGTGTCTATATTTACATAGGAATGTATGTCGGCGTGTGTGCACGCGTGTGTGTGTGTGTGTGTCACCAATGGAACCATTTACCTTCTATGTCAGCAACTGTACAGGGGGCAAATTCCAGAGTGCGGGGGGGGAAGGGCAGTGGGGCTTCTTTTTTTTTTTTTAATTGGTTGGTTGTTTGGCAAGGTAAGGGCCTTGATTAGGACCAAATTGTTGTGCCTGTTGCTATGGTGATTTGTTTAGAAATCAAAAGTTTACTGTTTGGTGGCCCATCTTTGTCACTCTATACATATGAATATACGGGACATATTATAAATATATATATATATATATAATACATACTGTACTGGGAGAGGCCAGTGTCCCACACGCACCCCCTCTGGCTCTGGACAGACATCACTTCAATCCTCTGTAACGTAGCTTTGACTGGGTGCTGGGAACGAGCAGCAGATGCCAGCGCCCTCCTGAACAGAAACCGACAATGACAATAAAGACATGAGCATCAAGGACTTGGGCTCCCTCATTGATTTGCAGCTTTCTCCGGAATGGCTGCGCGGTGCCTCTCAGGCCAAAGCCCTCCAGAACCGGGCCCTGCAGGATGGCAGGACTCAGCTCACGTTACATCCTCGGTCGCCATGGCTGGAATGAAGGAAGTTCAGATCAGGGTGGCTGGTCTGGCTTCCCAGCCCTGCCACATTCTGAAGGGATGGGGCGCCGGGCACAGATGACACCGCTGCGTCAGAGTCTGCGCTGACTGCCAATACTGTTCCGGGCACACGTCAAGGGGCTGATTTTGACCCCTAAAGCCCTAAACAGCCTGGGCCCACTTAGCTAAAAACGGGTCTCCTCCCCTGTATTCTACCATGATTCCTGAAGTCAGCCAGGGACGGTGCCCCCCCACCCCGCTGCAAGGTCCACCACTGCACGAGGCCCATACAGCGGGAGCGTGCAGAGAGGCATTCCCGGTGACTGTCTGCACAGCTCTAGAACTCCCTCTGGAGCTTAGACTAAACTTGAACATCTTTGTTTAAAAAGCAATAGAAGACCTTTTTAGTTGACCAGACATTTAGCAGGTGAGGATGGGGCCTAGGGAACTGTTTTAGTGGGAATTTGATATTCTTACATAGCTTATAGTTTTATGGGGTTTTATTTTGGATGTATATCCATATGTTGTTACCCACCCTAAGCAGGGCAGATTAGAAATATGAATAAGTAAGTAAATGGCAGCGGTATTTGATCCCTCAAGTCCAGACAAGGTGTTGGGTAAGATGAGCCAACATCTTCGGCTCCAGTGTAGACACTCCTGTGCTTAGTTGTGGCACTCTCCAGTTTAGCCCTGGTTATCAGCCAAGTTGGCCATCGCTTGCAGGAGAGCTAAAGGATTGCCAGCTGTCTCCCGTCTTTATTGAAGTCAGATGCTCCATTGACTTTATTGGGGGAGGCTTGCACCTTATGTAGAGAATTCAGAGTCATCAGCCTTGGCAGTGTATGTTAGGAATGGCCATGCACAGGATGAGAAAACAGCTTCCAGCAGGAAAATATGGCTGCCTGTCATTTTAATTCCTGGCACTGCTGTGTAGCATCCTCTAGCTGCATCAGGCTCCGTGGCTGCATAGACATAAAATCATGGAGCCGGAGGAGGAGCCCCTCATCAAGCTCAGCCCCATGCTCGGTGCAGGATCTGACAGACCCAAACCATCCCAGGCACGTGCTCGTCCAGCCGCCTCTTCAAACCTCCAGCGATGGGGAATCCACAACGGTTCTATTTCCCGGCCATCCTTACAGTCGGCAATTGTCCGATGGTCAGTCTACATCTCCCTTTCTGCACAGCCTCTTGTCCTGCCCTCCGCAGCAAGAGAGAGCAATTGGTTTCCATCTTCTCTGCCAACTCCTCCCTGAACCCTCTCCAATCCGGCTTCCGCTCCCTCCACTCTACTGAAACTGCCCTGGCCAAGATCACCAATGATCTACTTGTCGCCAAATCTAAGCGTCTCTACTCCATTCTTGTCCTCCTTGACCTCTCTGCTGCCTTCGACACTGTCGACCATTCGCTCCTATTGGACTCGCTTTACTCTCTGGGCTTCCGCGGTTCTGTCCTTGACTGGTTCTCCTACCTCTCTGACCGCTCCTTTAAAGTCTCGCTCCCCGAGTCAAACTCCTCCTCTCTCCCCCTCTCGGTTGGGGTCCCCCAAGGCTCTGTCCTTGGCCCTCTCCTCTTCTCTATTTACACCCTGTCCCTTGGCAAAATTATTGCCTCCCACGGATTCCAATATCATCTCTACGCTGATGACACCCAACTCTGTCTTTCTACCCCCTCTCTCTCCTCTTCTGTCCACTCACGCCTCGTCAACTGCCTCTCCGACATCTCCGCCTGGATGTCCCAACGTCAACTCAAGCTCAACATGGCCAAGACCGAACTCCTCATTTTTCCTCCCTCCCCTTCCTCTCCCTCTAACCTGCCCATCTGCATCGATGGAGTCACCATCCATCCTGTTCTCCAAGCCCGTAGCTTGGGCTTCATCTTTGATACGCACCTTCATAACATTGCTCGGATCCGCCCCTTTCTCTCTACCTCCTCGGCCAAAACCCTTGTTCATGCCATGGTTATCTCTCGCCTCGATTACTGCAACCTCCTCCTCACTGGCCTCCCTCGCTCTCACCTCTCCCCCCTTATCGCAATCCAAACTCCGCTGCTAAGGTCATTCACTCTGCCCGTCGCTTCGACCATGTGCAGCCTCTCCTCTTCTCTCTCCATTGGCTCCCCATTCCTGAGCGTATCCTGTTTAAACTCCTGGTTTTCACGTTCAAAACACTGCACAACCAAGCTCCCCCTTACCTCTCAGACTTAATCTCCCTACGGACTCCTGCACGCACTCTCCGCTCTTCCTCTGTCCCCTCCCTCACTCTCCCTTGTTTCTCCTGCTCACCTAACCGCCTTCGACCCTTCTCCCTCGCTGCCCCTCATGCCTGGAGCTCCCTCCCTACCCACATCTGCCTTGCCCCCTCCCTCCGCTCCTTCAAATCTCTCCTCAAGACCCACCTTTTCCTCGCCACCTTTCCCAATGCCTGCTAGACGTTCCCACATACCTACTGTCTGCCCTCCTCTGCAGACTGCTGCTACCAACCTGATTGTAACCAAGCCAAGCACATGCACCTGAGACTTCGCATCCGCCTGAATGTTTGTTTGTCTTCTCCCCTGTCTCTCCCACTGTCCCCTCTCCCTGTCTCCCCCTCCTTGTCTTTTAAATTGTAAGCCACAGGCAGGGACCGCGTCTATTGTATGTTTCTGTACAGCACCAGGCACATGACCGGCGCTAAATATTTCTAATAATAATAATAATAATAATAATCAGCCTTTGGTAATGGGGCAGACAGGTCATCAGAACAAGGAGAAGAGCCAGAGGAAACAGCTGAAGAGGGGGCAGGACAGGCCAAGACCCAGTAGAGATGGGTTCACTTCAGAGCAGGGAAAGGAAAACCCCCTCAGAAACTCGCTGATAGCTCACAGGCAGAAAGGCAGAGCAAGGTCCATCACTGAGGTCAGAAGGAGAAGGGGAAGAGTTATTCCATCTAGCTGCTTCCTGATACCAGCATGCTTTGCTTTTATGCTGCTGGGAACCAACCAGGAAGGAGGGGAGCAGGGGGCGGCAGGGCCACAGAGAAGGTGAGACAGGGTGAGAAACAGGCAGGACAGAGACCGAGGAAGGGAACGGTTAGGTTGGGAACAGGTGGGAGATGAGGGTGCCGGCGGCTGGGAGCCACTACAGCGCCACTACAGGCCAGGGCCTTGCACCTTTTCTGTATCTGTAGACTTATCCTATCCCACAAGTCTTCTTTTCTCCAAGCTGAACCCAGCCGAAAGATTTAACCTCTCCTCACAGGATTTGTGTTCCAAACCTTTTTATTATCTCTCTTGCTCTCCTCTGCCCCCTCTCCAACTTTTCTGTGTCCTTCTTCAAATGGAGTGCCCCAAACGGAACACCGTCTCCCAGCTGACCAGAGAGGAGCACCACGACGTGCCACGACGGCTTGCATGCAATGCTTCTGTTGAGGCAGCCCAAGCTGGCATTCGCCGCCTTTGCAAGAGCATCTCACTGCTGACATGTTCACTCTGTGAGCTACAACCAGGCCCAGGTTTTTCTCTGCCGTGCTTCTGACCCATTTTTTATTCATGCCCTTCTTTTTTCTGTCTTATACGTGCACTTCCTTACATTTCATTTTATTGTTTCCAGACCGGTTCCCCCTTATGTTAAGATCATTTTTAATTTTGATCCTCTCTTCCAGAGTCTCTGCCGTTCCTCCCAGTTTCATATCTTCTGCAGATTTCACAAATACGCTCTCTGTTCTTTTGTCCAAGCCATTAATAAAAGGTTGAACAACACTGGACCCAGAACAGATCCCGCCTGAGACAGCATTCCAATCGGACATTGATCCGTTACTTATTACTCGTTACTTGCAGTCATTCCGTCTGTTATGCATCCACATTATTCTTTATTAGATTTTTATACATGTTTATTTTCCATCGGACCCTGATGGCTTCGTCCTTATTAAATTCTATAGGACTTTTCCATGCAGCGCTTGAGCCAAGACTGTAACTTTGTAGGAAATGCAGAGACTGAGGTTTACTTATTTAGTCCTACTGCTAGGCCACCCTTCCCGCAGAGGCTAGAGGGACGGACTGGCAAAAAAAAGAAAAGGACACTGGGGTATCACAAATGAGCCTGCAGATAAACACTGGAAGGACTCGGCAACAGAGATAGCGGTGTCTGTCTAACAGAGAGATGGAGGAATAAGGCCAAAGAGACTTGCGGTAGCCACGGTGCCTTGGCTAAGAAATGGCACGGGATTGTCTTTGCCGAGAATAACCGAGTTGCAGGGTACGGGGAGGGCTCAGCCCTGGGGAAAGGGCCCCTAATATACAGAACAGAACCCCTTGCGGGGACGGGTCCTTCACACACAGGCTACAAGAACCTATGGAGGCAAAAGCACAGAAGTCATGCTACGTAGGCAAGAGCATGTAGAGGGCATTTCGGGGTGGCTGTTGCAAGTGTCTGAGGCTTGAAGCGATGCCCTTGGGCCCCTGAGGGAGGTGGTTGTTGGCGCCTTGGTGCAACTGATGCCCCCTGGCCAGGGCTCCCTGTGCTGCTGGTCAGCAAGTCGTCCCCCCCAAATCAGCTCTGCTCCATGACTCTAGCTTTCGGATTGGCTGGCTGCCATATAGAAGGCAGGGGAAGGCTGGGCCAATCATCTGTTTCTTGCTTCCTGTTTTCCGGGAGGGGGAGGGGGGCTGCTTTTTCCTCTCCGGTAGTGTTGTTCTGCCTGTGCCTGGACTGGCCCTGCCCTCCTCCCTGTTTTGGACCCATGTCCCCTGTTTCTGTTCTCTCTGCTTCTGGATTCTGTTTATCTGTCCTTCCATCTGTCTGCCTGCATGCCTGGTCCTCCACCGTGACAGTCTGTCTGTCCTTGCTACGGTTGCAAATGTTTAAGGAACGCTTATGGAAAATGTTGCAAGGCTTGCATTTTTCATAAGTGTTCCTTCAAAATTTGCATCGGTGGCAAACCTAGTCCTTGCCCCGCTCCATGTGCCAGATCCCACCCTGCATTGCTCTTTCTTTTCTGACTCGGGTACTGCTCCTGTGCAGACTCTCTGGTGTCGATCCCCACAGTGCAGCTCTGACAGCTGTTAGGTGCTTACTCCACCAGGAAGGAAACCGGACTTGGCTTCTCATAACTCATCCTGCAGCCAATGTTCATGTCCCAGTTCCGCGCCGGGCACATCTCTGGCACGGTATAAATATAATAAATAATCATATTCAGACTGGCTGACACCTCTTGCAAGACACTAGTCTGAAGGGCTATTTACGTGCACAGATGAGCCTGTCTTTCTTTAGGAGCCCAAGACACAACGTAAGACAGAGATGCTGAACACGCACATCTGCCAAGGCAGGGCCTGCATGCCTTAGCAACAGTGAGTAACTATGGGCTCCCAGAAGAGCACCCAGCGCTGCATGAAACTGCTTCGCCAGCTCAGATTGTGAAGTGGAGGCAGCGTGCCCAGTGTGTGTGTGTGTGGGGGGGGAACCCCACCCACGATGGCTCTCTAGTCCAACCAAGGGGCAGCAGACAGGAGGGCTGGGAGGAGAATGGTCTCCGCCCAGACCCTGGGACCAGGTGGGGACCTGAGCTAAAAGAGGCCTGTGCCTCTTTCACCCAGTGGGGTTGGTCTCCACTCCCAACAGCTGCTGTTACAATTATTCCAACACAGCCTGCTGGAAGGATGCCAGCAATCAAGCATCCGGTTGTGCCAAGCTTAGCGTATACACTGTCACCTGACCAGGCAGCTCCAGCAAGGCGCTGAGCAGAGTAATGCAAGCAGCCTCTTGGCCTGATTCATTCCTCATGATGCCGCTCTCTCTCCCTAGAGCAGGAAGGGACCTCGAGCGAGGCCCAGAGTCCAGCCCCTGCTTGGGGCAAGCGTTTCTGTCCCCAGATCGCATCCCAGAGGTATGCGTCCCCAGAAGGAAACGGGGGAGAGAGGAAGAAGGATGATAAAGGCTTTGGGACGCAGTTCGGATGAGGAGAGGCTGAAGGCTTTGGGTGTGTCCAGCTTAGAGAAAAGAGGACTAAGGGGAGGAGGCTAGGATAACAGCCTGCGAAGATTGGAAAGGCTGCTGTGAGGACGACAGAGAGCAGTTGTGCTCCCTTGCTCGGGAGGGCAGGGCGAGAGGCCGTGGGGACAAGCTGCAGGAAGCGAGATTTAGACAACAATTCCTGGCTGGAAGCACAGGTGGGGGCAGTGGGATGGGCGGCCCAGGGAAGGTGTGCATTCTCCATCCTTGGAAGTTTCCAAGAGGAGGCTTAAAATGGGGTGCCCCAAGTACTCCCGCTGGGGCCTGACCAGAACTGAGCAGGGTGCAAGTCTCGGCCTCCCCGTGGCTGTGAATGTATCCCTTGGTGTTCGATACGTATCAGAGCAGGAGCGCTCTCTCTAGCAGGACTGGCCTTACCACAGGGGGCCTGGGGCGACGACCCTAGTCTCTGCTTCAGAGGGTCCTGCAGGGCCCCTCACTCCCTCCCAGCAGGGTGCCCATCTCTTGGGCCCTGCAAGGGGTGCTTAAAGGGCAGGGCTATGGGGAAAGGGATGGGATCCCCAGGGGCCACACATTTGATTGCTCCCAGGGTGAATTTGAAGGCTGGCCCTGATCACCAGAACACCTCACGGCGGGTGCCGCACTTTTGTGAGGCCCTCTGAGGGGATCCATTTGGGGATGGCTTCCTTCCTTCCTGCTTTGCTCGTGCGAAGGGCAGCCCAGGCTGGGAGTTCCTCAGGGCTTGTGCCCTCCCTGTACCAGCAGGCTCGAGGAACAGAGCTTCCCAAGCTGTGGGTCAGGTCCTCAAGGCAAGCCGGGTCACACTATTTCCAGATGGGGGGTGCGGAGAGAAATTTGGGGGCCTGGCATATCATGGTAGCTGCGTGGGCTTCCTCCCATCCGCCTGTCTCAGTTTCTGGAGATCACACGTACGTTACTTGCAATGATTCATTTACTCACCGTAGTTAAATGTATAGTATGAACATTCATGTCGGTTTTGAGCTGGGGGCCTCAGTACAATTGTACCCCCATTCACACCCTCTCCTCAGGCCCGGTTGGGGCCATGGTCACAATTTATATTTGACACACTTTACCCAACTCTGCTGCTGTCTGCCCGCTCCTCCCCCCGGCCCGGAGGATATAGCTAAGCCTCAAAATAGGAGCCACGCAAGCAAAATGTTTGAGAACTGCTGGGCTGATAGGACCACAGTCAGCTGTAAGTGTGAAGCTTCTCAGGGCAGAGGAGAGGGCTGTCATTGGAACAGAGTTCCAGAGCTGGAAGGGCCTTCGAGGGTGCACCTAGTCCAGCCCCTGGATTCACCACACCCAAACTACCTGCACAGAAAACTCCACCCAACAAGAAACAGAACTCTGCCACTAAGGCCCTTTTCACACGCGACGCCCCCCCCCCCAAACCCCTGCCCACGTATGCGAATGGGTGGGCAGAGGGGTGTCTGTGTGACAGCCGGTCGGTACGGGGGGGGGGCGTGCGTGCTTCAGCACTCCACCCACCTCCACCGACCCCTCCATGCACAGAGGCATTGGGAAGAACGGAGGTGCGTGGAGATCAGTGGAGGAGATGGGTGTGCATCCGTATGACGGGTCACACACCTATTCCCCCCCCCCCCCCCCCCCNCGCATTTGAAAGGGGTCTAAGTAGAGATGAGGCCCAACTGGAGCAGGCTGATGTCTGAAATAACAGGGACAACCTTATCAAAGAAAAATCCAGCTGGGTCTCTCTCTACCCAAAGACACACTTTCTCTGGTGAGAGAACCAGTGTGGGGTAGTGGATATTAAGGTGCTGGAGTTAAGCCAGAATTCAAATCCTGCCCCAGCCATGAACTCACTGGGTGGCCTTGGGCAAATCACAACCTCTCAGCCTCAGTTCCCCCATCTGTAAAATGGAAAGAGGTGTGTGTCTGTCTGTCCCCGTGTTCCCCTCACCCTTGCCCATCTCAGATTATAAGCCCACTGGGCAGGGACCTGTCTCCAAAATCTGTGACTGTACAAGCGCTGCGTCCGCCTAGTAGCGCTATTTAGTAGTAGAGAGGTTGTACAAAACACTTTGGAATCCAGAAAGGAAAGTGCATTTTGTATTGCAGTTCGGCAGTTTCCTTTTGGCGGTGCTGTGATGACCCCCAGTGGACTCTCTCTGACACTGCAGCTGTAGTCGTGCCAGGCCTATAGAGTACCATTCTCCCTCTCTCTGCTTCCCTGCTTTGTTCTCTCTCTAGCCCATTCTTTTTCTCAAGCTCTTCCAACCCCGTCTGCTGCAGATAGAGCTTGAGAAATGTCTGCTCTACTCATTATGGCAGAATCATTCTGAGCACCTTCCAATTGTGTTTTCGGCCAAGAGACGCACAGATTTTTAACAGAACAATATAGTCCGTGCCCGACTGAGTCAGACCAATGGTCCGTCCAGCCCACCATCCTCTCTCCGACAGCGGCCAGTCTCAGTTGTTTGGGAGAAGCACCCAACAGGTCCCAATGGGGCGATCCACTCCCTATTGTTCGCTCCCAGTCAGAACTTACGTCCCCAAAGCCTGCTTGGCTAATAGCTGTTAATGGACTTATACTCCGAGAACTCATCCAATCCTTTAAAAAAAATCCCAGTTATATTATTAGCATGAACACTCTCTGGCAATAAGTTCCACAAAGTAATTGCACACGGAGTGAACCATGTTGACTTTACAAATGGACATTAAGAAACTGTATGTAAGAAGGATCCCACCGCAGATGTGAGCTCTGGTTCGAGTCTTACAGCAAACAAGGGAAGCTGGAGGAATCAGAGACTGCAAGGGACTTTTTTATGAGCAAACTGAGGCACAGATTCTGAGAGAAGCGTAAGCAGAGACGGAGCTGGCTATCGGACACTGTACCAGACACATCCTTAGCAAGTCTTTTCTTCAACGCTTCCAGTGAGGAAGATTCCGCAACTTTCTGGGACTTCTTGTTCCACTGCCCCAAAGTTCTTATAGTTAACGAATGGTTTAACCAGATCTTTCTTCTTGTAACTCAGAGCTATTGCCTCTTGTCCTATCCACGGTGGCAACGGAGGACAACTGCTCTCCCACCTCCTCTAGGGCAGCCTTTGAAATATTTGAAAACGGATTATCCTAGAATCTTCTTTTCTGTAGATCAGACATACCCAGCAGTCCTACAGCCTCTCCTCCTGTCTTCTAAATCCTTGATCGCCTTTGTTGCTGTCCTCTGAATCTTCTCCACTTTGTCCACATCTTTATTTGAATAGGGTGCCCGACACAGTAAGCAACATGGAGCCTAACTAATTCTGAGTCCAGCAGCACAATTGCTTCCCATTTCTTGGATACGATGCTTTTGCTGATGCAATCCAAAATGGCACTTCCCTTTTCTTTCTCTCTTTCTCTCTTTGCAACAGTATCATCTTGCAGGCTTGCATTCAGTTTGTGATCCCCCATGCTCAGCAGTCAGCCATTTTTCCTCCGCCTTCTATTTTTTTCCTGCCCAGCTCTCTCGATTATCTAGATCATTTTGCATTCTAATCCCATCCTCCACAGTCTTTGCAATCCCTCCGTCTTTGCAATCCCTCCCAGTTTTGTGTCGCTTGCAAGTTTGAGTATACTCTCTACTCCCTCCTCCAAATCATTAATGAAAATGTTGAAGAGGACTGGAGTTAAGAGAACAAACCCCTCTGGAACACCACTTGATACCATTTCATTAATTATTACTCTTTTTAAATGTGGCTTTTCAGTCACTTGTGAACAGACCAGATGGTAATTGGGCTGGGGGTTTACTGTAGATACCTCCCAATTGGGATTATTGGGGAAGCTTTTGTTCTAGGCCTGCTGACTGCTGCTTTTGCTCTACTCCCCAGGTATTTAGAAGACTCCAGAAATCATGGGCAGTTGCCAGTTGTCTTTATTTCCACATTGGCTGGACTAGAGACTATGTTTTATTTTATTTTGTTTTTAAGAGGGTGGGGAGTAAGGCCTTTTTTACACGGACGCCACAGCAGGCCCGGTGGGTGGAGATAGGTGAGTGGCACACCCAGCGAATACCTGGCACCGCCAAGCTGGGTGACGTTTACACGGACGGCACCGCAGGGGATTGTGGGACGGAAGGGGAGGGGCTGGCACACACCCAGCGGCCAAACACCCACCCCGGGAAACACCGAGCAAACACCCATGACATTTACACGGACACCTGAGACACCAAATGGCGGGGAAGCCCCGCCCAGCACAACGACGGCACAACATGGCCGACAGAGGGCAAACGAAGCTGCAGCACGCAGCTCCACCCACAAACCGCCAGACCCCATGCGGGCAGGGTAGGAGGGGACTGGGATGACAGGAGATGCACAGTAGCAGACCCCAGCCAGCCCCGTGGGGGTGGGAAGGGGAACAGGGGAGGGGGGCAGAGGCCCGATGCAGCAGGGGACCCCAACACACATACACGCATACCCTGGCAGAGGACCCACACACACAATCCCCTGGCCCCTGGCCAAGGAGTCGGGAACCGGACACATGCAGGCACGTCGGCAGGAATGGAAACCCACAGCACAGCTGGGCTGGCAGGGAACTGCAGGGTGGGTGTGGGGTGGGGAGAGACCCAGACCACACCAACCGGCAGGAAACCCGCTGCAGGTATCCCCACACCAACAGTGAATCCGTGCAGCTAACTGGGGGGGCGGGAATCACAAACGCTGGGAGGGGGCAGGGCACCAGGACAGCAGCCAAGGGGATGGACCCCCAGCCCAAGGTACCAGGGGAGAAGGGGCGGGGGGGGGGAGACAGACGGGAACCAAGACAGGTGGCCAACTGGCCGCAAACAACCCAGGCATGGGATAGCAGGGGGACCCCTAAAGGATACGGCAGAGCAGCTGTACATACGCCGGGAGGGGGGCGCGGGATAACCGGTTCCTGCCAGGCAACAGTGCCACAACCACCAAGAGGCGCCCACACAAGAGACCAGGCCACAGTGAGGAACAAAACACACACCTGGGGAAGGGGGCAATGCAATGTTAATAAAGGGGGAAGGGCGTGGAACATGGGAAAGGTCCAAGGGAGATGGGGCGGCAGCATGGAGAGGGGCTCCCTGGGGCGGGGCCCCGACCTCAATAGGGATGCTGACACCGTACCCGGCTCCATCAATCCGCCTGGGCACAGTCCAGGCGGTGCACCCACTCCAGGAGGTGCAGCAGCAGCTGCACAACCTCCTCCTGCTCCGCTCGGCAATCATCACCTGCACTAAGGGATGGAGAGAAGGGGCCATCAGGACGGGACAGTGGGCCCCAACACTGTGGAACCCCGAACAGACACCCGGGGAGAGGGCCCCGCACACACGCAGCACACTCACTGATCTCATCGTACAGGCGGGCCCCAGCGCGGAGATCCGAGGCCGCACACTGCAGCTGGCCAGCCATCTGTGCCAGGCGGAGAATGGCCAGGAACACACAACCAGAGTAGCTAGAAGGGAGAGGGAGAAGGTGCACGGAAAGGGAGTGGGTCAGCAGGGGTTGGTAACCACACAGCAAGCACGACCCATGCAGTGGGGCCAGGGACACCCAAGCCGCTCACACCAAGGGGGATCACGGGTGGCCAGCAACAGGCCCGTACACAGCCCACACTCACGGTCAGCTGCCCGTCACGTCTGTCGCCCATTCATCGCCTACAGTGCAAATGGGGGCAACCAACTAGGGACACCAGGAGCAGTGGAAGGCGGGGCAGCCCAGGCAGAGCAGCCAACCAATGGGTATCCCCCGCCAGACAGGCCAGACCGTCAGTGCAAAGACCCGCAGGGCAACACCGGCCACTAGGGAGTCATTGCAGGAGCACAGGGGGTGAGGCCCTCCCAGCCCACAGAGGAGCCCTGGAGCGCCCCAAGGTCCATGGCTGGCAGGTGGTCCAAGAGGGGGAGATGTACTGGCGGGCCGCCGAGGGGGGATCCCCATCAGGTGCACGGAACACATCCACGGTAACACGCAAATCGCACGGCAGACAGCACGGGCTGCCACGGTACATATGTGTCCTAGTAACTGCGGCCGGGCGTGGGGTGTCGAGTGAGAGGTGGTGTGAGTGAGGTGAATGAGAGGCCACAGTGAGTTGACTCTGCAACAGATCATTGGTGCTGGTGTCCAGAACAGGTGGAGGTGCAGCAGAGGGGGTTGGCGGGTGTGCTCAGCAGGTCACCCTGTGCAGCTGTCCCCAGGACCCGCTACGGGTAGTAGGGGACGTGGGAGGCACGGTGCGGGTGTGCAGGGTGAACAGGGCTTGGGGCCAGGGGGAACGGATTGCAGACATGTGATTGCTAGGTGCAGAGTCCGCTCACAGGGTGGGTGGGTAAAGAGGACACAGTCACAGCTGCACGGGCCTGGGTCAGGTCCCCCGGCCACGTAACACCTAGGCAGGTAGCTGCTGGGTTATCCAGCACTAGTGTCAGTAGTGGGACCCCCCCAGAGTGTGAGTGTTGTGGGTGGTACCATTCTGCCTGTTGATGAGCCCCCTGAGGGGAGGGCTGTCCTGTTAATGGTCCTGTCCTCCTGCTTCATGATCTTGGCGCTGGTGTTGGAGCAATGGGCCGAGCTACTACTGGCAGATCACCGCTTCTACAACCATGGCGTCCGGCACAGGAGAGCGGCCAACCTGCGCCGAGCTGCATCACTGCTGTGGGCACGGAGGGTAGCTGTCTGCCGACAGTCCCTGTTTGGAACACCGGTGTCCCAGGACATGCACCTGGTACTGTCCCGGTGGCCGCTCAATGTCTACAGGCACCATGTCACTGTCCCAGCGCGGAGGCTGAATTGGATGCGCTCTCGTACCAATGAATGGTGGGAGAACATGCTGGCCACCTGGACGGACGAGGAGTGGACGGACCACTTCCACATGAACCGCTCGCTGTTGGCCCGGCTCAGGGAGCTCCTGAATCCACATCTCCGAAGGCACAAGACCAACATGCAGTATCCGCTGCTGCCAGGGATGCACGTGGCTATGGCCGTGGGGAGACTGGCCACCCCCGATTCCTGTCAGAGCATTGGGGAGCAGTTCAGGGTGGGGACCACGACTGTTAACAGGGTGCTCCATGACGTGTGCGACCGGCTAGTTGAGCTACTGCTCGAGCGGGTCATACAGCTCCGGGATCCGCGGTTTTGAGGACATGATCTGCAGCTTCGAGGCCATGGGCTTCCCCCATTGCATAGGGGCGATAGACAGCACCCACATCCCTATCATCCAGCCCCCACATGCCAAGACAGACTATCTGAATCAGAAGCAGGTGTTCTTGATCAATCTCCAGGCCATGGTGGATCACTGGGCTTTGTTTACCGATGCCAATACTGGCCACTCTCGGAGGAGCCATGATGCTCGCATACTGCGGGCCTCCCCCTTCTATGCACGCATGTTTGACAGGGAGATAGACCCCAACCTCTACCGTGTCACTGAGGGGGTCTCCATGGCCCCAGTGGTGATAGGGGACCCTGCCTACCTGCTGAGCCTGTGGCTTATGAGGGCCTATCCCATTGCACGCACAGCGGAGCGCCGGCTCTTCAATTAACAGTTCTCGTTGGCTCGGAGCATGGTGGAGCGGGCATTCGGGCTGCTCAAGGGGCATTGGTGCCTGCTCATGAACAGGAGCCAGTTCAATCTGCAGCATACCCCCATCCTTGTACTGGCAGCCTGCATCCTGCACAATGTCTGCGAGACCGGGGGAGCTGCCATTGACTACCCCCCACCAGTGCAGAGAGAGGGTCCCATGCCCCTCTACCAACATGTCCAGGGTGGCGTGTTCCGGCGCATATCTGAGGAGAACTGGGAGTCTCTGTGTTGGCGCATTGTCGCCCAGATGGCAGGCAACCGAGTAGGCCTGTTAACAGCCCCCCACCCTTCACGATACCATGTAACGGGTAACAATAAATCTTGTTATGTCTGTCCCACAATCCGCTTGTGGCCTCTGGTTTGGGTTGTAGGGGTTCCCCAGTCCTGTGAGGCCTGTGCCCAGTGCCACTGGGTAACTCACCGCCTTCTAGCCATGGCAAGCGAACTACAGCAGGGCTCGGCCCCTCACCGGCTGTCCAGTGGCATGCTTGGTGCTCCACTGATGTAACTGTGCAGACCTGTACCCGGCCATGGGAGCGATGCTGTTGCCCACCCGGCTGCCTGCAGGCCAGAGACGTATGCTTCCGGCACCTGTTTTGTGAATGCCCTGCCCCCGACTGCATATGGAGCGACCCCTGTACACCATGGTGCCCCTGCTGACACACCGAACAACAGAGTGGTAATGTAAAACACAGTTTAGTAGGGGTTCTGTACAAGGGGTGAGGGGGTTCACTATTTGCGGGGCCTTCCCCGTGGCTGCTTCGGTGCACCACTGGGGCTCGATCCCCTGTGGGCCCTTGCAGCCGCCGTCCTTTGGGAGTGGCGGCCCGATGGCCCGAGCTCTCTGTTGTCCACAGGCCGCTCGACGTCGGGCTGGGGTGCTGGGCCCTGAGGTAATGGAACATAAGGTCTGTGCCACCCTGCCTTGCACTGTTACCCCGGTGCCACAGCCCTTTCCATGGCCCTCTGCTGTTCTCATTGCTCCCCACACAGCAGCCCCTCCCGCCATCCCTATGCTCTTTGCTATGTCCTCCCCACTCCCCCCCCTTTCCTGACAGCTGTGTGGTCCGGCTTACCGGAGCTGGTGGGTGGCTGGCATGGGTGGTTGGTCACCTGGAGGTTCTGGGTTCACCGAGGGAGACCGTGGTTCCCGGAGGGGGGATCGCGGAGGCAGCTGTGAAGGAACCGGGAGAGGTGCGGGCTGGAAGGGCAGCCCCACGGGTTCGTGTTGTGGGGCTATGTGGGGGAGAGGGAGCCTGTTGACGAGACCGGGGAAGGGGTGCTGCTGGGGAAACCATTGTTGGCTGAAGTGCAGGGGTGGCACCTGCACCTGTGTGGGGCGCCCCAGTGGTAATCACCTGTCATCCCTCCACCCGGGCCTGGAGGGGGTGCGTCCCACCGGGGTTCCCTCCGCAGGAGCCCCAACGCCTCCCCAATGAGGTCAAGGCCCCGTGCGGCGGTCCCCTCCAGCGCGACACGTCCTCTCGGCTCTGTCGAGCTGCATCTCACGGTGGAGGAAGGCAGTCTGGCACCTGTCCCACAGGTGCTCGGTGCAGGACCAGTTTAGCATGACTGCTACTGTCTGTCGGCCCCTCTCCCCCTCCCCTATTTGCACCTCCCTTGTGAGGGCGAGCTCCTCTACGTGCACCTCGGCTAACCTTCTGGTTTCCTCCAGCAGCTCCCTGCCGAGGTCCTCTCTTCTCCACCTGTTCCGGGCCCGAATCTCCTGATTCCTTTCGGCACTGCCAGCGGCAGCTCCCCTCACTGGACCGGGGCGCTCATCTGTGGGAGTGAGGTTAACAGGTTGGGGGGTGAGGCCTCAAGTCCGTACTCTATGCTCATAGCTGTGCCTCCTGTTACCTAGGGGGGTGCCTGCACCCCCTTCCTGTCTGTCCCTATGGTGTATGTTACTGGGTGGGCGGGGTCCTGTGCAACGTGTCCCCTCTGTCGGGCCACAGAGCTCTATTCACCTGGGTTCATGCTAGTACAGCTCCTCGTACGGGCTTGTTGCATGTTCCCACCCCCCTTGCCTGCCCCCCGCCCGCTGTTAACTCTTAGCCCTCAGGGGCTGTTAACCCGTATGGCTCGGTGACCCTTCGGTTCCGGTCACCGGCCCTTCCCTGTCATGCATGGGGGTGGTTGGTTCCAGGGACTGCCCCTGTGTCCGGCCTGTTAGCCCATTACCCCGGTACCGGCCAGGACCCATCCCTTGTGCGTTGTGGCCTACCATCATTGTTCTGGTGCCCAGCTCTCGGGGGTGCCTCCGGTTCCTCCTCGACCACCTCCTCCTCCGCAACCTCCTCCTCGTGAACCTCCAGGACACCTTCAGCTGTAATGGGACTGTGGATCCATCAGTCAATCCCTCCTGCCCAGCTTAGGCTCCGATCACTGTGGCTGGGGCCCTCCCCCCCCGGGGCCCTGGTTGCGTTCCTACCTGGATCGTCTTCCTCTGCTTCCTGGGAGGCGTCTCGGGTCTCCGGCCGCTCCGCGTGCGCCCCCCTTCCCTGCGGCTCAACGCCCTGTGGGTTTTGTGGGTGCACGCGAAGGGCAATGTTTGAGTGCGCGGGTTCCCGGGGCGCCTCCTCCCCCTGTATGATGGGGCCGTCCCCTCCCGCATCCTGCCTTGCCTCACCAGGGGCAGCGGCCTCCCCCCGCTCTGGGGGGGTCGGGCAGGGTGCGTGTGTTGTGAGCGCCCTCCGCCTGCCCCTGGTGAAAGCGGTGCCATGTAAGTGGGAGGCGACTATGTCCCCGTCCATGCAAAGGAACTGGTCCAGCTCATCATGGAACTCCATTGTCCGCATGGCACAGCCGGACTTGAGATTGTTGTCCTTGATATGTTTATATCCGGACCTCAAGTCCTTTGCCTGCTGCATGCACTGGGTGACATCCCTATTGTACCCCTGCCACTGCATCTCCTGGGCGATGGCTTCATAGACCTGTTGGCAACCTTCTTGCTACCAATGCATGGCAAGCTCATTGTAACATGCGTCATTATAGTGTGAATTTGGTTATAATGTAGTGTGTATCATGACTCCCAAAGGGTTGCATCGCAAATATCTTTGACATTCAAAAAGCACTCTCTCATTAGAACGTACATTTTGTTATAACATGGTGTGCGGCATAGCTCCCAAATACAGCATTTTAACATGGTTGCAATGTACTTTATATCTATCTCTCTCTCTCTCTCTCTCTATATATATCTTTCATGTCTTCAGGTACCTACTGCTCAAATTCCTCGGGCCCTGGCTTATTATAGTTTTTAATTTATCTTGCCACAGTTTGTGCTCTTTTTCTGATTTAGACTTTACTTCCACTTTTTAAAGGGTTTTTTTGGGGGGGCCTTTAATACCCTTGCTTCTATAGCTCTTATTTAGTCATGCTGGCGTTCTACTAGATCTCCTCCTGCTGCCATTTATGACTGGGGAGACGCATCGGAAGCAGTTCCAGGATAATCACCTCATGTAGGTTCATGTCGCAGTTTGAGCTGGGCAACTACAGATTAAAAAGTAGAAGATGGGAGATTAAAGCACAAAAAAAGAACAGCGTTAATTCTGTAATGGGGCCCAAACAGCCATGAATCTTGGAAGACTCAAGCTCACAAAACACACAATCCCCAGGTATCTGTCTCCCAATGTGCTGTTACTTACAGTGTCCAAATAGTGCAACTGCAACAGTTATCAGGCTACAATCTGGTGCTGGGTGGCACGTCCAGTCCCCTGGACATGGGGCTCCGCAATCCTGGAGACATTCAGGTCAAGCAGCCCGCTGCATCTCCTGGCCTTTGTTATGGTTCTACATTGGAGTCTAGAACACTCCCTGATATTTTGGAATGAACTGGATCTGATTTTCAAACGTTATCGCATCACAGACAGACAAATGGGGGAGTTGGGTATTATGGCCTAGAAATGGGGGGCTCATTGTGCTAGGCATTAGGGCTGGCTTTAGGATTATCAGGGGCCAAGGAAAAATGAGGGACCCCTGGTAGCATCCTCCATGAGGCTGTGCTGGGAGAGAGTGCGGCACAGAGCAAAGATCCTATTGTAAGCATCGGTCATGATGTTTCATGCTGTATCAATCCTGTTCAAGATACTTAGAAACATGCATCTCTTGCTGTTTTCCTTCCCTTTGTGCTTATTGGATGAGCTGCTTGTTTGTATTAATATCTGTGGCTGTTAAACTGTGCTGCTGTCATAGCCCTTACTTGGGGAAACTGATTACCTCTTGCCTTACTGGTTTGTTTATAAAGATCAAAAGTGGGATCCGACGAGCAGATACCACTGGTGCTTGCACGCAGCACGGCTACAAGCTCCATACACTTTAAAAGGTTCGACCCTGCGCTAAGTGCTAGGGCTGGTGCTGCCCACTTGGAGGATCAAACCCTAAATGTTTGTCAATAGAGACAACGTAGTACAGTGTTATTATTATTATTATTAACAAACATTTATATAGCGCCAGCAGTGTACCTGGCACTTTACAAAGTAATAAAATAGACACGGTCCCTGCCCCTAGGGCTTACAATCTGAG
>QEPC01000040.1:757957-769655 GCA_003113815.1 Sphenodon punctatus | reverse complement strand
CCCTTGACAGAGTAGCCAGCTCCCCAATCAGAATCTGTCAAGGTGTGGGGGGCAGCTCCCTGATGGGGTCCCCCCCTTGATAGATTCCCCCCCCAATTGGGGAGCTGCCCCCCACCCCTGACAGGTTCCCCCCACCCTTTGACAAATTCTCATTAGGGAGCTGCCCTCCCATCCTGACAGGCTACCCCACTCTTTGACAGGACCCCCACCATTGTGGAGCTGCCCCCCACCTTACAGGTTCCCCCCCTTGACAGATCCTCCCATTGTGGAGCTGCCCCCCACCCTGATAGATTGCCCCCCCTTGACAAATTCCCATTGGGGGAGCTGCCCCCACCCCTGATAGGTCCCCACAGCTTCCCCCCCATTGGAGAACTGCCCCCTACCTCTGACAGATTCCCCACTCCTACCCCTTGACAGACCAGATCCCCTTGGGGAGCTGCCCCAAGTCCTTTACAGATCCCCCCCTATCCCTTGAGATCTGAGCTGGCCACCCTTGACAGATTCTTTGTGGGGAGCTGTCCACCCCCACCCCTTGACAGATCCCTCTCACCCCCTGGCAGATTGGAGCTGCCCACTCCCACCCCCTGGCAACCTGTAAAGTGGCCTAACTTGGCACCCTCCTAAGCTTGCTGCAGTGGGGGGGAGGGTGGGTCTCTGTCCTGGCTGCCTGTCTGGGGCTTCTCTTAAACATGGGTGAGCAGCAGAGTGACTATGAGTCCTTCTTTCCGAGCTGTAACTGAGCTTATTGTAATACGTTTTGGTCTCCAGGCAGTTTTTCAATCTGGGCTTCAATTGTGGGAAGGAGAAATAACAGGGATTGTTGCAGGAATATCTGTGTTTCTGTGGAAGCCTAATGGTTCTTTTGACTTGTAACTGTTTCAAAGGGGAATGGCTTGTTAGTGGGAAATGCTAACCCTTGAGCAAGGGCCACTTACCCCAAGGCTGCTCACAAGGGACTGCTCTCTTGCCAGTCTCCTCTGAGTTCAGTCAGATGGAGCAGGTGAGCGCCCCTGGCTGGGCCCAGAGATCCAGCATGGTTGAATGAGCTGGGCTGGGCACCCTCGAGAGGTTCCTTTAGTACAGAAACCGGAGATCCCCCATAGTGGCGCTCTGTCTCGGAAGGCGAGATGTGCAGGTGAATTTCCCAGACGGAAGGTATGACCCCGCAAGTTGCTGTCTGGAAACTCTCATGTAAAGAAGTCTTTGGGCTTCATTCACACAACACACTAACTCGGGGGTAAAAACAGGTGTGCTAGTGGCGAGGCGCTTCCCTGGCGCTCCTGTGACCGGCACTCCCCAGGTTGGGGAGGTGTGGGCCTGTGTTGGCCCAGAGTGATCCATGTGGGTGGTCCTTGGCCCAGGATGTGCTTGTGCAATTTCCCCAAGTACCTATCCCAGGCCAGCTGCCTACCTGCCCCAGGGCAGACCTGGGCCAACATCTGGCGGTATGGGAACAGACCTGTGGGTGAGACCCGGCCACCGTCACATCTGTTTTTACTGGGAGATAAGTTCAGGTTTTCTCCAGGGCTCCACATGGTGCATGGGCCCTTCCAAGAAATTTATTTTTTTTGCCATGGAATTAATCTTTTATTTTATTAACTGGTTCTGTTTGAACTGGAGCTGAGGGGGTGTTTAAATCTCTAATTTTTAGGATTTATTTACACTGTAGGTCCTTGTGGGGCAGCTGTGGAGCTGGAGCTATCCTCGAACTCTGGAACCATGTAAATACTCCAGGGGGAAACAACCATGGGGTGAATGAAGTGCTTTGTGGAACCTGAGCTGTGTGACTGAGCACTTACGTGAGACTGCCCTGCGTTTCACAGAGCCATGTTAATGGCACCACAAAATTTAAAGCAAACCCAAGTCTAGCTTAAACAGTTAGCGTTCAGACAGTTTCTTCAGAGAGCCTAAGAACATAAGAAGTGCCAGACTGGGTCAGACCAATGGTCCATCTAGCCCAGCATCCTGTCTCCGACAGTGGCCAATCACGGTGGCTCGGGAGAAGCACCCAACAGGTCACAATGGGGGATCCATTCCCTGTTGTTTTCCCCCAGCTCCCATCATGTTCCCTGATCCTGTCTGGCTAATAGCTGCTAATGGACCCATCCTCCAGAAACTTGTCCAAACCTCTTTTAAACTCAGCTCTAGTACTGGCCCTTGCCACAGCCTCTGGAGTAGATTCCACAACCCAATTATACGCAGAGTGAAAAAATATTTCCTTTTATTTGTTTTAAACTTGCCACCCGTGAGTTTCATGGAGTGTCCCCTAGTTCTAGTACTAGCTGGGAGGGTAAATAACGGCTCCTTGTTTATTAGTTCCACCCCACTCATGATTTTATAGACCTCTATCCTATCTCCTCTCAGTCGTCTCTTCTCCAAACTGAAAAGCCCCAACCTACCAAGCCTCTCCTCATACAGGAGCCCTTCCATGCCCTTGATCATTAGCCCTCTATTTGTGCTAATGAGTGCAGTGACCAGTTGCAAACTGATGTGTTGCAGAGTACATATTAGCTTGTTGAGGTGAGAAACTAGTTGGGTAGAAATATAACTCACACAACTTCCCTGGACCGGACTATGTGGTGGTTGCACCTGGTCTCATGCTTTTCATCCATAGTTGTCAAGATGTTTCTCTCCCCATCTGTGAAATGGGAAAGCTGAATCCCAGGATAGGTGTGTCTTGCTCAAGGTTGCTCAGTTAGCCAGTTACAAACCTGAGATTTGAATTCTGCCCTGTCTGTTGTCCATTGCATTTTGGGCACCAGTATTGTAGAAGGGAGTCTGTCAGTTTCCACAGCATCTGAATATGAAATAAGGGAGGTTTTAAGGCAAGCTGTTTAACCCCTTGACGATTATGGATGGAGTCTAACAAATGTTGACTATCCAAAGCATACCAAACTCTGACACCTGCATTCTGAACATGGATTCTGCACTATTTCTCTGAGCGTAAAAGATATAAGTTTTGATTATACCCTGTGCACTCTGAGAAAGAGATCTCTAGTTATGTTTATAATGCGGTTTTGAAAAAGAGTTGGGCTCCTTTCGAGGTGGTGTCTGTGCAATGGGAGTTGTATCTTTTTCTAAAAGTTTATATGGAATGCTACCAATGGAGGGTGACATTGGCAGAGGGGTGGCACTAACCCAGGTGAGCAGGGAATAGATGTGATGGGGCATATTCTTATGAACAGTGTTCAAGTGAAGTAACTACTCCACTTTGTGTCCCTGTAACGATCATGACAATGTTACCCATTCCATTTTACTTCAAGTAAGGGATTCACACTACAGTTGAGTAAAAAGTAAAGGGAAGCAAGTACTCCTTTTTCAGGAATGCGTACTTCTCTTCCTACTTATGAATAATTTCCGCTTAGAGTTCCCGATGTTTACTCCTGAATTCTTCACGTGGTTTATAGCTTTATTTTCAAGCATGTTTGTCAGAATGTGGCATTGGATTAAGAAATATACTAGTATATGTTAATCCTGAGTTCTCTGCAGATAGAGAGAGATGAAATAAGGGATATCTTAATGGGGGAAATCTAAATCTGTTCTCATTGCACTTGTTGCTTCTGCCACATTTAGTAAGGAAGGTCCGCTGAATGTTGGAAATTGTATAGTGCTACTCGTACTTAAAATTCTGGTCCTGCAGGGTTCCATCAATGTGTGTCTGAGACCCCTGGGTGAGATCGTTAGGAAATTTGGAGTGAAGGGCCATCAGTATGCTGATGACACCCAACTCTACCTCTCTTTTTCATCTGACCCAGGGCCTGCAGTCTTGGTGCTTACCCGGTCCCTGCTGCCGTTGGGGACTGGATGCAGGCAAGCAGATTGCAGCTGAATCCAGACAAGACTGAGGTGGTGATGGTTGGCTGGCCATGTGACCTGAGGGACATAGGGACCCTTGTTGTTGATGGGGTCCAGCTTTCTTTGGTAACTCAGGTTTGCAGCCTTGGGTGCTTGCTGCTCCTGGATGGCCAGGTTACACCAGTGGCCAGAAACCACCAACTTCATCTGGTGAGAAGGTTGAAACCTTTTTTTATCAGACTTGGACAATGTCATCCATTCCTTCATAAACTCAGGACTAGACTATTGCAATGCGCTCTTTGTTGGGCTGCCCTTGATGTCTGTTCAAAAGCTGCAGTTTGTGCAGAATGCAAGAAGGAAACCAAGGAAGACCCATCGTATCTGGCCCTGGCACACGCACTGAAGGAATATTAAGATTCATAGAGAACATTCTAAAACCACTTGCTATGCAAAGGGCCGGTTTCATCCGAGACACCACGGACGTCCTCTCCAAACTTCGTAACATAAGTAACCTCCCACAAAATACCATCCTGAATACTATGGATATCACTTCGCTCTACACCAATATTCTCCCACACTGATGGAATTGCAGCATGCCTCAAATACTTCCAGGACTACGAGAAACACAAAGACATCCAGCCCAAGCACATTGGGAAACTTATCTACTTCATACTTACAAGAAATTCATGTTCCACGACAAACACTATCTACAAATCATAGGAACAGCAATGGGCCCGCCCAATATGCCAACCTCTTTGTGGGACACCTCAAAGTAGAATACCTAGAGAAATGTACCACTAAACCCTTCCTATACCTGAGATACATAGATGACATCTTTATCATGTGGACAGATAGCCTGGTCTCCCTGTTGGAATTCAACCATAACTTCAACAATCACCTCAATCAAATTAACAATGGAACACTCCTACAACAAGAGCAACTTCCTAGAAACCACAATCAGCATAATCGACGGATCCTTTCAGACAGCTATATACAGGAAACCTATGGACCACCAAAGATATCTCCACAGAGCCAGCAACCACCCGAGACACACCAAGAAATCTGTCATACGTAGCCAAACCCTCAGATATCACAGAATCTGCCTTCATCAAATAGAGCCTTCATCAAAACTGCCTTCATCAAATAGAGGCGCTCCGTCAGAGAAGCGGACTGTACAATAGAGCAGTCTCTCCCGATTCTTCAAGATAATTTACTATAATATGTAAAGCGCCAGGTACACAGCTGGCGCTATACAAATGCTTATAATAATAATAATAATAATAATGCAATACAAAAAGAAGGAACCCTCCAACCATACTCCTCTGGTTGTTACCTGCCACCCCAAACTGGAACCCATATATGACATCATCAGACAACTCCAACCTATACTGGATGGGGAACCTACCCTAAAAGAGATACTTCCAGAGCCTTCACTTCTGGACTTCTAACAACCCCCCAATCCCTCTCAGCTAATTTTCTGCGGGAAGCTCCTCCTCACTTCATCTCCCACAAGAACAAGTCCGTGCCAGAACAGATATAAAACCTGCCTCTCCATCTCTGCTGCAAAGAGCATCCAGACACCCCATGGAAAGTCATTCCAAGTACAAGGGAGCTACAACTGTAAATCCAAAAATCTAGTCTACCTCATTCAATGCCCCAAATGCCCCTTCACAAATGCATGAACTTGCACAGAAAAAAGATCATGCACAAGAGTACAGGTTCCACTGCTGGCACCCTCTTTTCTCAGAGTGACCACTTTGTCCTGGTCTTAAAAGGAAACCTAAACAACATCTTCAGAAAATTCTGAGAACAAAAATTCATAGACCTGCTGGATATAAAAAAAACAATGGACTCAATGTAGACATGGGCTTCACAGGCCATTACAAAAATGTGCAAGTCTAAATTAATGTTAGTTACACGAATCCCCAAGTGGATGTTTAACAGCTCTACTCATCACTCCACCCCTTTTCAAATGCATTTACCTCCTCCTCTAGTCCTGTCCTCACCTTCCCCTTCCCTCCGCCTGTGAAGTCACTCTGTACCTTGCTTTGCATTGCTCCATCTGCAGTTCCAATGCCTGACCTGCCTGACGAAGGACCCTGTGAGGTCCAAAAGCTTGCCTACCTCCGCCCACTTGTGTTGGTCCAATAAAAGATATCTCCATGCTATTTTCTCTCTAACTTTCTCTCTAGCTTTCTGGGCACAATTTAAGGTGCTGGTTTTGACCTATGTAGTACTTTGTTTGCCCCGGCTAAGGTTAATTCTTTGCTTGCTTCATAGGAGTAAAAGTTAGGTTTTTCTTGCTTGCTTTGTGTTCGCCTGCCTGCCTGAAGTAAAATCATGCTTAATACAAGAGAGTGAAATACTGAAGAACCACTAGGCCTGAACTCGCCCTCACTTGGAATTGTGCCAATTGGGCGAAAGGGAAAAATGAAGAAGAAAGGCCTGATTGACCGATCCCCATATTTAGCTAGAAAGTCTCCTGAATAATCATAAGGGGTTGCCATATTTGCTATTCCGGTAATGGAATGGTCTATAAAAGTTGACCCCAGTTGCCAGCTCAATAGCTGCACATCTCACAACTCATACCCCCTGGGACTCTGTCTGTGGGACACATGGACCCCAGCAGAGCCTCCATTGGGGAGCCTTCACCACTTCTCCACTGCAACTTACTACTACTTAATGGGTAAGATTTGCCATTTCAAGGGAACTGGCCATCTCCTTGAAAAGATGTTTTCTCTCATATATAACTCTTGATAGGACTTGTAATGTCATTCGCTTTGTGTCTTATTGTTCTCTTTTAAGATCGCTTGCAGACTTATGTGATTCCTGAATGTATTCCTGGGTCTCGGTTTCTTGTCCAATTCCAGGCAGACCTAATTTGCATTCTTTATCCAATAGTCTACTTCCTTTTTTATCTTGTCTTTTAATAAATTGCTGTTTTACTATCTGTAAACATTTTGTCTGAGTGCTCAATTCCTGAGAGAGGTGGAATACCTCCAGAGTTGAACCTATACTGGGATTTTTACCCAAACTTAAAGTTATCTACACTCTATAAAACTCTAAATCTCTTGGGCCCCAGGTATCTGGAAGTCCGCCTCTTCCCTTACGTTCCATCATGGCCTCTGAGGTTGGCCGAGGGTGCCCTCTTGCGAGTACCAACTGCCCATGGGATTTGTACAATGAGGGCACGCAGAGAGGCATTCTTGATGGCTGCTCCACGATTATGGAACTTTCTCCTTGGAGATCCATCTAAGCACAAGGCTGCTTACTTTTTCGCAAGAGATGCAAGACTTTTCTGTTTGGCAGGCTAGGATACGGTTGGGTGAGATGGGTTGGAGGGATTAGGGAGACGGTTGGTGGGTGGGGCTTCAGTGTTTTTAAATTGCTTGTATATGTTTTTATATATGCTTGTATATGTTTTATGTTTATACATTAAAAAAAATATTTTTAAGCTGCCCTGAGCCTTGAGGGAAGGGTGGAGTAAAAATTGAATGAATAAATTAAAGTAGCAAAATTCTTTACAACTGACCAATCTAAACAGTGTATGCAGTTAGTATTGACAAGTTATGCAGGCTGCACTCTCCCAGGTGACACTTACGGATTTGATGAAGTTGAGTATTTTGAGGAGTGTAAACTTGAGGCACCGTAGAGCTTGTGGTCATTTGAAGAGACATTGTTAGACTATACAATAGTAGGGCATTTGTCCTGATCTGCTCAGATTCCAGTTCTCTTCTGCTAACTTACATTAACTTCCTTTACAGTTTAAATTAGGTTGGTTATAGTATTATTTTCATTTAGATTTTTGTTCATAATTGGGTATTTTTCTGTGCCTCGTTAAACACCTAGTGGGGCCTATGGTACTTCACCGAGTACAATGAAATGGCCTAATGTTGACAGAAATGCTTCGACATTCTCTTCGGAAAGGCGATATTAAATGACGGCTGTTCAGGCAGAGTGCTCGGCTGTTCCAGAGATTGTTCTTTCACTCTTGGACACGTTACGCTAAAACTAATTCTGCTGCTTTGTAAGATAGTTTCAAAGCCGACAGAAGAGACTTCTGGGATCCAGCTTGCTGTATTTTATTCCTCTTGCCAACCAAACAAAAAGTAACCTGACTCCAAGCAGACTGCTTACTTAGAGGAGGCTGAATTCCGTTAGAGGCTTGGCTATTTTCTGCAGAATGTTGATTGATACACTAATAATGATAGTCAGAAGCGTAAAACCTTGTGGTGGTCAGTGTTAATGGAATCCCACTGAAGGAGACTAGTTAGCAGCAAAGTGTTAGGAAAAAGTGTTATTTACATACTGTAAATTTAATTCTCTTCCCTCCTGACCAGCTTTCTTTTCTGACGTGTGTGTGTGACCTGTTCGTAGGCCTTATTTGGCGCTGAAGAGAGGAACTGAGGGATGGTTAGAAGAGGTTGGGAGTATTTATACCCTCAACCTACAGAATGCTGAGTTCAAGGCAATTGCACGTGCCCCTGGACTGTTTGAGCCATAGTTGGGGGAGATGTTTAGAATCCTAGATTTGGAAGGAACTTTGAGGATCCTCTAGTCCAGCCCCTTGCTTGGATGCAGAATGACTACAGCTACAACATCCCTGACAGGTGGCTGTCCAGCTTCTTTTTGAAAATCTCCAATGATAGAGAGCCTCCAACCTCCCTAGGCAACTTGTTCCATTGCCTAGGAACAGGCAGCTCTTACTGTTGGGGGTGGGTCTTTCCTGATATTTAACTGAAATCTACATTCCTGTTAAGCCCATTATTTCTAATCCAGCCCATTGCGTCAGTGCAGAACCGTTCCTTGCTCTCTGCTCGGTGGCAGTTCTTTAGCTATTTGAAGACTATCATGTCTCCCTTTAATCTCTTCTTGCTAGACTAAACATGACTTGCTTTCCAGGCCCTTTAGATTTGCTTTCTGGACACTACAGATGTAGCTCTGTGGAGGCAGTAAGAATCTAAGTGCCATACTGGGTCGGACCAGTTGTCCGTGCAGCCCTAACATCTTGTCTCTGCCTGTTGTCACCTCTGTTGTGCACTTCTCTGAAGCGATCAAACTGTAATGGAGCGACCATTCCCTGATGTTTACTCCCAGCTACTGAGAGAGGGTACATACCCCAACCAACACAACTAATATATACTAACCTATGTAAACAGCCTCCAAGAACTTATTTATTTATATCAAAATTTATAACCCACCCTCTCTTGCCCAAAGGCAGCTCAGGGTGGCTAACAATAAATGATAAAAACAGAAATACAAAATTATAAAATACAATATCGAATATAAAAAGTCTCAAAAACAGATGTGGTCAATAAATACCCCACTACCCAAACCCCTAACCAAACGCCTGACAAAACCGCCAGGCTTTGCACTGTCTATGGAAGGAAGAGAGGTCCAGGGAGAGGCGAACCTCCACCGGGAGAGAGTTCCACAGCTGTGGTGCAGCTGCTGAGAACGCCCTCTTGAATGTTACCACCTGGGACACCCAGGGGATCTCTAAGAGGGCGCTCCCGGCCGAATGCAGGGTCCGATCCAGGACACGAGTGATGAGGTGGTCCCGCAGGTAGACGGGGCCCAGGCCGTATAGGGCTTTAAAGGTAATAACCAACACCTTGAATCGAGCCCAGAAGACTATAGGCAGCCAGTGCAGAGAACGGAGCATTAGTGTTATGTGCTCATGGCGACCTGTCCCCACCAGGAGACGGGCCGCCGCATTCTGCACCAGCTGCAGTCTCTGAGTCGTCACCAAGGGTAGTCCCACATAGAGTATATTGCAGTAGTCCAATCTTGAGGTGATGAATGCATGGATGATGGTGGCAAGATTGGAGCTGGAAATATAAGGCCGAAGACGGCGAACTAGATATAATTTAGAAAATGCACTCCTTGCCACAGCCAGTCTTATTTTCCTATGCTATAGATCTTCAACATCCTTTGGCACCAAATTCCAGAAATAAATTGTATGTCAAGTGGAAAAGTACTTCTCTTTACTTTAAATCTGCCAGTTAGGGTGCTTTCCGACAAGACACAATGTGCGCTATTTGTCTCCGGGAATAACTCTGGGAGGCAAATGACGTGCGGCTTGTGTCACGTGGGAAAACAAAGCTGAGTGGCTTTGGTGGTCGTCGTGCACACCATGCAGAGTTCACCTCCCAACTTTCAAATCCCTCTTGAAAACCTACCACCTCCACCAGGCTTTCCCTGGTCATGAGTCAAAAGGCTTGTCATGAGTGAAATTGCATCCTTATCCCTCCCTCCATCAGAATCTCTTCCTGTAACTAAGTGAAGCATGTGCACCTGCATTTTCTCAACCTCATGAATGTATCCGTTGTCTGTCTCAATGTTCACCTCTCCCTCATCTTCCCCTTCCTTGTCTCTCTTAGATTGTAAGCCCTTTGGGATAGGGATTTGTCTATAACTGCTGATTGTACAGTGCCAGGTACGTTGCTGGCACTGTACAAAAAATAATATTTCAGAGGGTAAAAAACAGCTTCCTATTTACTTGTTCAGCATCATTGATAATTTTGTAAACTTTGATCATATCCCCTCTGTTGTCTCTTCCAGCAGAAGAGCTGAAACCTTTTGAGCTTCTTCTCTATATGAAAGCCATTCCAGGATCATTTTTGTTGCCCTTCTCTGCACCCTTTCCAGTTCTACTATACCTTTTTTAAGATGGGGGCAACCAGAACTGCACACAGTATTTAAGGCAGGGGTGGGGAACCTCAGGCCTGGGGACCAAATGCAGTCCTTGGCAAGGTTTTATGTGGCCCTTTAACACTACTTGGATCTGGCCCTTGAATCCAGTTCTTACCTCCAGTCACTGAAAAACCGAGCTCAAGGGAAGGGAACAGAGGTGAGGGTCATGCAAACAAGGATAAGGGAACAGTTCCATGAGCTGGACCCTCCGTTCCTTGAGCGCATCCCTTAAGCATCCCCGCCCCAACGTCTGTGCGGCCCTTGGAACTTGTGCAAGTTTCAAAGTGGCGCCCGGGAGGGAAAAGGTTCCCCAACCCTGATTTAAGGTGTGATCGCACCATAGATTTGTATAGCAGCAGTATGATTTTTTTTCTGTTTTATTTTCTCTTTCCAAATAATTCCCAACATGGTTTGCTTTTTTGATTGCTGTTGCACATTGAACTGATGTTTTCAATAAACTGTCCACAATGACTTAAGATCTTTTTCCTGAGCAATAAAACTCAGCATCATGTACATATAGTTAGGATTATTTTTCCCTGTGTGCTTCACTTTACCCTTGCCAACATTGAATTTCATCTGCCATTTTATTGCCTAGTTATACAAGATTCCACTGTAATTATTCACAGTGTGCCCTGGTCTTAACTATATTGAGTAACTGTATCATCTGCAGGTTTGGTCATCTCACTCTTTACTCCCTTTCCAGATCATTAATTAATATATATTAAACAACACTGGTCCTAGTAGAGACCTGTGGGGTACCTCACTACTGCTCTCCGCTGTGAAAACTGACCGGTTAGTCCTACTCCTCGTTTCCTATCCTTTAACAAGTTACCAATCCAAGACAGGACACTTCTTCTTGTCTCATGACTGTTTACTTTTCTCACTCTCTCATGAGGGACTTTGTCAAATGCTTTTGGAAACTCCAGATAACATACCTGCTGGATCATCCATATCCACATTCTTAACCACCTCAAATTCTGATAGATTAGTGAGGCATGACTTCTCTTTTGTCAGTATGCGGCTGCCCATGAATTCAGTGCTTTTTTAAAGTCTCCGCCAACTTGTCTGGCACTGATGTCAGGCTCACCAGCCTGTAGTTTCCAAGCCATCTCTGGAGACCTTTTTGAAAAATGTCATGTTCACTACCCTCCAATCCTTTGGTACAGAGGCAGATTTTATGGTAGGTTACATATTACCATTAGTAGTT
>QEPC01000040.1:714639-732644 GCA_003113815.1 Sphenodon punctatus | reverse complement strand
TATGTTAACTTCATGCTTTATATCTTGGGACGGAATCTGAAGACCTCTCCCCTGCCCCCAAGGGTTGCCAGCTATGCACATTTTTAAGGAACACTTTTGAAAATATTTTCATGTGTTCCTTAAAAATCCAGCTCCTATGCAGCCTTCAGAACTCGTTCTAATTTTTAAAGTTGCCCCTTGGAGGGAAAAGGTTTCCCACTCTTGGGCTAGTGCAATCTGTATCAGAACTCTGTTTTTTCTGGCAATTAATTCACTTTTAGGTATGTCACGGAATCGAACAGGGAGTTTAAGGTTCGCAGATGCTTGTATGAGGAGCTAGATTAGTCATTTTCAAGAGGCAAATCTAGATTTATTTATTTTTAAACAGAGAACAAGCAAACATCACCACTTAATGTTCATCAACTGTGGTGTCTAGCAAGGTTGCAGGTTTGTGTCCTTTGTTGCTTAATTGCTTTGCTGAATTTGAAAAGTGGAGAGCTCGCACGGTCCTGGCTTTGGTGTGTCAGGAAAATAGTTGCTGGGGGCGATCCTAGTGTAGCCCTGCAATCCAGAGTGGGGCATTCAGACGTCTCGGGACAGTTCCGAGGGAGGAAGTGGCCCCTCCTCACAGAAGGGTAAAGTGTCCATTATCTAATTTGCGGCACTGACAGGGTGGGCCAGTTAGCCCATGGTAAGCAAGCTCACCCCCAAACAACCTGAAGCAATTGTTAGAGCTACTTCTGGAACCCCAGACCCATGTGAACGCTCCCTGGCTGTTCCCCTGGAGCACTTCCATGGATGTGAACGAGCTGCAAAACAGGTCAGTCTCGTCACATTTAAAATGTGACCTGTTGGTCCCACTATCAAGCATTTTACTGCTGATTATCGTTTGGACTAATGCAGCGAAACCACGTCTAGATAGTATTCAGATACTGCCTAGAGTAACTGGGGCATTAATCAATAGGTGTGCTCCAAACGGGGAGGCTGCCCCAGCAGAGCTGGAGTCTTTTTTTGCATTATCGAGCACATAGGGAAAGCATTTCTTGTGGAGATTACGATGACAGATTCCCAGGCCTAACCTTATAGTCATGACTCTACAAGGATCTGCACACTCGGAGGCTGAAGCCACTGACAGGAGGGTCCAAACCATGAATGTAAGCGTTTTAAAACCACCATCACCACTTCAAACATCTAGTGTGTCAAAATATTTTGTTAGCTATGGGTGTAGTGCCAGCAGTGTGGTGGCATTGAGCAGTCATTATAGCCCCTGCTGTCAGGAGTGCAAACAGAGTGGTAGCTTGAGGAGCCTCACTTACATTCTTGGGGGCAGAGGGAAAACAAAATTCCACCCTCCACCAAGGGGAATCATTTTTCCCCTTCCGATGAACAACTAGGTCACCAGGATTGGAGGTTTGGGTGATTAGATGTGTGTGCATGGTGGGGGTGGGGAGATTCAGTAAAATCTCCTCTAATGTTCGGGGTGGGATCTGCACCCATGCCTGCCCATGGGGGCTAACAATTTAAGACGGGCATGGGAGGGAAGGGGTGAGAGGACGGGTACACTCGTGAAGCTAAGAAGTCGCAGGTGCACGCACTTAGTTATCAGGGGAGAAGGGCCCCCTGAATGATAGGACAGTAGAGAGAGAGTACCTGTGTGCAGCCAGTGGGGGCAAGGAGCGGGGGAAGAGGTAAGTTTTCAGGAAGAATTTGAAGGTCGGGAGGGAGTTCGAGGCATAGGGGATAGATGGGGCAGGTAAAGGATGGTGTTTTAGGAGGAGTAAAGTTTGTGTGGGAAATGAGGGAAGATTGAGGGGGGGGGAGCAAGGCCATGAAGATGTTTGAAGGGGAGGACAAGGAGTTTGTGCTGGTTGGGAGCCAGTGAAGGGAGCAGAGAGAGAGAACAGAACAAGATCAAAGCTTCGGGCGAGGTGGATGACCTTGGCAGAGGAGTGTTTGAACAGAAATGAGATCGTCAAGGTGAGTGGAGAAGACCTAAAAGGAGGAAGCTGCAGTAGCCAAGTAAGAGATGAGAAGGACATGGACCAGGCTTCTGCCAGTGGAAGCAGTAGGGAAGGTCTGGATGTTAGCAATGTTATGCAGAGAGAAGTGGCAGGCCTTGGCCGCAGAGTGTGGATCTGAGGGGCAAAGGAGAAGGCAGGGTCCAAGACGAATCCCACGGGGGCTACATGTCTGGGGGACAGACTGAAGGGTGGATGGACCACCGGTCTGGTCTGAGCCAGCAGAGTTGTGGTGCTTTCGCTGTTCAGGAGTCTGGCAGAAGGAAAAGGAGTAGATAGAATACACTTCTTCCTGGTTTGGGGGAGAATTGTTTGCAGAGTGGGGGAGAGCTCTGTAAACAGCCAAGGCTGCTGTTTCGAAGTGGTGTTTAAGCCATGACTCCCAAGCACTGTGCCAGGGCAAATTATTATTATTTATCTTATTTATATAGTGCCAGCGATGCACCTGGCGCTGTACTGGAGTGCCTTGGCGGGCTGGCAGGTGTGTCCTGAAAGCTTAGGTAGTTAAAGCTACTGAGAGAGTGAGCTCTGGCCTGACAAGGCCACACCATATTATTGATTATTATTATTTAATACATTTCTACCCCACTCTTCCCGCCCCAGGCGGCTCAGAGCGGCGAACAACAATAAAAATATAAAATACAGATATAATCTAAACATTTTAAAACACACATAATGGATCATGCACCCATTTCATTTTGTATTTGCTTCAGTGTTGCTTTTATTTTGCCATCAATGAACCTTCCTGGTGCGGTACAATCATAATTAGATAGGTCACTGCCCTGAGGGGCTTGCAGTCTAGGAAAGACCGGGGGGGACACAGGGAGAGACAGGAGGCATTCGTGAAGGGGAGAGGTTGCATTTGCATGTGCTTAGATTAGTTACAGGGGAGAAGGGCATGCTGAGTGAGCAGCATGTAGGGGTGAGGAGCTAGGGACGGCCAGATGGAAGTGAGAGGTTTTTAGGAAGGATTTGGAGGCTGGGAGGGGACAGATTGCATACATTCAGGAAGGGAGTTCCAGGGGGTTAAACTGAATGTGTATTGACAGCTAAGCATGGGGGTGTGTCCTTAAAACACTGCTGAAGCATAGGCCTGCCGCAGTCCTGAAAAGTTTGGGGACCTCTGCTTTAAACTTTCACTTCTCTTGATCTTTTCAGCTGCTTCCAAGGGGTTTGTTACCAGGGAAGAGATGAAAAAGTTGCTCTGAAGTTTCTTGTGCCTCTGAATCCTGTTTCCTTGTCTTTAAATCTTTGTCTACCATAGTTTTTCAGCAAAGGCTCAGTTTTTTGTTTTGTTTTTGTTTTTAAAGGGGAAAATCTCATCCAAGCTAGTGAAGTTTTGATGGTTGTTGTTTTACAAAGTAGGACTCTGGAGGTGTTGCTGTAAGATGACTTACTGCCTTTTTGGAAAACCTCTGTTTCTGATCTGTTCCATCATTTACTGACTGGTTTTCTTGAGCTAGAATAGAGCAGACTTGTCTAGAACCTTTTCTTGNTTTCTGGTTCCAGCATAGTTGCTTTGGCGGGGGAGGAGGAATTGTCCAAATTGTATATTCTTTTGTAACTGCTGCATCTTCAGTGAGGCGAAGTAGGGATATTTTATTTATTTATTTTATTTTACAGGTTTTATACCCCGCACCCTCCCGCTATCAGCGGCTCGAGGTGGCTCACAGATAATGTTAATTAAAAAACGTAAAATACAATATAAATATAATCTAAAATAGAACAATATAAAACGATCAAAATGGTGGCATTTAAAAATCCCCTCCCAACCTCTTACCCATCTCTCCCACCAAAAGCCTTGAGGGCAACATTTTTTCTCTGTATTTTGAATTTAGCTAAAATGCTCATGAGCTGGACAAGATGCCAGTTCAGTCTGAGTTAGCTGCGCTGGTTTTTCAGGAATAGGAGAAACAAGTATTGGAAACTTATTTTTTGTAAAAGAGAGCCATTTTTAGGCTCCTCCTTTCTGATAACATTATTACCAACCGTTGCTGTAGTATAGTGGTTTGGCTTTCTCCTTCTCCCTTCTGGCCCTACCTACTGTTTGTGGAAATCTGAACTGGCTCTTTAGCCTTTGCCCAGAGGTGGTCATAAGCATTAGCATTGCTTCTTTTGGCTTAAGGTATTGTCACTTGTTGCCCAGATGCAAAATTCTGCTGAACTGTGTCTGTAACGACTCTTAATAAGTTGCCATTTGGAATCAATGACTGAGCAGCTGAGCCTCTCCTCCTCACTCCTTTTGGCATGTGTTCCAGAAATGTTCAGTCTGGGGGGGGTTGCAGATGCTGGGAAACCGCAGGAGGTTAGCGTTCTTGGCAGAGGTGGTTCACCCAAGCCGAGTAACACTGTCTTACAGTCAGACTAAAGATTTGCATCCGTTCTGGGGTGGTCTGACGTTGATTTTATTCCAGCCACAGGGAGTGAACGCTTCGGACGTTCAGCTTTGGAGACTCTCTTCTGTTTGGGAAGTGCTTGCTGTCCTGTTTAACTCCATGTGTTGCCAGTGAGGCTGGCAGAGAGTTGCCATATTTCAGAGAGCCTGTTTCTTGGTTACTAAAGCCAAGCAGTTTACTACTTGAAAAGCACATTTGTGTATGAAAGAAGCAAGTCTCAGATGGAAGTGGTGACTCGACTTGGAAAGGCAGTTTGGAAAAGAGTGCATGTGAGATATTGGCACCCCCCCGCCATGGTGGTGATTACCCTTTAAGTGGAACTGGAACCTTCATGTGTGTACGCAGTATCGATTGCCGCCCACCTCTAGCTGTGGAGGTGTGTGCCATTGACATTTGTTGAAACATGTTCTGCTTTACTGAAAGGTGGGTAAAGCCACACGAGTAATCTATTCCAACTCCTGGTCCAAGACAAGATACCCTGTGCCTACAGGATCACAGATGCTTATACAGATGAAAACCTCCAAGGAAGGACGCAATGGACGCTGGGGAATGTAACTTCTTACAATTAAGAAGTTTTTCATAATTCTTCACCAAAATCTTCTTTGCAGGCATTTTTTAAAGACCATTCCCTCATGTCCTATCCTCTCTTCTCTATCTTTTGTGTGTGTGGTGGGGGCAGCCTTCTAGGTATTTGGAAATGGCTCTCCTATCTGTCGTTAGTCTTTCCTCTAGGCAAAGCTTTCCTGTTTGCTCAGCCTTTTCTGGCCTCTCCTGCGTTGCTCTTCGTTGAAACTTCTCTAGTTTTGTGGACATCCTAATTGAAGTGGGGTGCCCAAAGCTGGGGACACTATTCCGTGCAAGGTCTTGCTGGTGCCACCATTACTTCTCATGTCTTGGGCATGATGCTTCTGCAACCTAAAATGTCCCTTTTGCAACAGTGTTTTACTCATCCATGTTGAGTTTGTGGTCCAGTATAGCTCCCAGAGTGTCCTAAAACCACGAAGATCAGAGGTCTCTCTGGGCTACCATAGATCCTACCAGCTTTCTGGGCACCGCCTGGGAAGTTAAGGACCTCGAATCGATGACCTGGGGATTTTGAGGATTTTGTCTTGTTTGCCTGGTTTAGAGTTCTTAACCATTTCTTGGAAAGGTCAGTGAATCAGCACTTGTTTCCTAGTCTGCTCTTAAGTCAAGTCCAAATTACATTTAAACTTTAAGAAATAAGCAAGCTTATTGAAAAACGTAGCAGCAGGGACTGAGACCTTGACTGTATTATGGTACATAAGTGCCGTACCGGGTCAGACCAACGGTCCATCGAGCCCAGCATCCTGCCCCCGACAGTGGCCAGTCACGGGGGCCTCGGAGAAGCACCCAACAGGCCACCATGCTATCTGTTCCCTGTGGGTCATCCCCAGGCTCCCGACAGTAAAGCGTTTTGTTCCCCTCTCTGGCTAATAGCTGCTAATGGAACTATCTTCCAGAAACTTCTCCAAACCTCTTTTAAACTCCGCTATACTGCTGGCCTTGACCACCTCCCCTGGCAGTAAATTCCACAACCTAATTGTACGCCGAGTGAAAAAAATACTTTCTTTTGTCTGTCTTTACTCTGCCACCTCTGAGTTTCATGGAGTGTCCCCTAGTTTTAGTACTAGTTGAGAGGGTAAATAACCGTTCCCTGTTTACAAGTTCCACACCACTCATGGTTTTATAGACCTCTATCATATCTCTCTCAGCCGTCTCTTTTCCAAGCTGAACAGCCCCAACCTATCAAGCCTCTCCTCGTACGGGTGCTGTTCCATACCCTGGATCATTTTTGTTGCCTTTCTCTGTACCTTTCCTAGTTCCGCGATGTCTTTTTTGAGATGGGGCGACCAGAACTGCACACAATATTCAAGGTGTGGTTGCACCATTGATTGTATAGAGGCATTATGACATCCTCAGTTTTATTCTCTATTCCCTTGCGAATAATTCCTAACGTTCTATTTGCTTTTTTGACCGCAGCGGCACACTGGGCTGAGGATTTCAGTGTATTATCCACAATCACTCCCAGATCCTTTTCCTGAGTGGTCACTCCTAGCTTAGTACCCAGCATTGTGTACTCATGAGTAAAGCTACTATGGTAGTTTCTAGATTACCTAAATGAGGTTCACGGTGTACTGCGCTGTGTGAAAGCGTATCCTTGACGGTTCTGCCCCGATGAGTTCAGAGTATTGGTTCCCAAGCCTCTTGCCTGTATGACCCCATTTTGGGACCCTGTGACCTCAGACAGCAACAAAGACACACAAAGTAGATCCAAGATTATGTATAGACCTTGAACAATATGCATGGCACTGAGCATCCAAGAGATAGACCAATCCCTGCCTCGAGGGGGGTTGTAACCTGGGATGGATGAAAGCAGGAAAGAGCAGCAACGTGTATGTGTTCAGGGAGGGAGTTCCAGGTATAGTGGTGGGTGGTATGGGAGAAGGGAGATACAGCTGCAGGTGAGCTGAGGGAGAGGAGGGTGGTGGCAGAGGAGGAGTGGGAACCTAACAGGAAATGAGGGCAGAAAGATAGGGAGAAGAAGAGTCATGAAGAGCTTTGAAGGGGGAGGACAACTGGGACCATGATCCTATCTCCAGATTGGGGCCCATTGCTTGGAAACCTCTGGTTTACAAGGCTTAGTTTCTAACTATTAAAGATATGGAGCTATGGATCTTATGAGAACCCATAGGGCTGTCAGCGAAACCTTCCTTCATGAGATGTAAATCTGCTGTCTACCCATGGAACGTTTTCTTCAGATATACGCAAACAGATTGAGTGGTAGTGTTTGGATTCCGTTTCTAACATACAGGTCTGCCCTAGAAGGTCCATGTTCTAGAACTCGGTCAGTTGGCCACGTCTTGTAAGGTAAAAGACTTCCTTTTTTAAAAAAAGGGTTCCTTAGTGTATTTCTACATCCCATCTGTTTTAAAAACAAACAAAAATCAATGGACTTGAATGTGCAGGAACAGCATTCTGGTGGTTCATCATTGAGATGATCAGGACAGGTAAATTTTGGGCCTGAACACTGGGTAGCCAACTCATGGGAGCAAGGCACAAAACATTGATTTGAGATAAAGCCCATGGGATTAGGCACAGACCTGCAAATAACGACGGAGGTTTTCTGTCAGACAGCACAAACGTTTTGAGGCTCAGTGAGAGGGCATGTCCCCTTGGAACTGAGATTTCAAGGTTAACCTCCCAGTAGGAAAAATTAAAGGTGCTATTGCTTGCTGCTTTGAGGACTCGAGTAATCGTTCTGAACAGGATACATTTTCTTGCACTCTCTCAGGCTATAATAATCCTCTCTGCTGCAATCTAGTCTGGAGAAAATAATAGCTTCATCTTCCAAACTTCGTATAAATGGGAAGTTTTGCCAATTGCTGCAGAGGTGTTGTCGCTTTATTAGCCCGAGTTGGTGATTAGGGCAGCGCTGAGTGTGTGGTGTCAGTTGTGTGCTAAACTGGGAATAATCTTAGAAAAGCTGTATTGTGATGCTGCTTCTCTTCCAACGTTGGCATGCAGTACTCAGTTAATCACTGTCCAGTAGTCTCCGTATGTTAACTTCATGCTTTATATCTTGGGACGGAATCTGAAGACCTCTCCCCTGCCCCCAAGGGTTGCCAGCTATGCACATTTTTAAGGAACACTTTTGAAAATATTTTCATGTGTTCCTTAAAAATCCAGCTCCTATGCAGCCTTCAGAACTCGTTCTAATTTTTAAAGTTGCCCCTTGGAGGGAAAAGGTTTCCCACTCTTGGGCTAGTGCAATCTGTATCAGAACTCTGTTTTTTCTGGCAATTAATTCACTTTTAGGTATGTCACGGAATCGAACAGGGAGTTTAAGGTTCGCAGATGCTTGTATGAGGAGCTAGATTAGTCATTTTCAAGAGGCAAATCTAGATTTATTTATTTTTAAACAGAGAACAAGCAAACATCACCACTTAATGTTCATCAACTGTGGTGTCTAGCAAGGTTGCAGGTTTGTGTCCTTTGTTGCTTAATTGCTTTGCTGAATTTGAAAAGTGGAGAGCTCGCACGGTCCTGGCTTTGGTGTGTCAGGAAAATAGTTGCTGGGGGCGATCCTAGTGTAGCCCTGCAATCCAGAGTGGGGCATTCAGACGTCTCGGGACAGTTCCGAGGGAGGAAGTGGCCCCTCCTCACAGAAGGGTAAAGTGTCCATTATCTAATTTGCGGCACTGACAGGGTGGGCCAGTTAGCCCATGGTAAGCAAGCTCACCCCCAAACAACCTGAAGCAATTGTTAGAGCTACTTCTGGAACCCCAGACCCATGTGAACGCTCCCTGGCTGTTCCCCTGGAGCACTTCCATGGATGTGAACGAGCTGCAAAACAGGTCAGTCTCGTCACATTTAAAATGTGACCTGTTGGTCCCACTATCAAGCATTTTACTGCTGATTATCGTTTGGACTAATGCAGCGAAACCACGTCTAGATAGTATTCAGATACTGCCTAGAGTAACTGGGGCATTAATCAATAGGTGTGCTCCAAACGGGGAGGCTGCCCCAGCAGAGCTGGAGTCTTTTTTTGCATTATCGAGCACATAGGGAAAGCATTTCTTGTGGAGATTACGATGACAGATTCCCAGGCCTAACCTTATAGTCATGACTCTACAAGGATCTGCACACTCGGAGGCTGAAGCCACTGACAGGAGGGTCCAAACCATGAATGTAAGCGTTTTAAAACCACCATCACCACTTCAAACATCTAGTGTGTCAAAATATTTTGTTAGCTATGGGTGTAGTGCCAGCAGTGTGGTGGCATTGAGCAGTCATTATAGCCCCTGCTGTCAGGAGTGCAAACAGAGTGGTAGCTTGAGGAGCCTCACTTACATTCTTGGGGGCAGAGGGAAAACAAAATTCCACCCTCCACCAAGGGGAATCATTTTTCCCCTTCCGATGAACAACTAGGTCACCAGGATTGGAGGTTTGGGTGATTAGATGTGTGTGCATGGTGGGGGTGGGGAGATTCAGTAAAATCTCCTCTAATGTTCGGGGTGGGATCTGCACCCATGCCTGCCCATGGGGGCTAACAATTTAAGACGGGCATGGGAGGGAAGGGGTGAGAGGACGGGTACACTCGTGAAGCTAAGAAGTCGCAGGTGCACGCACTTAGTTATCAGGGGAGAAGGGCCCCCTGAATGATAGGACAGTAGAGAGAGAGTACCTGTGTGCAGCCAGTGGGGGCAAGGAGCGGGGGAAGAGGTAAGTTTTCAGGAAGGATTTGAAGGTCGGGAGGGAGTTCGAGGCATAGGGGATAGATGGGGCAGGTAAAGGATGGTGTTTTAGGAGGAGTAAAGTTTGTGTGGGAAATGAGGGAAGATTGAGGGGGGGGGAGCAAGGCCATGAAGATGTTTGAAGGGGAGGACAAGGAGTTTGTGCTGGTTGGGAGCCAGTGAAGGGAGCAGAGAGAGAGAACAGAACAAGATCAAAGCTTCGGGCGAGGTGGATGACCTTGGCAGAGGAGTGTTTGAACAGAAATGAGATCGTCAAGGTGAGTGGAGAAGACCTAAAAGGAGGAAGCTGCAGTAGCCAAGTAAGAGATGAGAAGGACATGGACCAGGCTTCTGCCAGTGGAAGCAGTAGGGAAGGTCTGGATGTTAGCAATGTTATGCAGAGAGAAGTGGCAGGCCTTGGCCGCAGAGTGTGGATCTGAGGGGCAAAGGAGAAGGCAGGGTCCAAGACGAATCCCACGGGGGCTACATGTCTGGGGGACAGACTGAAGGGTGGATGGACCACCGGTCTGGTCTGAGCCAGCAGAGTTGTGGTGCTTTCGCTGTTCAGGAGTCTGGCCGAAGGAAAAGGAGTAGATAGAATACACTTCTTCCTGGTTTGGGGGAGAATTGTTTGAAGAGTGGGGAGAGCTCTGTAAACAGCCACGGCTGCTGTTTCGAAGTGGTGTTTAAGCCATGACTCCCAAGCACTGTGCCAGGGCAAATTATTATTATTTATCTTATTTATATAGTGCCAGCGATGCACCTGGCGCTGTACTGGAGTGCCTTGGCGGGCTGGCAGGTGTGTCCTGAAAGCTTAGGTAGTTAACGCTACTGAGAGAGTGAGCTCTGGCCTGACAAGGCCACACCATATTATTGATTATTATTATTTAATACATTTCTACCCCACTCTTCCTGCCCCAGGCGGCTCAGAGCGGCGAACAACAATAAAAATATAAAATACAGATATAATCTAAACATTTTAAAACACACATAATGGATCATGCACCCATTTCATTTTGTATTTGCTTCAGTGTTGCTTTTATTTTGCCAGCAATGAACCTTCCTGGTGCTGTACAATCATAATTAGATAGGTCACTGCCCTGAGGGGCTTGCAGTCTAGGAAAGACCGGGGGGGACACAGGGAGAGACAGGAGGCATTCGTGAAGGGGAGAGGTTGCATTTGCATGTGCTTAGATTAGTTACAGGGGAGAAGGGCATGCTGAGTGAGCAGCATGTAGGGGTGAGGAGCTAGGGACGGCCAGATGGAAGTGAGAGGTTTTTAGGAAGGATTTGGAGGCTGGGAGGGGACAGATTGCATACATTCAGGAAGGGAGTTCCAGGGGGTTAAACTGAATGTGTATTGACAGCTAAGCATGGGGGTGTGTCCTTAAAACACTGCTGAAGCATAGGCCTGCCGGAGTCCTGAAAAGTTTGGGGACCTCTGCTTTAAACTTTCACTTCTCTTGATCTTTTCAGCTGCTTCCAAGGGGTTCGTTACCAGGGAAGAGATGAAAAAGTTGCTCTGACGTTTCTTGTGCCTCTGAATCCTGTTTCCTTGTCTTTAAATCTTTGTCTACCATAGCTTTTCAGCAAAGGCTCAGTTTTTTGTTTTGTTTTTGTTTTTAAAGGGGAAAATCTCATCCAAGCTAGTGAAGTTTTGATGGTTGTTGTTTTACAAAGTAGGACTCTGGAGGTGTTGCTGTAAGATGACTTACTGCCTTTTTGGAAAACCTCTGTTTCTGATCTGTTCCATCATTTACTGACTGGTTTTCTTGAGCTAGAATAGAGCAGACTTGTCTAGAACCTTTTCTTGATGTCTCCTCTGGCCATCTTCAAAGTGTATGGCTTTATTAAGGTGTGGGGAAAATACACATGCAGAGATGCTTTTCATGGCTCTTGGCTTCTAATTCCATCTGTGCTGCCCCTTCCCTCTTGACCTAATTCCTCATTAAAACCATGAATAGCATTTGGCTAATTGGATGAGTAGGAAGGACACTGCAATTTGGGTCAAGTCCTCTTAGAGCCCTTCTTCCTGCTTCTTTTTCTGACTGCTCCAGGATGAAATTACTGTTTTATGGCACAAGACATTTTTCCTTGGAGAATAATGAAGTTTGCAGGTGCCACAATGAGCACCGCTGGCTGCCAACTTTTATTATTGTTTGATTCTCTGCACCGTGAGTTACTGTTTCCTGGAGTTTCAAAGTGACACGACAATATCCAGTAGTATTGCCTACTCTCATAGTTGCTGAAGATTGATTTTTTTTGTTTGTTTGCATGGAAGGAGGACACGGTAACAATGACCGGTTGCCTTAAGAGCACCAAATATCCAGTTTGACTTTTATAACAAGCCTTAATGAGTTAAAAGTATTAAAATGCCCAACAGCACAGTGAAATAAACAGCTCTTGTGAACTCACGCGTTCTATCAGTGCTGTGTAAGAACTGGTGTTTCTGAGCTGTCATGAATTCCGAATTCTGACATTTTAACTCTTCCTGCGGATGCTGGAGATGCTCGACTGTGAGTTGGTCAGTTTAACTGCCCATTTCCATAGGAGACTAGCGGATCACTGCAGATCAACAGTGTATTAATGCCAAGGACAAGGGACACAGTCAAGAAGCTTATGTCACTAGTGGATCAAGGTTCTCGCACCCTCCTGACTCTGGTAGAGAATGTAAGGTTTACAGAAACATAAGCCACGGTCTGATGAATGACTCATTTAACGTAGTTGGGCCTTCTGTTGTGTTTGTGGAGCATTCACACAAACCGAGCACTCAACTGACATTATTCAGGAATAGTAGGAAGAGACTTTTTTTTTTTNTCCCCTGGCAGTAAATTCCACAACCTAATTGTACGCCGAGTGAAAAAAATACTTTCTTTTGTCTGTCTTTACTCTGCCACCTCTGAGTTTCATGGAGTGTCCCCTAGTTTTAGTACTAGTTGAGAGGGTAAATAACCGTTCCCTGTTTACAAGTTCCACACCACTCATGGTTTTATAGACCTCTATCATATCTCTCTCAGCCGTCTCTTTTCCAAGCTGAACAGCCCCAACCTATCAAGCCTCTCCTCGTACGGGTGCTGTTCCATACCCTGGATCATTTTTGTTGCCTTTCTCTGTACCTTTCCTAGTTCCGCGATGTCTTTTTTGAGATGGGGCGACCAGAACTGCACACAATATTCAAGGTGTGGTTGCACCATTGATTGTATAGAGGCATTATGACATCCTCAGTTTTATTCTCTATTCCCTTGCGAATAATTCCTAACGTTCTATTTGCTTTTTTGACCGCAGCGGCACACTGGGCTGAGGATTTCAGTGTATTATCCACAATCACTCCCAGATCCTTTTCCTGAGTGGTCACTCCTAGCTTAGTACCCAGCATTGTGTACTCATGAGTAAAGCTACTATGGTAGTTTCTAGATTACCTAAATGAGGTTCACGGTGTACTGCGCTGTGTGAAAGCGTATCCTTGACGGTTCTGCCCCGATGAGTTCAGAGTATTGGTTCCCAAGCCTCTTGCCTGTATGACCCCATTTTGGGACCCTGTGACCTCAGACAGCAACAAAGACACACAAAGTAGATCCAAGATTATGTATAGACCTTGAACAATATGCATGGCACTGAGCATCCAAGAGATAGACCAATCCCTGCCTCGAGGGGGGTTGTAACCTGGGATGGATGAAAGCAGTAAAGAGCAGCAACGTGTATGTGTTCAGGGAGGGAGTTCCAGGTATAGTGGTGGGTGGTATGGGAGAAGGGAGATACAGCTGCAGGTGAGCTGAGGGAGAGGAGGGTGGTGGCAGAGGAGGAGTGGGAACCTAACAGGAAATGAGGGCAGAAAGATAGGGAGAAGAAGAGTCATGAAGAGCTTTGAAGGGGGAGGACAACTGGGACCATGATCCTATCTCCAGATTGGGGCCCATTGCTTGGAAACCTCTGGTTTACAAGGCTTAGTTTCTAACTATAAAAGATATGGAGCTATGGATCTTATGAGAACCCATAGGGCTGTCAGCGAAACCTTCCTTCATGAGATGTAAATCTGCTGTCTACCCATGGAACGTTTTCTTCAGATATACGCAAACAGATTGAGTGGTAGTGTTTGGATTCCGTTTCTAACATACAGGTCTGCCCTAGAAGGTCCATGTTCTAGAACTCGGTCAGTTGGCCACGTCTTGTAAGGTAAAAGACTTCCTTTTTTAAAAAAAGGGTTCCTTAGTGTATTTCTACATCCCATCTGTTTTAAAAACAAACAAAAATCAATGGACTTGAATGTGCAGGAACAGCATTCTGGTGGTTCATCATTGAGATGATCAGGACAGGTAAATTTTGGGCCTGAACACTGGGTAGCCAACTCATGGGAGCAAGGCACAAAACATTGATTTGAGATAAAGCCCATGGGATTAGGCACAGACCTGCAAATAACGACGGAGGTTTTCTGTCAGACAGCACAAACGTTTTGAGGCTCAGTGAGAGGGCATGTCCCCTTGGAACTGAGATTTCAAGGTTAACCTCCCAGTAGGAAAAATTAAAGGTGCTATTGCTTGCTGCTTTGAGGACTCGAGTAATCGTTCTGAACAGGATACATTTTCTTGCACTCTCTCAGGCTATAATAATCCTCTCTGCTGCAATCTAGTCTGGAGAAAATAATAGCTTCATCTTCCAAACTTCGTATAAATGGGAAGTTTTGCCAATTGCTGCAGAGGTGTTGTCGCTTTATTAGCCAGAGTTGGTGATTAGGGCAGCGCTGAGTGTGTGGTGTCAGTTGTGTGCTAAACTGGGAATAATCTTAGAAAAGCTGTATTGTGATGGTGCTTCTCTTCCAACGTTGGCATGCAGTACTCAGTTAATCACTGTACAGTAGTCTCCGTATGTTAACTTCATGCTTTATATCTTGGGACGGAATCTGAAGACCTCTCCCCTGCCCCCAAGGGTTGCCAGCTATGCACATTTTTAAGGAACACTTTTGAAAATATTTTCATGTGTTCCTTAAAAATCCAGCTCCTATGCAGCCTTCAGAACTCGTTCTAATTTTAAAAGTTGCCCCTTGGAGGGAAAAGGTTTCCCACTCTTGGGCTAGTGCAATCTGTATCAGAACTCTGTTTTTTCTGGCAATTAATTCACTTTTAGGTATGTCACGGAATCGAACAGGGAGTTTAAGGTTCGCAGATGCTTGTATGAGGAGCTAGATTAGTCATTTTCAAGAGGCAAATCTAGATTTATTTATTTTTAAACGGAGAACAAGCAAACATCACCACATAATGTTCATCAACTGTGGTGTCTAGCAAGGTTGCAGGTTTGTGTCCTTTGTTGCTTAATTGCTTTGCTGAATTTGAAAAGTGGAGAGCTCGCACGGTCCTGGCTTTGGTGTGTCAGGAAAATAGTTGCTGGGGGCGATCCTAGTGTAGCCCTGCAATCCAGAGTGGGGCATTCAGACGTCTCGGGACAGTTCCGAGGGAGGAAGTGGCCCCTCCTAACAGAAGGGTAAAGTGTCCATTATCTAATTTGCGGCACTGACAGGGTGGGCCAGTTAGCCCATCGTAAGCAAGCTCACCCCCAAACAACCTGAAGCAATTGTTAGAGCTACTTCTGGAACCCCAGACCCATGTGAAAGCTCCCTGGCTGTTCCCCTGGAGCACTTCCATGGATGTGAACGAGCTGCAAAACAGGTCAGTCTCGTCACATTTAAAATGTGACCTGTTGGTCCCACTATCAAGCATTTTACTGCTGATTATCGTTTGGACTAATGCAGCGAAACCACGTCTAGATAGTATTCAGATACTGCCTAGAGTAACTGGGGCATTAATCAATAGGTGTGCTCCAAACGGGGAGGCTGCCCCAGCAGAGCTGGAGTCTTTTTTTGCATTATCGAGCACATAGGGAAAGCATTTCTTGTGGAGATTACGATGACAGATTCCCAGGCCTAACCTTATAGTCATGACTCTACAAGGATCTGCACACTCGGAGGCTGAAGCCACTGACAGGAGGGTCCAAACCATGAATGTAAGCTTTTTAAAACCACCATCACCACTTCAAACATCTAGTGTGTCAAAATATTTTGTTAGCTATGGGTGTAGTGCCAGCAGTGTGGTGGCATTGAGCAGTCATTATAGCCCCTGCTGTCAGGAGTGCAAACAGAGTGGTAGCTTGAGGAGCAACTCCTCACTTACATTCTTGGGGGCAGAGGGAAAACAAAATTCCACCCTCCACCAAGGGGAATCATTTTTCCCCTTCCGATGAACAACTAGGTCACCAGGATTGGAGGTTTGGGTGATTAGATGTGTGTGCATGGTGGGGGTGGGGAGATTCAGTAAAATCTCCTCTAATGTTCGGGGTGGGATCTGCACCCATGCCTGCCCATGGGGGCTAACAATTTAAGACGGGCATGGGAGGGAAGGGGTGAGAGGACGGGTACACTCGTGAAGCTAAGAAGTCGCAGGTGCACGCACTTAGTTATCAGGGGAGAAGGGCCCCCCGAATGATAGGACAGTAGAGAGAGAGTACCTGTGTGCAGCCAGTGGGGGCAAGGAGCGGGGGAAGAGGTAAGTTTTCAGGAAGAATTTGAAGGTCGGGAGGGAGTTCGAGGCATAGGGGATAGATGGGGCAGGTAAAGGATGGTGTTTTAGGAGGAGTAAAGTTTGTGTGGGAAATGAGGGAAGATTGAGGGGGGGGGAGCAAGGCCATGAAGATGTTTGAAGGGGAGGACAAGGAGTTTGTGCTGGTTGGGAGCCAGTGAAGGGAGCAGAGAGAGAGAACAGAACAAGATCAAAGCTTCGGGCGAGGTGGATGACCTTGGCAGAGGAGTGTTGAACAGAAATGAGACCGTCAAGGTGAGTGGAGAAGACCTAAAAGGAGGAAGCTGCAGTAGCCAAGTAAGAGATGACAAGGACATGGACCAGGCTTCTGCCAGTGGAAGCAGTAGGGAAGGTCTGGATGTTAGCAATGTTCTGCAGAGAGAAGTGGCAGGCCTTGACCGCAGAGTGTGGATCTGAGGGGCAAAGGAGAAGGCAGGGTCCAAGACGAATCCCACGGGGGCTACATGTCTGGGGGACAGGCTGAAGGGTGGATGGACCACCGGTCTGGTCTGAGCCAGCAGAGTTGTGGTGCTTTCGCTGTTCAGGAGTCTGGCAGAAGGAAAAGGAGTAGATAGAATACACTTCTTCCTGGTTTGGGGGAGAATTGTTTGCAGAGTGGGGGAGAGCTCTGTAAACAGCCAAGGCTGCTGTTTCGAAGTGGTGTTTAAGCCATGACTCCCAAGCACTGTGCCAGGGCAAATTATTATTATTTATCTTATTTATATAGTGCCAGCGATGCACCTGGCGCTGTACTGGAGTGCCTTGGCGGGCTGGCAGGTGTGTCCTGAAAGCTTAGGTAGTTAACGCTACTGAGAGAGTGAGCTCTGGCCTGACAAGGCCACACCATATTATTGATTATTATTATTTAATACATTTCTACCCCACTCTTCCTGCCCCAGGCGGCTCAGAGTGGCGAACAACAATAAAAATATAAAATACAGATATAATCTAAACATTTTAAAACACACATAATGGATCATGCACCCATTTCATTTTGTATTTGCTTCAGTGTTGCTTTTATTTTGCCATCAATGAACCTTCCTGGTGCGGTACAATCATAATTAGATAGGTCACTGCCCTGAGGGGCTTGCAGTCTAGGAAAGACCGGGGGGGACACAGGGAGAGACAGGAGGCATTCGTGAAGGGGAGAGGTTGCATTTGCATGTGCTTAGATTAGTTACAGGGGAGAAGGGCATGCTGAGTGAGCAGCATGTAGGGGTGAGGAGCTAGGGACGGCCAGATGGAAGTGAGAGGTTTTTAGGAAGGATTTGGAGGCTGGGAGGGGACAGATTGCATACATTCAGGAAGGGAGTTCCAGGGGGTTAAACTGAATGTGTATTGACAGCTAAGCATGGGTGTGTGTCCTTAAAACACTGCTGAAGCATAGGCCTGCCGGAGTCCTGAAAAGTTTGGGGACCTCTGCTTTAAACTTTCACTTTTCTGGATCTTTTCAGCTGCTTCCAAGGGGTTCGTTACCAGGGAAGAGATGAAAAAGTTGCTCTGATGTTTCTTGTGCCTCTGAATCCTGTTTCCTTGTCTTTAAATCTTTGTCTACCATAGCTTTTCAGCAAAGGCTCAGTTTTTTGTTTTGTTTTTGTTTTTAAAGGGGAAAATCTCATCCAAGCTAGTGAAGTTTTGATGGTTGTTGTTTTACAAAGTAGGACTCTGGAGGTGTTGCTGTAAGATGACTTACTGCCTTTTTGGAAAACCTCTGTTTCTGATCTGTTCCATCATTTACTGACTGGTTTTCTTGAGCTAGAATAGAGCAGACTTGTCTAGAACCTTTTCTTG
>QEPC01000040.1:660091-673415 GCA_003113815.1 Sphenodon punctatus | reverse complement strand
AGAGAAGAGGAGAGGCTGCACATGGTCGAAGCGACGGGCAGAGTGAATGACCTTGGCAGCAGAGTTTTGGATTGCGATAAGGGGGGACAGGTGAGAGCGAGGGAGGCCAGCAAGGAGGAGGTTGCAGTAATCGAGACGAGAGATAACCATGGCATGAACAAGGGTTTTGGCCGAGGAGGTAGAGAGAAAGGGGCAGATCCGAGCAATGTTACAGAGGGCGAAGCGGCAGGATTTGGCCAAAGAGTCAATGTAAGGTTTAAAAGAGAGGTGCCTATCAAGGATGAAGCCCCAGCTACGGGCTTGGAGAACAGGATGGATGGTGACTCCGTCGATGGAAATGGGCAGGTTAGCGGGAGAGGAAGAGGAGGGAGGAAAAATTAGGAGTTCGATCTTGGCCATGTTGAGCTTGAGTTGACGTCGGGACATCCAGGCGGAGATATCGGAGAGGCAGTTGACAAGGCATGAGTGGACAGAAGAGGAGAGAGAGGGGGTAGAAATATAGAGTTGGGTGTCATCAGCGTAGAGATATTGGAACCCATGGGAGGCAATAATTTTGCCAAGGGACAGGGTGTAAATAGAGAAGAGGAGAGGGCCGAGGACAGAGCCTTGGTGGACCCCAACTGAAAGGGGGAGGGAGGAGGAGTTGGACTTGGGGAGCGAGACTTTAAAGGAGTCCCCAAACTGATGCCCAGTGCCCCCGTGTGGCTCTGGGACACCTGCTTCTACAGTTCCTCTTCACCACTGAATGTAATTGGGCAGATGAACCTCTTGTTGTTTTAGTCCTGTTGGTCTGTGACTCTTCTGTCTGTTTTGGCTTGGCATCTAGATAACAAAGCATCCTAAGTAGTTACCTCTGAAACTGCAGGGACGGGAGTAATATCCAACTACTACTAGATATTCCTTTCTTGCTTCATTTAACCCCTCACCAGTTTGGGTACCGGTGGAAGCCTTTTAAAAAATGTTTCGGTTAAGAATGCACGTCAGTCTTCACTGAAGTTCTAAATGACAAGTTGGGTGGGTGGGTTATATTTACTAGATAATTGCTTTGTTGAAGTTTCTAAAGGGGTTTCTCTCTCCTTTTTTTGGGTTGCAAACGAACTCCAGAAGGTAAGAACCATTGCTAATGTTCTAAAGCTGCTGTTATAGAAGCTTCATTGAACTTAACTCGTAGTTGCATAAGTCTTAATTAAGAACCCAACCAGCTTGTTTCACATACAGGCCTAGAAGCAGAATAATAGCAGTATAATTAATGATAAATCTTTCATTATTGAATTTTACATTTTTGTGCATGCTGTTTTGCATTTGCCTTAGATTGCAGTTAAAACTTGAAACCTAGTGTGCTTGTGAAGTTTGTGTTGTCAATTAGCCTAACAGCATGGGAATGCTTAGTGGCTTACAATTAACATCAGAACTGTTTGTGAACCCTGAAATCGGTGTGCAAATGCTTGGTTTGCATGGAACTGTATATGGTGCACCTCTTTCTGCTTTTGTGATTTGGTTCATGGCTTTTACTGAGTGAAACAAGCTTAAACCATGCTGCTAAAATTCTCTACATCGAAGCATGCACACTCTTCCTTCTGAAATGCAGCACTTCACAATCTAGAGTCTGCCAGTACAGAGGATCTTAAAAATACATTGCAGCCACCAGACTCTAATCTTACTGAAATAAGTTTTAACATGGTAACCAGATTAAATGCACATTCTGCCTGTGTCTAGTTCCTTCCAAACACTAAAGATGTTGGTTAGCTAGGACTACAAAGTCAGCATATGTCCTAATAAACTGTCCAGTTCTTGCCTTGATAGATGGAAGATGATTACAGTTGATAGTACAGTAGAACTGGGGGAAGGTTCGGGGGCGGGGGGTCTCTTGTTTGAGGGCATGGCTGGACTTGGAGGACGTCATAGCTGAGGGGTGTCAGGGATCGACGTTAGCTTATCTCAGGGCTGGCGCTCTCCTTTGCGGCAGGGAACGTGAACAGCCTTTGGAGGGGATTCTGATTGAGCGGGTCTTGGGCAGGATGGGCAGGTAGTACCATGCAGCATATCATGGGTATAGTAGGGCAGTGGTGGGACTGGGGCTACGGGGGAAGCTTCAAACGAAATCTCCGTTCAGCTATCTGTTGAATGGGCAGCTATCTCCCTTTTAGGAGGGGGTACCTATACCCCATTCAGTTGCTCTACCTTTAGAGAAAATTGGTACGAGAGCACACAGCTGGAAGTGAGCAAGTTACATGCAAAACCGAACCTGAGAAGGAAAAGGTTGGAGTGTGAAGGAGTTTGTAATAAGCTGAGTTGAGCTACTGGTTTTACACACCCCTAGGTTTAGTGAGTACCCAGTGACCCTCCCCATTTCAGACAGTGCACAATACGCTTACAGTACAATAGCCCTCCCCCCACTGTCTTAGTTAATGAAAAATACTCATCATAGTAATGGGAGCAAAAATGTCCCTTTTTAATGTGCAGAAATACATGTGCTAGTTGTTGTAAATTTATTTAAAACTAAAATTTTCCATGCAAAATTCGGAAGTATGTAGCAGTGGGACTATACTATTGATCCTCTGATCAGGATGGTGAGACTGACTAGGAAATGCTAACAGAGACTAGACAGGCTACTGAAGTCAAAAACATAATAATGGGTGATTTCAATGACCCTAATATTGACTGCGTAAATGTCTCTTTGGGGGCATGATGCAGAGGTAAAGTTTTCTAGATACCATAAAAGACAGCTCCTTGGAGCAGCTGGTCCTGGAACCAAGGAGAGGAGGAGCTACTTTGGATCTAGTCCCAAGTAGAGCGCAGGACCTGGTGCAAGGGAGTAACGGTGGTGAAGCTGCTTGGCAATACTGATCCTAATATAATCCAATTTTGACATACTTATATTTACCTCAGTAACATTTAACTTTAAACAGTGGAACTATGCAAAAATGAGGAAACTAATTACAGAGAGTCTAAGAGGAGCATTTGTCTGCAAGAGGCATGGAGTCTATTTAAAGACACCATCTTGGAAGCCCAGATTAAATATATTCCATAAATAAAAAAGGTAACAAAAGGACCAAATGTCGGTCTTCGTGGCTAAATGGGGAGGTGAAGGAGTCTATTGGAGCCAAAAAGTTGTCCTTTAAAAAATGGAAAGCTAGTCTAAATGGGAGGGGACCAGGATGGAGCATAAGCCTTGCCAAATTAGATGTAAAATGTTTTGATGATGAAAAGCGACTTGCTAAAGATACAAAAACTAATAATCAAAACTTTTTCAAGTACATCAGAAGCAAGAAACCAGCTAGAGAGTCAGTTGGGCCGTTAGATGAACAGGGGTTAAAAGGGGCGCTCAGGGAGGGCAATTGGGAAGATACCCAGGCCGGAACTAATTTTTGTAGGTGATGAATCGGAAGAACTGTCACAAATCATTGTGACTCTGGAAAAGATTCTAGAGCAGATTGACACACTAAATAGTAACAATTCACCAGGACCAGAAGGTATTCACCCCAGAGTTCTGAAGTAAGGGCACCATTCTCATGTAGTGGAAACTCTGTATTGTAAGCTCACCCTATAGCTTTTTCTAGAGTCGGGACACATGTAAGGTTTTCTTTTGTGTGGATTCCCTGATGTATATTGAATGTCAGTTTCAGTAGAAGCATTCTTGCACACCTGGCTTGCGTAGGGTTTTCTTCCCATATAGATTATCTGGTGTGCTGGAGTTCCCAACAAACCTTTCCCACAAGTGGGGTATATTTCTAGGGTTTCTCTCCAGCGTATAATAAGGACTGAGCTCACAGTACAGTTTTCCCCATACCTTGGACAGCTGTGTAGGCAGGGCCCCGATTCTCCTGAGAATTCTTTTTTAAAATTCCGTGGGAGGCTCAGGGCCTGATTCTGCGCCTCACCACACTGGGCTGTGTTGGGTGGGTGGGGCTGCCAGGGCTTGCCTCCCCTGCCTCACAGATGCAGCACAGGGTCTTCCTCCCCCCCGCCCCTCCAGCCAGGCTGTGTTGGAGGAGGGTCTGCCAGGGCTTGCCTTCTCTCCCCCCCTCCCCGGAAAATCAACACTGTGGCAGCAGCGGCAGCTTCTTTCAGTGCTCTTCAGCCACTCCTTCTCATCGCTTCCTGGCCTCTCCCAACAGGGTCTCCCAGAGTGGCACAACCAGATGACATCATCCGGCTGCGTCGCTCTGGGAGGACCCGTTGGGAGGGTCCAGGAAGCAACCAGAAGGAGCGGCTGAAGAGCGCTGGAAGGAGCCGCTGCCGCCAGGTGGGTTGATTTTCCTGTGGGGGATGGGGAGGCAAGGTCTGGCAGCCCCACCCACTCAAGACAGCCTGGCCTGGGATGTGGGGGAGTCCCAAGGGTTTGTTCATTCCCCTCACTCTGTAGAATCTCACACTCTGCATCTCCCCTGCGCAGGTTGGAAATTCTGTGCTGGGAGAAGCGGAACAGGAGATTCTGTGGGAAATCCGTGAATCACGGACCCCCATTTGGCTCAGGGCCCTGGCTGTAGGGCTTCTCTTTTGTGAATTTTCTGGTAAATCATTGCCGGATGTCCCAATTCTGTGTGAATGACAGCCTGTTTGCCAGTAATAATAATAATAATAATAATTTTTATAGTACCCCCCCACCTACATGGCATGTATTGCATAAAAGTTAAAAAAAAATTAAAAAAAAACACAAAGTAATTTAAAATAGTATTTAAAAATTTTTAAATAGGGGAAGGAAAAAGGGAGGACAGAATACATTAAGGGAAATAGCAGTGGATTCTAAAAGCACCTAGAAAATGTCTTCAGGTGCTTTTTACAGGTGAGGGAGAAAGTGAGACAGACATCTCAGAAGGCAAGAGATTATTGCATTCATTGGCGGCCTGCTGGACTGAGAAAATAAACTTTTAAAAGGGGAATCGTAAAACCTGAAAAATAGCACGTTTCCGACTTCTTGGCCTCGATTCCCCCCCAGTTACGTACCCAGGAGCAACTGCTGGGTGTGCTACAATGTTTAGTTCAGGTACTAAGGGGCTTTTCATATTGCTTTTTGCACAATCTGTGCGGCTTGGTGGTTAAGGTTTGGGAAAGCCATGCTTTAGAGTCCTAGTCCTTACATTGCACCTTAAGGTGTTAACAAACAAGATGATGATAAACGAGCAGCCCCTTGCATGTATTTCTTGTGCTTTCGGGCAGCCCGCGCTCACAGGTTTAGCATGACAAGCCTTCTACACGGGCTGGTGTTCTTCCCTGCCATGCTCCACCCACCAATCCCGCCCCCTATGATGACTCTCAGCTGTGGTGAACCATGCGATGAAGAAGCCAGTCACACCAGCTGTTTGTTTCTTCTGGGCTATTATGACTCCAGGAGGCGTTCCAGTACCTGCTGTTCCCACCCACGCACAGAAGTTCTTACCTGGGTTTAAACTTGCCAGCACCTGGCAGCCGGATATAACCTTTGACTGTGTTCTCTGTAACATCTACAAGATGTTACAGAGCCGAGTGGAGTAGCGCATAGCCAGCGAGATCTGGGATGCCTTGTGCTGGCACATCAATAGCAATGCTAGCCCAAAGCACCCACCATCCGTGACAGTTTAATGAGCATGAGCTTTTTCTGTTATCAATAAAGCCTTTAAAAATATTTCCCGTGTCACTGCGTCTTGCTCTGTCTCCCCACACTCCAGCACCAGGATGATATACTTTCCCTTCTTGGGGTCCCCTTTATGCTACTTTCCCTGTACGTTTCCTGTCGGCATTTGCAGACTAGCTGGGTCTGGGAAAGCCATTAGGAAGCATAGGACACAGGCATGCAACCAGCCACTATGCCCCCCGCCTTCCGGCGTCCGTGTGAGACTTGGCTGTTCTGCCAGGCTTTTGGTGAGAGAGATGGGTGACGGGTGGGATTTTAGCGAGGGGGCTAGGTGGGGGGGTTGGTTTGAATATTTTTACATCCCCCATTGTGGTTATATTTGTTTTAAATGTTATGTTATGTTTTTATATTTATAGTTTATTTTTATATTTATATAAATATAAATAAATACATAAGTGGAAGTGTGTAGCTAGCAGACTCCCTGCCCCCCTTCCCTCCCAGCCCCTAAAGCAGCTTATTGCTATCTCATACCGCCATTCTCCAAGGGGCCCCTCCCAAAGTTTCCTCCTTTCCCAAAAGAAGTGCAGAAACCATGGTTTACAAATAATTAACTTTTATTTACCAAATAAAAGAAGAAAAAAGACTTTTAAAAAAAATAAAAAATAAACAAACCCTTCTTGCGCCTGTTCCTTTTGGGGACAATGGGGCATGCTGGCTTTGGTGGTGGCAGGACGTTTTCCTGATCCTCTGGCTGCAGATTCAGCTGTGGAGGAGTATTCCTGTGGGAATGCTTGGCGGTGCGAGGTGCGCCTGCCCCAGGAACTGTTCCCTGGCAGGAGCGCAGTGCAGAGAGGGCTAGGGTGTTTTCCCTGGGAGGTGGATTATTGCTGGGGGAACCAGGGTGGGTGATTGGGTACCGCGTACCAGGGTGTGAACTGCCAATGAGGGGTTAGGAAATGGCACCTGCCCCTGAGCAACAATGCTGACAATCACAGCAACAGCATGTGTGACCAGGGAGCTCTGGAATGGAATGGACTGGGACAGGTTGCTTTGCATCTGTGCCCACATCTCACTCACCTTCTTGATTACACTGTCTGACTGCTCAAACTGTTGCCGAGGCGGGCCCAGAGCCTATCCTGTTGGCGATCCACGCGGGCATCAGCAACAATTGTGTTCTGCTCCACTAGCTGCCTATGCTCCTTGGCCATGCCATTAATGGCATCCTGGATCTCGTACGCCTGCTACGTAGTCTCCCCAATCAGCTCCTTTGCCAAATCCTCCCTGCACCGCCAATTGCAGACCTGCAGGTCCTGCTTCCGCTGGGCACTTGTGGCTGGGGGTTCTGTCCGCCCTGTGTGCACTGGCATTCGACGGACTCTCCGTCTGGATATTCGGACTTTGGGAGAGTTCTCCACATGGCCACTGGGAGGCAGCACTATTCTTTCTGCTTGCCATGCGTAGGGCTCTCTTCCTCAATTTAAAGTCTGCCTCCGGACGAAGAGGAGCTGCAGCACGGGTGCTCCACACCCTAACCTCTTAGAGACCCCACCGGGGTCAGTGCCTTTTAGAAAATTTATTCAGAGGCTCCTGCCCCTCGCCTAGCACCCCACGGTGCCACCGCAGCAGTGTCCAGCCCTCTGGATCCGACCCCCCAGGTACGGACCGGAGCAGAGCGGGTGCAGGGGAGCGACCCCCAAAGTCTGCCCCCAGCAGAGGGGTACCCGCTATGGCCGAAATGGCCAGGACCCGGAGAAACGCCACCCACAGAGCCACAGCAGAGTGGGAAGGCAATGGTGACAAAAACTAAACTGAAACCACCGCCATCCCCACCGTGACTCCAGCTCCCTGCCCACAACAACAGCGCAGGGAGGAAGAGAGCTCAAACCCCACAGAAGATGAGGAGCACGAGGAGACAGCATCATCTGTCTTCATGCAAGTAAGGGGGTCCTGGGCAGAATCCCTGCAATAGCTCCAAATGGACACTTTAAAGTCCATGATGGGGATTCTGTCCAGAATGGAAAAAAGGCAAGCCAGGGACAGACGCCTTCGCCGGGCTCACACCCCCCACTCCTAAGCTCTCCTTCAAGGGCTCCTCAAACCCCTCCGGGAAGGGGAAACACAAATCCTCTCGCAAAGCCCCTAAGAAAAGGTCCATTAGAGAGCTCCTAGGCTTCTCCTCCAAGGACGAAGTGGGGGGCTCCCTGCTCAGAGAAGAGGGCGAACTCTCCCCCAGTGAGGGTTCGGAGAGTGATTCCCACCCCCCACACGAAAAAGAGGGGCCAGACGGCCCAGATCCCCTCGACTCATGATCCAAACCTCAGATGAGGATTTGGACCGGGCTTCCGGCTCACCACCACCAACCAGGGATCCCACCGAGTGGGAGGAGGTACTGTCCCGGGGACCCAAAAAATTCGGCAGGGAGTTGCCATCAGACCAGGGTCCCAAAATCCTTCGGGCTGAACGGGTCCTCAGGATCACCCCTGGGACCCCAAAAAAGGAGAGCTTGGACTCCTCCTCTGAAGAGGAGGACTCCGATAGAGATTACATCCCTAAACTGGTGACCAGATCAAAGGGCACCACCCTCAATAGAGCCTTTGAGAAAATTATCAGAGCCCAGTGGAAACAGCCCACTAAGGCTCTAAAGCTGTCTAGGGTCCAGCAGTCGCTATACTCATTCTCCAAAAATAGCGACGCCATCTTTAGGACCCCCTCAGGGTCGACGCCGCGGCAGCCTCGCTAGCCCAACAGTCGGTATTCCCCTCCGAGGGGGATCTTCTACCCAAGGACCCCACCGACAAAGGGGTCGAAACAGGGCTCAGAGAGAGCTATGAGGCCCTATCAAACATTCTGCAGATGGCAACTATGGCCTCTTATGTGTCATGCACCATCATGAAATGGGTCCACCTGGGCAAGGACCCCAACATCTCAGAGGGGCTCTCGAGGAAGCTAGCCTCTAACTTGACACTAGTTCATGCCTTTCTCGTAGATGCTGCAATGGACACGGTCACCTGGGCAGCCATGGGCATGGCTACTATTGTGGCAGCCAGGTGCCAGCTCTGGCTCCGATCCTAGCGCGCGAACCCCCCACGCAAAAAATCTTCTTGTCAACAGTACCTTCAAAGGGGGCAAAGTGTTTGGCTCCGTTCTTGACAAGACCTTGACAGAGACCTCAAACAAAGAGAAAAAACATACCCGTAACCAGATCCAGTCCACTAAGAGTGTTTTTAGCCCTTTCCAGCGATTTACACAGGGACCAAGGTGCAATTACACCAACGGACCATCCTGGAGCACCCAGCCCCGTGGAAGAACCCAGCAAGGCCACGGATCCAAGCCACAGAGATTCCCTTCTCAGACATCCTATCACAGACGCCACGGGTCACCGATCCGCAAGCAGGACTCCCGACTGCTCCGTACCCTGCTCCCTGGACTCCGCCCTCCTCGGAGGATGCCTTCAACTTTTCGCAGACAGGTGGGAACACACGACAACAGATGCCTGGGTGCTACAGACGGTGGGGAGGGGATACGCGATAGAACTCAAACACAAACCCAGGAAGTCCTTCCGCGTATCCCCTGCTTCCCACGTCACCCACAAACATGCTGCGATGTTCCTTGAAATCTCCAGGCTCCCGTGGATCAGGGCAATAGAGGCAGTCCCCTCGGTGGAGCGGGGGAGAGGCCTCTACTCCATCTTCTTCCTCGTGCAGAAGAGGAGCAGCGAATGGAGGGGGGTCCTCGACCTGAAACACCTCAACAGAACGGTGAAAGTCCAGAGATTCAAAATGGAGACCCTATCCTCCATCTCCCTGGCCTTAACATCAGGGGACTGGTTGGCATCTCTAGACCTCAAGGATGCATACCTACCCATCCCTGTCCTCCCGACGCACAGATGATGGCTCCGCTTCTGTTACCAGGATCAACGTTGGCAATACCCCCTTCGGCCTCTCCACGTCGCCTGAGCCTTCACCAAGGTTCTCATACCCCTCATCGCCAACCTCCGCCTGGAGGACGTCGCCATCTTTCCATACCTCGACGACATCCTCATCAGAGCCGCAACGAAAGACCTTGCTCTTCTACACCTGCAGCATGCGATCGACTACCTGACCCATCACGGATTCCTCATCAACAGAAAAAATAGTCACCTTGCACCCAACTCAGTGGCTGGAGCACCTCGGTGTCATCTTCGACATGGCTCACAACAGAATATTCATTCTTCCACACCGCCAGAGCAAACTCCGTCACCTCACAGCAGCGACTTGCTCACGGTCACGGATGTCCATACATACTCTGGCCTCACTCCTGGGCCTTATGGTGTCCTGCATGCGGCACCTCCAGTGGGCATGATTCCACTTCAGACCACTACAGCGGCTGCTCCGACCATGGCAAAGCCTCCTGGTGACCAACATGCTGGCCTACATACACATCAGCTCGGAAGTCCTCCGCTCACTCGCTTGATGGGAGGACCCTCTGCGCTTCAATCTGGGAGTCCCCCTTATGGAACCGGAACACGTAAGACTAACAGACACCAGCCTCCTCGGCTGGGGAGCCCACCTGACCGCCGAAGTTGCACAGGGCACCTGGTCTACCACAGATCAAACCCACAGCATGAACTGGATGGAATTGAAGGCTGTTTGCCGGGCTCTACTACATTTCTCCAGACAGGTGATGGGCCATCATGTTATCGTCTTCACGGACAACACGATGGCCAAGGTGTACATAAACAACCAAGGGGGATCCCGCTCGATAGCCCTGCACACCGAAGCATCGCGGCTCATTCGCTGGGCGGAGACTCACCTCTCTCTGTCAGCACAGCACGTACGCGGAGTAGACAACGCAGGGAACTGGACCCGGGCGAATGGTCCCTCAGCCAGTCGGCCTTCCAGTTGAGAGTCAGCTACTCTGGCCAACCGACCCTCGACCTCTTCGCCTCCCCAGCCAACGCCAAAACCCCCTGCTTCTTCAGTTGGGACCCACACCCGCAGGCGGAGGCCCATGATGCCCTCAACCAACAATGGCCGGTGGCCTTACTTTACGCCTTCTCACCGTTTCCCCTCCTCAGCAGGGTGATACACTGATGCAAGACCCAACGGGCCACCATCATCCTTTTGACCTCACAGACCCTGGTTCCCAGATCTGCTACACCTGTCGGGAGGAGAACACATGGAACTCCCTCCATCAACAGACCTACTATCCCAAGGCCCCATGGCCCCACAGTTCCTGAAACTGACAGCGTGGCTCTTGAAACCCTAGCCCTCAGAGGTCTAGGGTACTCCGTATCAGTGATTACGACCCTCCTCGCGTCTAAATGCGACTCCACCCAATGCATCTACCAGTACACCTGGGGCATCTTCGTGAAATGGTGCCGCTCCCATGGTGTCCCGGCCAGGTCCCCTTCTATTGCCCTAGTGCTCCTATTTCTACAGGAAGGACTAGATAAAGGTCTTAGGCCAAACACACTTGCTCGACAGCTGGTGGCCCTCAATAGCACTCTAGGGTCCTGTTCCGGCATTCACCTTTCGTCCCACCCACACATCCGACAATTCCCAAGAGCAGCTCGCTGCCTGTCCCCCCTGTCGTTCACTGGTTTCCCTCCTAAAACCTGAACGTGGTCCTTAATGCCCTAACGGGCCCTCCCGTCGAACCTCTCCACGAAGTATCGCTCTACTTCCTATCGATAAAAGTCACCTTCCTCATTGCTATCACCTCTGCAAGGAGAGTGTCCGAGATCGGAGCCCTATCAATGGACCAGGCCCTCTGCTCCTCCCGAAAAGAGTCCATGGTTCTTCGTACAGACTCCTCCTTCTTGCCCAAGGTCTCCTCCCCCTTTCACCTATCTCAGGAAGTTGTCGTCGTCTCCTTTTGCCCTCGCCCCTGTCACCAATTGGAAATTCGTTAGCACTCTCTGGACCTGTGAAGAGACCTTAAAATCTACCTCAACTGTATGGCTCCCTTTCGCTGTACCTCAGGACTCCTTATTAGCTACCATTCTCGATCCAAGGGGAACAAGGCCTCTAAGACGGTCATCTCCAGATGGATCTCGGCCTGTATTGCTGATGCTTACAGAGCTTCTGGCCTGCCCCTCCAACTAGGGTCCTGGCCCATTCTACATGGGGGGCCGCTGCAAATTGGGCTTTCCACTCTAGGACCCCCTTATCAGAAATCTGTAGGGCTGGCACGTGGAAGACTCCACACACTTTCACCAGGCACTACAAAATTGATCTGTTTGACTCCGCGGAGGTCTCCTTTGGTAGGAGGGTCCTGCAGAGCGTCTTAGATCTCACTGTTTAAGATTTACCCCGCCTACTGCCGAATATGGGGAACTGCTTTTTACCTCCCAACGTCCGAATATCCGGACGGAGAGTCCATAGAACGGACAATTGGATCCCTTACCTCGGGAATTGTCCTTCTGTAGACTCAATGGGAGGATATTCGGCCCTCCCGGGGATCTATCTGGTCTCTCCATGGGTGCCTCTCGACACAGGTACCTGGGTTCTGTGGTGCCCTTCTGTTTTTCCTGCTAGTTGCGGGGTTGTGTTGTTGTTTACTATTTTTCGGATTGTTCCTGGTCCTATGGCTTCATACTCCTGGGGAAGCGAGGGAGAGAGCCCTACGCATGCCCAGCTGAAAGTTTAGTGCTGCCTCCCAGTGGCCATGCGGAGAACTCTCCCAGCGTCCGAATATCCTCCCATCGAGTCCACAGAAGGACAATTTCCGAGGTAAGGGACCCAATTGTCTGGTCCCGTAGCAGGGCAACAAGAAAACGCCGTTCATTCAGACCGCCTTGGCCACTTTCCCACCGCAGTGTTTCAGCTCTCTGCCTCTACGAAGTAACAAGCACCTAGCCTATGCCGCTGCTGGGACAATTGTGGCAGGACCCCAGTGCCACACAGTTCTGCACCCATGGTTACTGTAGAGGAGTGAAGAACATACAGAAATCAAGCACCGCCAGTTATACCATCTCCCCTCTTCACCCCAACAGCTGCCATTTTGGCTTCCACCCTGGCATCCCGCTATGATGGTTTCCAACCCACGGGCTCACCATGCTGCCTTGCCACCCATTTCTCACACTTACTGTTCCTACCTTACAGAGCCATTTCCTGGCGATTTTCCTGTTGCTCCCCTACGTTCTCTTGGCCACCTGTCAACATAAACAATAAAGAATTAGAAATTGAACAGAAGCCGTGATCATGCAGCTGTGTAAGTGTAAATGCAAACAGCCACCCACCCCCGGTGTGTTAACTTACCATTCTCATCCGCCTCCACCACTGCCTCTATAAAGGTGTCATCCAGGTCCTCCGTGCCCTTGACCCTGAACCTCCAGTGGGTCCTTGAGCAAGGGCTGGGTCTCAAACTCGAGGGGCTACGCCGTGAGAGTCACTGTATCTATGTTGACCAGTGCTGGCTTTGGGGTGGGGATGGGCATGGAGGGATCTCTGCCGGCAGTTGCTGCTTCCTTGGGGGGAGTGGGGTTGCAGTGTTAGCAGACACTGGGGAAGTCATATCCACCCTCTTCTGGCTCTTGGCGAAAGTGCAGCCATACAAGTGTGATGCAAAGAGGGCTCCATCCATATAATGGGGTGATATTTGCCTCCCGCAGCCAGAGGCAAAGATGTTGTCTGGATCCCCTTGTTCTTCTTTGAGGATCACGATTCTCACTCATGGGATTTACGTCCTGCTTCGCAGGCACCAGAGACCTAGTTGTCAGCAGTTTCCAGGCAGAAAACCTGGAAAAATCTAGAACATGGTGAGGGGTCCGCCCCTCCATCCCCCCCC